>JAWNNP010002746.1:0-509734 GCA_035044805.1 Leucophenga maculata | reverse complement strand
TCTCCGTTTCTCTCGATATCGCTCTCTAACAGCTCGCGTTGCTCCCGAGATTGATCGTTAAATGGAGTAAAATCATTTTCGCTATCATCATGACATCTATTATTTATTAATAGGATTATTAATTTTCCTTTTATTTTTGTGACACAATCTGAACACTGACAGTAAAGTCTGATTTTATGAGATATTTTATTTTTACTATCTACATTTTTACTATGATATATTAAAAATATTTATATTTTTTTCAGTGTAATTCAGTGTAATCCATTAAATTTGTTTTTTCAAGCAAATTAAATTTCTGCTTAAATTAGGTAAAAGTAATTTCAAGAATTAAATACAAATAATATGAGACTAAAATGTATTCTGTCCCATTGTTTCGTTGTTAAAACACGTGTATCATTATTTATTTTTTTTTTTATATTTTCTTATTTTATTATGTTATCTGTTTTGGCGCAGTTCGCAGACAAATACATACAAACATCCTACATATTTGCAAATGTATTCACATGATTTGTTTGCTTGTGTCAGCATGTTTTTCTTTTTAACTCATTTTTTCACTTTCTGCTTACAGTCGAGCAGGAAAAACTTTTCGTTTAGTTAGTTTCGGTTAGTTTGGGCATCCTTTGAGATATTTTACTTAGCTATTTGATTATTTTATTGCTGGCACTGGACTGCTGCCTTTCCAGACACATTCCCAATTGGCAAAAAAACAAGAAAAAAAAAGAAGAAACCACGAAAGACAAATACTTTGTAGTATATAGAAATGATGCTAATGTTGTAAAGAAAGTCATGTATTTCTATTGCGAAAGTTTTATTTGTTTTGTTTGCCAAGCTTTATTAATAAATGATATAGAAAGTAGGTGGTGCGCTTTACCGGCAGCAGTTAACAAACAAACAAATAGCAAACATTCTTGAAGACAAACTTGTATTTGACTTGATTATAATAAGAAGTGTCTGGGAATTGTAGAAGCTGTGCTCTGACATGCATAAAATCTGTATTTAAAGATACTTTTGTATTTCAAATACTTGAAGTTTAGCTGCTTGATTAAGCAGTTGATATACAAAATATTCGAATTGAAAACTTAAAATCAAAATTCAATTATGCAGGCAGTTTAATTAAACAAAATGTTGTTGTTTAGCATAATAAACTAATTTAATTATGTAATTTATTCTCATACCCTGCACATATATTTGTACACAGAGTGTAAAGAGTTTATTAATTTAGACAGTTTGTAACACCCAAAAGGTGGCTTCAGCAACCTTGTAAAGTATAAAAATTCAGAATCAGCTCTACAAGGCGAGTCAATCTAGTATTACCATCGTATTAGATCTAGTATTAGATCGTTCAGGAACTCAGTTGAGTAGTACCACGGTAAAACAAAAATTAATTTAAGGATCTCTTGCTCAAGACACAAATGTACGAAGGTGCGATGCAAGCGGAGAAATAGATTGACGTACGAAAGTGTAGGTAGTACTCCCACTCTCCGATTCTCCCACCACGAAGCCTATATGCATTTGGTCACGATCTGCGCTTTCATTCAGCTGACATTACCGTGCCTAAAGAAGTTTCACTAAAAAAATATAAAATTCCATATGCTTATACAGAGTAACCCCTAAAAGTATGCAAAATCGTCCCCGTTTTCGGTTCGTTTTTTTTTTAATTCAGCCGAATACTAGGCCTAAGGTTTAATTTCAATAAAAAAAAATCGAATGGCTTACATATTTCGAAATTCAAAACCAATGTAATATAAACTGTTGTCCGTAAGTCTATTGAGTTCGTACGTATGTCCATGCTAAACGGCTGAACCGATTTTGATGGGATAGGAAAAAAGACACAGCCGAAAAATCGTAACTCTCAACAACTATTTTTTTTAAGGAATCAAATCGAATCAAGTCGAATCAAATCGAATCAAATCGAATCAAATCGAATCAAATCAAATCGAATCAAATCGAATCAAATCGAATCAAATCGAATCAAATCGAATCAAATCGAATCAAATCGAATCAAATCGAATCGAATCAAATCAAATCGAATCAAATCTAATCGAATCTAATCGAATCAAATCGAATCAAATCGAATCAAATCGAATCAAATCGAATCAAATCGAATCAAATCGAATCAAATCGAATCGAATCAAATCGAATCAAATCGAATCAAATCGAATCAAATCGAATCAAATCGAATCGAATCAAATCGAATCAAATCCAATCAAACCAAATCGAATCAAATCGAATCAAATCGAATCGAATCAAATCGAATCAAATCGAATCAAATCAAATCGAATCAAATCGAATCAAATCGAATCAAATCGAATCAAATCGAATCAAATCGAATCGAATCAAATCGAATCAAATCGAATCAAATCAAATTCAAGCTTAAAAATTTAAATGCGGAACCATCGCAAGAATCTTCGGCTTCAGACAAACTTTAATTTTATTGTAGCAAACAGCTGCTGTTTTGCGAATATGGTTGCACCAAGTGTCACGCCTCTCCAAGCAAAAACCCAAGTAGCCTACTTGGTCCAAATGTGTTATGACTCTATTGTTGAGCATGACGGGTGAGCAATTGCCTTGTTTCAATGTGTCCGTAGAGCTCATCTTTAACCTTAACTGTAAATGCACAGTCAAGCAAGTAAGACTTCAAGAGAAGAAATTGCGAAGCTGACTCCAGACTCTATCCAAGGAGCAATACTGTGTATTCTCAAAAGCCTTTAAAATAGGTTGAAAGACACGGTGGACTTGTTGGTGATCAGAAATGACACTCTGGACGCCCAATGCTGGTAATATTCTACTAAGAAATATTCTTTCGAATATTTTAGAGAAAGGTCTGTAAGAAGCAACAAGGTTTTCCTGCTTGCAAGGTTTCGGTATCATTGCTATCATAGCGTACTTCCACTGCGAGGGGAAGTGGTTGATGCGAACCATGGTATTAAAAATAAATACTAGGAACATTTTTGCTTTTTCAGGCAGAGCCTTTGCCACTTTAACATCTATTCCGTCAAATCCCGGGGCTTTGTTTTTATTTAGTAGTTTAACCTGTTGCCGAACTTCTTGCGGAGAAAAAGGTTTAATAGGGGTCAGTGTTGTTAAAGGCTCTGCTAAGAAACAACTCGTATCTCGTACATCACTCGGGTCAGCGACATCAAAAGGTGTGAAGCGTCCTTCAAGCTCAACAGCATATGCTTCAGCCTTCTTCTTGTCTGTACGACACCTTGTCCTAAAGGCTGCCGCTTAACACAGGGCGTTGCTTTCCACAAGTTGAAACCAGCTTTTTTGTTTGGATCTGCGTTTTTGAGAAGGTCATCAAAAAATTCGTTGCGCACCTTCTACTTCAACTTTTTCAACACAGCAGCAGTTCTACACCAGTCTAAACGATCCCGTTCATTCCGGCTACGCATGTTATGACGACATAATCTACGCTTATGCCTAACTAAATCCATGACCTCAGCTTTTAAAAGTGGCCGGATTGGATAAGGTGGGCAGCGTGATGGCTGATGATGTGTGGTGAGTTGAGCAGCTTTATAAATGTTGCGGGTGAGCAGCTCGACCGCATTGTCAACGTTCTCAGAAGAAAAAAGTTCCATGTTGAAGTCGAGTAGTTGCTCCAGTCGTTACTTAAATATTGGAACTTTAGCGTGAGCTGGCAACAATCTAGACTTTGGAACGTAGGAAACGCTGATAGTATTAGCGGCAAATGATCTGAGTTTAAATTGTTTGAATCCGAGAAAATCAGACTGCTAGACTGAATACCAGCGTATACAGCAAAGTCCAACGCATCAGGGAGACGATTCCTATAGTACGGGTAGTATGTTGGGGCCCCAGTTGCCAGAACATCCTTGTTGTTATTGAGTAACAAATCAAACAGCACACGACCCTTCGAATTTGACAGTCTGGAGCCCCATAGATGGTGTTAGGCATTTCAGTCACCAGCAGCCAAGAACTTGGGACCAAGTTTATCAAAAAAGTTCTTATACTGCATCGCAGAAAGTATATAACTCGGAGGACAGTATAGAGCGATAAAGATTATATATCCGCAATTGTTGGAGACTTTGATGGAAGCTGCTTGCATTTCATCAGTACGCAGAGGATCTAGTGTCTGAACGCCGACCGGATAAGCACGGCAGCTCCACCACGCATGCGGTTGTCATCAGGATTATTAGCAGTGTGTATGTCGTACCCTAGAAGTTTATAATGCGAACGGGAGCAGAGATGAGTCTCACTTAAAAGCATGATGTCGATGTGTTGTTGTTGGATGAAAACTTCAAGCTCATTTGCTTGGCTTGTTAGTCCATTGACATTCCAGATGCCAATGCGTAGACTTATTTCTGAGAACTTGATACTAAAATTTCCAGGAGATGCATAATCTAGTTCCGCATTTTCATCATTTTACTTTTTGTGCATAGTTTGTGTGATCAAAAAAAAAACTGGAATCACAGTCAGTCTGGTTTTGGGTTTGGAAGGAGCTCGTTTAGCGATCATCTCCTGGTATATATTGCACCCTCTGTAATAAGCGGTATGTGTCTCATTGCAGTGTACGCACGTTACTGGTAGATCTATCGGTTTAATGCATTCAGTTGTTGCATGGCCTACTCCATATGCCCAAACTCTTGACATCGCTGACACTGAACCATATCATCAAATCAACATGCGGGCTCAATCTTCACTTTCTGACGACAAATAGTGGTGATGCTGTCTTTTTTGTTATGTTTTGGCTGTAAGTCTATGAAACATATATTCAAAGCAGTGCCATTTACTCGGCTTTTGGGGTTATGAACGTTCCTGACTTCGTGACCCTGGCACAAGAGATTCTGCTTTTAGTCATCTGTTGAAGTAGAGTGGTGCAAACTCTTTAGTTTAGTTGTATACGCATCTGAGGAGGCTGCCTTATCGACACTGAGCCATAAACCATTTATATATGATACATCAGTTATAAAAATGGGAGGAGGTTTCGGAACATTACTTCTTTTCAAATTCCTTTTGAGGTGTTTTATCGGGAATACCCGACAACGATTCAAGGTCAGAATTACTCTTACAGAATTCCTCTTTTTCTGTTCCATGCTTATAATAAAACTTTACAATTATATTTGCAACAAATGAATCTGCTATCAGAAGGAAATAGTAAGTCGAAAGTGTGACAGAACATTTTTTTTCTTTAAATTATTTATTAAATTAATTGCATACTCAAAATGAAACGCAAAATACAAGTATTTACAGATGCATATACTTCGTCGCAGTTCCATAACTTTTTTTTTTATTTAATTTTCTAACAGACTGTAAACAATGTGACATGTAAATATCTGCTACTCTATACAAACAACAACACATGTCAACAC
Organism: Leucophenga maculata; assembly: GCA_035044805.1. Taxonomy (NCBI): domain Eukaryota; kingdom Metazoa; phylum Arthropoda; class Insecta; order Diptera; family Drosophilidae; genus Leucophenga; species Leucophenga maculata. The sequence goes on along the minus strand of JAWNNP010002746.1, from coordinate 504,404 downwards.
GCAAAGGACAAAGATTAACTAAACTCGACAATTGTATGTTAAATTAGACGCAGGCAAAATAATAATTGAATGTCTGATATGAAGTACAAGTTTCGCCTCACTATCTTGCTCTGTCACACACTAATTGTCGAGCACATCTAATACAACTTGGTAAATTTTAGCAGAGCTAATTTCAATTAAAATGAATGAACAAATGTGGACCAGAGCATGTGCAGAGTGAGACAGATAGAGCACGAAAGAGAGACAGAAGGCGGCACACTAAACTAAACAAACACAAGTAAACAAATTACACCTAGCAAATAGAGAAAATGCAAGCATTTGCATAGCATACACAAAGGCGCACAGTATTTACGCTTGTTTGGTATTATCTAAAGGTGTATGCGTGTCTGTATGTGTGTGTGTTACTGCTGGCAATTTAAGTATAAATGTCACTGACAACAAATCAATTTCACTTTACAACATAATTAATTGGCATGTTGTGTGTGTGTGTCTGTGTTAACTGAATCCCTGACTGACTCTGAATGGTTGGCAGGCTGTCATTCGCAATTTGTAGCATAAGCTAAGGCGCTAAATGCAACTAACTACACATACAGTGACTATATATTCTGCTTCATTTTCTCTCTCGTTTTCAATGTACTTCTTGTATGTAAATATTTAGTCCTTTTGTGTACTTTGTCTCCTGCTGCTGCTGCTGCTGCAAACACATTCGTTTTCAATTAAATTTATTCGTTTGAATTAACATTTTCTTCTTGCTGCGCTGCGCTGCGGTCAACGTCAAATCACAAATCGATTTCAATCGAATCAAATGCGAAACGAAAGTAATTCAATGTGCTGAAAACTTTTTCAATCAAATGCCAACAGTTTTGTAAACTCGAAGGGCATCTAACAAAACCCACCAACCAACTAATCTGTATTACATCTATAAAATTCTATGGCAAGATCAATGTTGCAGATATACATCAAAACTTTTCACACTCCTACACCAATCTAATCCAATCCACTTACAATAATTTTACAAACCATTAAACTTTACAGACTGAAAGCGACTAATACGGTATGTATTTATGCTGTTTGTATTGGCCACATGTCCTTGCGTCCTACAAACCACAATACAAAATGCAATTTGTGTGCCAAACAATAGACTGCAAATTCAGGTGTATGGATTAAAAAGTTTGCAAACTGTTTGAGTATTATTTAGCTATCGATCTGCCAATAGACAAATGGTCTAATAGAAGTTCAGTAAGTAGGGTTGAAAAAAAATATATTTATATATATTGACTATAATTTCTAGCTACTTGGCCATCGATTTGACTCTTAACTTTTGATTGAATATTTGTTCGGTGTTTTATTTCGTCCAGTAGGTGTTACATTGAGAGATTCCCCCCGCATTATGGTTTAGATCCCTGTGCCCAGTTCTCAACCTCGTTAGTAAACTGCAGATCCTTCTGTCCCATAACGGATTGTACCACATACTTTCTTAATTTGATTTGAATACTTTATACAAAAGATTAAATGGGCACCTTTCGGTCACTGACAGGGTCTTTATGTCTCGATGTCCTTTTGAACACCGTCTAAGAAATTCATACATAGTGCACTACCAGCTAATTTCGCCGGGCTGTCAGCATGCTCATACGCATTTATAGCCATGTGTCCTGTAAAACAGAGTATCTTTATTTTGCTTTGGTTTTGTATGCAAAAAAAATTATTGGTGTTGTAGAAGTTGCCTATACCTTGTGTAGACATTTACTACAGACAATATGCTTGCCCCAGAGTTCCAGGACGTGCTTAATAGCCTTTAAGATAGCTACTCCCTCAGCTGTGAAAAAGGTGTATTATTGTGGGAGTCTACTCCCCATTATACAACCAATCCAAGCAGCAAAAGTTGTTGCAGCATCCGACTTAGAACTATCTGTGTAGAGCCTACTCCAGTTTGGGTATTTTGCTGCTTCTTCTGCGAACTTACTTACTTAAATGGCCGCCAACTGTCTTCCGGTTATGGCAGCGTTAAGGAAGGCGCGCCAGCCTCCACAATTTTGTACGCGCTGACGCCAGTCGTTTTAAATGCTAAGTACGGAGAGATATCTCCATACCTGGTCAATCCAAGGCGTGCCTGGTCGACCTCTTTTTCGGCGTCCTCCAATCAAGTTTGGGCCCTCATGTAAACCATACGTGCTAGAGCTCTTTCATCCTCATTCACCGCTAGACCCATGAGCGGAGACTGTTTTTCAATTTCTGAGAACGCCTTGCTGACTCGCCGTTCCTGCGTACCGATGACATCAATGTCATCGGCGTTAGCAAGCAGCATCACTTCCCTTTGGAAGATAGAGCCCAACATACTTTGTATGTACGCGCACTGAAGTATGATGTATTCCATCAGAAGATTGAAAAAATCTCACGACAGAGTATCGCACTGCCTAAATCCCCTCTTGGAATCAAAGGGGTCGGAGAGGTTTTTCCCCACCCTGACAACGCTTTGTGTGTTAGATAGCGTCGTCAGGCAAAGACGGACAATTTTTGCCGGGATACATAGTGCAGACAGGGCGTCGAAAAACTTTGATCGTAGCCACACTGATATCGTCCAATCAGTGAATCCGTATATGGCTTCAGCCAATTACACAATACGCGCGGTAGATGGCGCAAACAGCGGGGTCTCCTTTCTTAAAGATAGGACAGAGAACACTGAGATTCCAGTCATTGGGTATGCCTTCATCGGACCATATTTTGCATAAAAGTTGTTGCATACTCCTAACCAACTTCACCAGCCGGTCTTCAATAACTCAGCTGGCCGCCCATCAGAGCCTGCTACTTTGTTATTTTTCAGTTTTTTAAAAACTGAATCGACCTCGTTATAGTCTGCTGGCTCTACAATAGTGCCTTCATTAACTCGTGGTTCCGGTGTCATTTCTCTATCGCCGGAATTGTGCGCTTCGTCGCCTCCAAGTAGGGTTTGACTCCTCCATAATATCAGTGATTCCTGTTCATCCGTTACTAGATTTCCACTGTTATCCTTACAGAAAGTTGCTTCATGTTTAAAAACTTGAGTCAGTCGCTTGATAGAATTTTCGAGCTTAATTTCTGTCACGTAACATCTTAACATCCTTAAACTCCCTCCTTTCTTGCTCCTTTTTCTTGCATCTGAAAATGCTTTCTCCTCTCCTCTCTCCGTTTCTCTCGATATCGCTCTCTAACAGCTCGCGGAGTTCGCTGATAGGAAGCGTTCTTTTCTACAGTAGCATTGCGTCATTCCTTCTCGCACCAAGAATAATACCCAAGTTTTGTATAACCAATGACATTCTTGGCAACCCTATCCATGCAGCGGGTGATATGTTGCCACTGCTCACATATATCTTGAGAAGACGGTGAGGTTTTCGGAGCAATCGGGAAAGTGTATTTGAAATGGCTGCGGTGGTCTGTTCTGATTGTAGATTGCCGACGTCTACATTTCGATGCATGTTGGGATGTGCGGAGTGCACCACGCTGAGCCTAGTGCATACCTTGGCTTCGACAAGATGTGGTCCGTGTCTGCGAACATTTGTCGGAATACTGCCTTTAATGTTGTGAATTTGGCAAAACTTTTAAGTGATGTACTTATGGTAGTGTTTGGTAGATCCCTGATCTGTTTACAACCGTGAGAAACTTCAATGTTATGCTGTTTGCTAAAAGAATGCATCTTCGGATTGTGGACATAATATTGTACCTCTTGTGTTGTTTATAAGCAGTTCGGTAGTCCTTTCCTAGGATAACATTTCTGTTGCACAGTATTTTGGGTATCTGTTTTGAAGTGCTTTGGGCAAATCTTGATGTATATTTTGGCTATATACTATATACGAGTATTCAATATACATTGTGAGTGTCGTTGGGTATGTCGACCAATTAGTGTCCTACCTTCTTTGTCGAAAGAATTGGAACGACTTTATGAGTTGCGATCTACCGAGCTGGTAGCCTATCAAACAGCCCTGCCTGACCGGTTTTATATCATGGCACAATAAAGCAAGGCCACTGAGTGGTAAACCATGTTTTGAAGGCGTTCGACGACATGGAGTACTGCAATGGGATATTTGTCGATGTGCAGGAAGAATTCGATAGAGTGTGGCATGCCAGACTACTGGCTAAGATTAAAGAGCTAGTCCCAACACCCTTTTTTCTGATAGCCCGATCATATTTGGAGGAACGCCGCTTTCAGGTAATAGCGCGAGATACGCTGTCCACCATGCATATTGTAAAATCTGGTGTCTCTCAAGGAAACATGCTGGGTCCGCTTTTGTACTCTTTGTTTACAACCGATGCAATAACGTGTGCTTCACACTATACAGAATGAGTCCTCCCAATGTCTGGCTGAACGCCACCATCCTCACGCCGGTAAATGAAATCAAATACCTTGGGCTGACGCTGGACAAAAGGTTGACGTTCGCGCGAAACATGGTGCCGCTTTGTCGCCTCAGAATGAGCTCTATTGGCAGATAAAATGATGAAAAAGCTGTTTACACCCTTGCCGTTATTCCCATCTGGAGGTACGCAATGCAGCTCTGAGGCATTTCTGCCAAAACTCGGCGAAATCGCATCCAGGTGATGCAAAACAAAGCCTTGCGGATGATCGGCGATTACCCGATTGGCTCGTTCGCAACAGCACGCTCCACAGGAGACAATTAAGCTGCAAATTGCCCGCCATACTAGTCGATATAAAACAAGAATGACCACGCTCTGCAATAGATTGGCTCGCACTCTGCCAAACAAACAGGTGTCCGATCAGGAGGCTATGGTGGAGATGCAGGAGGGAATGAAGCGCACTATGTTGCTGTTTAAATGCCGTTTGATAGCGTCTAATGAATTTGTGCTTAGTGATATACCACATAAGTCGTTTAGCAAGCATCCTTTCTAGTATTCTGCTTAAACTGGAGAGTAGTGAGATGGTTCTAAAGGTTTTTAATTCATAAGCTGGCTTTTTTGGTTTCGGAATAGGCTTCATTTGATAATTTTTAATAATAGCACAAGAAATACAGTCAATGCCGGGAGTTTTTCCTTTTTCATAATATAAAGCCAATTCTAAGTCCCTAAAAGTAAAATTGGAATTAAGGTGAATGGCATTAAGGTGAATGGCATCAGAGGAAGGTTGGTTCGAAAGCATTATTGGGATTTAGTTCGACCACATACTACCAAAAGCGTTGTCAATATCCATTGACTAGTAAAGTTCTTTATTTTGGTATTTAAATGTTTTAAATGGGGCTGGAAAATTTCCTATAAATCTGTTCATACCTTATTTGTAGTCGAGAGGAGCGATATACATATTAAGAATATTCATTTGTAAATGGAAAATTCAAATTTTATTTACATTCTGACTGTAAAAATACCCAGTTGGCTCAATTAGTCTTGAATTTAATATTCGGAGAGGTTTTTTTCAGATTTAAATAGAGTCTGAATAACCATCGAGATGGGAAAGTGGACCATCCCATGTAAATGTTGGGCGATTGGGCATTTCCACAAAATGATCAATGATGCAGAAGCTAGTGTTGTATTTATGTGGCTAAAAGATCTATAGGTGGCGGGGCCATCATTTAAAATTATTGGATTTCAGTTGTTGATAACTTCCTGTATTTGGTAGCCTTTATCATCTCTAGAGCTGGAATCCAATAGTGAGTGCCTAGACTATGGATTTGTTTAATACGTTTAGTGTTTGAAGTTTTTCATCTGGTTATGACTTATATAAGGGTTGAAGATCGTAACATTGGGTTTTGAGAGAATCCAATTCCTCTTGTTCTCCATAAAGGTTGGATGATAGATTATAAAAATAACTTATGAAAGATTTGGGAGATTAGTTGAAGAAAAAGAATTTAGACGAGGACTCTGCTGGGCAAGTTCTTGGGATGGAATCGTTTTAATCTTCTTTTTCTGGCATTGAGGCTAGGTCATTCTCGAATTGACCGCCTTGTCAGTGCGTTGGGATGCGAGTCACTCAGCAACTAGCTGTAATACATCGTCTACTTTAGGGACTTTTAAGTCTCTTTCGATGTCCCTCGTTCGCATATACCAAGGGACTTTGCACTTTCTCCTAAGTATTTTGCTCTGGGTCACGCGAATCTCATCCATGTGGCTTTTTTTCAGCTTCGCTACGGACCATTTGTGTAGCAAATTTTAGCTTTTTGTCCAAGAAAACACAAAGGAATTTGTAGGCAGGCTATTGTTGTAGAGGTTGTAGCATTGAGACGCCTAGACAAGTGCCTCTTCTGTTGGTGAATGTTTCGTTTGCACATTTGCTGCTGCTGATGCATATGTTCCACTTAGAAGCCCATTCAGTAAAGTTGGGAAAATACCCTGTAACGCACTTGCCGCAGTTCCGATCAGTGGAAGTTAGCACGGCCTTATCGTCTGCTTATGTGGCTAAGAGCTCGTCAGTCTCTACTCTAGTTATACTTGCAGGTGTTGGCATGTCTGCAAGGTATATTGAGTAGAGAGTAGGACCTAGGACACTGCCTAACGGTACAACAGCGCAAAATAATCTTCCTGGCGATTTGTTGCAGTCTACAACAACACAAAATAATTGACCATCCAGAAAGCTGCTAACTATCTGTGAGAGCTGCGTTGTTAGTAAATTTTTTAACTTACACCTGGGGCATACCATGTCGTGCCAAACCATGTCGCAGGCTTGCTGGATGTCCAAGCTGAACTGCCATTTTGGGAACACCTGTGACACACTCTCTATCTGCATGATCCAGTCCAGAATGATCCCCTCAAACTTCGTTGCCTATTTTTGCCTGTTACACATATTTGCACCAACTTAATACACACTTTTACCCTATGAATACAGGGAATACAGCGAAATACGTGTTTAAATATTTCTTATATACAAAGCGACTTTTAAAACAATCGAATGAAAATATAATTTTCCTACATACAAAGTTTGACCCCGCTTAAACTTCATACATGTACATTTAAATTTTTTTTAACTTAAAAATCAACTCTCTAATATTAGCGGTTTCAGCAGTCGGTTCAAACATTCTTTTATAAATCCTAGAGGATGTTGCACACAAGTTATTCTTGCTGCACATTTATGTTGCACTCTGCAATAAAACTCAGAAAAACATTTACAAATTTACAATTTTAATTCAATTTGTTAGCCAAGTGTCACAAACAGCAAACTTCAAATGTTAGAATCGAGAAGCTGTTGGTCGTGTGGAAAACTTTTTACTACTAGGTTGGTACTACAGCTGTGGGCAGTACGAGTACATTAAACAAATCGATATTTGCTGTAGGGCTTTGAGTCCTTGCCTGTAGTGCCTTGCTTGCATTGTGACTCTGTGGCTGATATGTATTGCTTGTACTTTTCAAAGTCAATTTTGACCTTCACTGAACGCTTACTTAATTGTCTGTAAAATTGTTGTTAAAATGCTGAGTGTGTACAATTTCCTTTGCTACACAGACCCACGTCCTTCGCAGTAGCACTCGTTTGTTTGTTTGTCTGTCTGACACGCCCGAACTGCTGTCATTGTACATACTGTTGCGATTGTTTGAACTATGAACCTGCGCGTGATTTGTTGTTGATTTTAAGCATTTGAATCTTATTTTGTTTGTGTGAATTCTCTGCATTTTCCAACTTAGCTGCCTGCCAATCTAACAAATTGTATGGTGCAATGCCAAATTCATTTGCGGTCTTGTGTGCCTTCAAATTTATGCTTCAACTATGTACAAATTTTCTTGGTCAATGGCCAAACCGCAACATTTTAATATCGCTTAACAACAAACGAAGTCTAAATATGCCAGCAGCGATGCCGCAACGGGAGGTTATACTAGTGCAGCGCAGGGTTTGAAAACAGTATCGACTTTGGTTCCACTTTGAACACGAAATCGGAAATTAAAAACTGCAACTGGTTTTGAAGAGAATATTTAGCTTATTCTATTCGGCTTACTTCCTGCGTTAACTGATGATGTTGACGCTTGAAACTCTCAAAGAACGGATACCTTATTTCCATTCGGGATTCCGGAAAGCACTTGGCACTCCAGAGCAATTTAATAGAGTGGTCAATTTTATTTTCGTAGGTTTTGAGGCGAAGGAGTACGTGGTGGTGGCCTACTTAGATATAACGCAGGCTTTTGACAGAGTATGGAATGATGGTCTCCTGTATAAACTCAAAAATAAGTTGCCGCCCCAATTATACTTAGTATTGCAGAGCTATCTGTGCGATAGATCCTTTTATATTATCCTGGATGGAGTAAAGTCAAGTGGTAAAGTCATTTAAGGAAGTGGGCTGGGTCCCACACTGCTCTAGCTCTTCACACACGAAATGCCTACTGGCTCGCTAATGCCTATAGATGATCCACAAGATTTAATATTAGCCACATTTGCCGACGACACAGCTGTCCTGTCTATAATACCACTGATGCACTGCAAAGAAGTGGAACATAGATATCAATCTGAGCAAATGTGCTAGCGTCCCTCACACCCTGCGATTGCATGAATATCCGGGCGTCACATAGGCACCCTGGTAAGCTCCCTTAGATGGAAAAAATAAGTTATCCTTAAAAAGTCAGGTTAATATTTACCAGGCCACAATCGCGGCAGCCTGGCGATATGGATTACAAGTATTTGGCATCGCAGCGAAAACTCATCTTAACAAAAAAGTTCCACCGCAGCACTTCAATTGCCCCATGGTTAATGCGAACCTCAAATATAGAAAAGGACCTAAAAGTTTCCAAAAAAGAGGATATAATTATTCGCCAGGCCTTGGATTACATGGAACGCTTGAGAAACCACCCCGATCGGTTAGCTGGGCGCCTCTTAACTGACGCAGAAAGAGGGGATTCATCATGACGAAACAGTTTCAGAACTTCATGCGTAGTTGTTTAATACACACACCAAAAGGCAATTAAATAAAAGCTTTTAAGAAATAATTCTGCTATTCACTTAAATGTTTATGAACATTGTTTTTCATTAATTACATAATTTTTCCATTTTGATAGGCATTTCAATTAAATTATTACCATGAGCACACATTTATGTACTGTGGGAGTTAATTTCTTCTCAGAATACATCAGTTTGGCAGATGTTGAGGTATATAAACCTATTATTGGACCATTGAGCATTTCCTTACAATTAAAAAATTGTATCTCATCATCGTTGCTATTTCTCTATCTATACTTTGAGCAGTCTTTTAATTCCAGCTTCTTGAAAAATTTGTTTCATAATATTGTTTTTCTCCTTGGAAAGAGTGTCTTCATAAAATTTTTGTTTGCCCCTTCAGAGGTGTCTAAACTGTTGAATCTCTCATTATGGGACAAAAAGAGTTTGAGATAAAAAGTGCATGTTTTTGTGTAATTTTTTGTTCAGAGTTTCATCTTTATTAAAATTTTTAAAATTATTTGAAATATTAGGGATTGTTCTAAGGGTAAATTTTTATAAAAAAAAAATATTTAAAAATAAGCCATTGGTAGTGAGAAATGTCTATGAGAAATTGTCTATAACTCGAAAAGTTTTGATTCTATTGACTTCAAGTTTTCGGATAATATTTATTATAAGTTGTAGCATCAGAAAAAAAGTAATGAGTCTCACCTATATAAGCACACTACTGAGGTAAGTCTGATGAAAACAATGGAATAAAGTTTCAAAACAAGAGATGATGAATCCTAGTCAATTTTACAGCGACTTAGGATTCGTTGTTTATGGGATTTTAACTAAGTCGCATGGTTTCGTTCTTTTAAAACGTCTTCGTAGACCTGCACTTTGCATTAGCGACGATGCTTCTTCATTGGCATGATTGTCAATTTGTGATTTGTGCACCTTTGCAAATTTTAAGGCCCTGTACCGAAGGTACAAGAGCCTATTGGTTTTGTGCAAATGTATGTAACAGGTAGAAATAATGGTCGGAGACCCCCAAAGTTACCCCCATTATAGGTCAGGAGTGATAGAGGAGTCGATATAGACATGAGGATTTTATAAGCAATTGAATTTGAACGACCCCCCTTTTCTTTTCATTCATATTCGCGCAGTGAGAAGTGGTCATGTGTTTGGTCATAAGCTCGGGAAACATTTAATGTGTTTGTTAGGCGAACTGAACTGGTACAGGGCCTCTTACAGTCGGTTACGCCCGACTGAAATTTTCTTACTTGTTTTATTTTGACGACGACCATATCTACATCAAGGTCACGATGCAGATCGCTATTGCATATGTACCACGGAGCATTAACTATGTTTCGAAATACAATGTTTTGGAATTGTTGAATGACATTTACGTTATTGTTTGAAGTACAACCCCAAAGTTCGGATCCATAAGCCCAAATTGGTTGAAATATTTGTTTGTAGAGAATGAGCTTGTTACAAATTGATAAAGGTGAACATCTACCCACCAACCATTTCATCGATCTATATTTTATTCCCATTTCACCGCGTTTTTTTTTTAACATGCTCATTCCAACGAAGTTTGGTATCAAGAGTCATGCCAAGATATTTTGCTGTATTCGAATGTGGTATTTGAATTCCATCTATATACAACGGGAGGTATCGAATTTTTCTGCAACACTTTTTCAAAAACCTTTAAAATTGTGAGTAGTAGTGATATTGGCTTATATGAGTTCGCCTCATTTAGATTTTTTTTTGGGGTTTTACTATCATTATTACCTCTGAAACTTTCTAGATTTGTGGTACATAGCCTAGACTCATAGCAGCGTTAATAATGCGAGTCAACTGAATAATGGCTTTTAGTGATAGTTTTTTTAAAAGCTCTGTAGTTATAAGGTCAAAAACAGTTTTTGGTGTATTTCCGCATTGTTGGCAGTACGATGCATTGCTTATTGATGTGCCAGTGTTTTGTGTCGATGTCTGTTTGAGAAAATACTTTCGATAAGTAATCAGAAAATACTATACATTTTTGGCTATCGTTTTTAGCCCAGTTTACAATTGAGTCTTCGATAGGTGCATTATATGTTGTAGGCTTGTTAATGCTCCGTGCACATTTCCATAGGAAGTAGTCAGCACTTTTGTCATAATTGAGTTTACTTTGGTAGGAGTTGAACGCTGTATTTTTAAAAGCATTAATGGTTTGGCTTAACACACTAGAAACACTTTGATTTATCTCCTGGATACCTTGTCATTTGCCACATTTTCCGAAGTTTTCTTTTAAACTGAATAATACTTTAAATTTCTTCAGGGTAACTATTTAATTTTATTTTTATACTGGCAATCGGAGTACAATATTTCAGTGAATGACCATGCTTCATTCTCAATTTGAGTTGCATTGCGCATTACAGAGAATGTATAAACTTTTTCATCCACCATTCTTCTAAATACTTGCCAGTCTGTCAATCTATTGTATAGAAATGGTGCAGGTTCTATATTAACTGGAGACTCACATAAAGTTTAATATATCGGTGAATGATCCAAATTTAATTCTACTCCATTCTCGATAATAAGATTCTGACATGAGATTTTTCTAAATATAAAAAAATCAATCAGGTCAGGAAATATTTTGGTTGCCGGTTGGCCAGTATGATGGATTTCCCGTGGAAATATGACTACAAGCTGTTTGATTTATAGCTTTTAGTAGTCTCGCCCTTTTGTAGTCGTCAGACGTGATACCCATTGCGTATTTTTAGCATTAAAGTCGGCGCAGATGATAAATCTGTAAAAGTGCGAATTGATTAATGTCATATAGTCCTCACATTTGACTTGATGTCGTATACAGCAGTGAGATAAATTTTTGTTGGTGTTTATATTGTGATTGTTGTGGCTTGAAATTTTTCAGTCGACAATTGGTTTTCTTCATGGTGTCGAATGCTATTTTTAACAATTACTGCCGAACCTCCGCGCGCTGTATTATTGGAATGGATGGTGTGATAAATTGTATGGTTTTTCAATTTTATATGAGATTGCTTCGTGAGATGTGTCTCAGATATTAAGCAAATGTCTATATTTTTCGTCATCGATCGTCGACTATTGTTGCTGGTTCACACGAGTGTTGTAGATTTTTTGCAATTACCCTTATTCACCCTTATTAGACGAAATGTTTCAATTGGAAAGCATTTTTTGTTACTTTTCTATAGTCTTCTGCATCAAATAAATTCGCCTTGAAGACACCATTATTAAGAAGTTTTGTGGTGAATTTCTTTTTTGAATTATTTTTAATAATATTATGCAGGTCTTTATATGGCATTGTATTACCAGAAATCATTATAGGTGGTGGTCGCTTTTGCTGGCTTGGCTCGGTTTTTGTTTGAGCTTCGCGGTCGATAGGAGCTGGCTTGTTTGTTGGTACATAGTCGTGAGAAAAATTGGCTTTTCGCTTTTTTCTTTGTTGCTATCCACTATCCATCAGGTTTCTTGCGCGAGTTCTTCCTCAGCGGTTTCATAGTGTACCTCTTTAGTGGACTGCTGGTTGGTTGCACTCTTTGTAGAAATACGTTGAGCATTTTAGCTTGTTGTTTTCTTCTTGCAGTTGAAGAACCAGGAGCTTCTATTTTGCAAATTCTTTCGATATGGTGTTTATTTTCCAATTGCAATTGTTGCAGTTGGCTGGCTGCCTAGCTCCAGCTACATCAAATGAATATAAAAGAGTGCTGAATCTTCTTCTTGATTTTCTGCTACAGCTGGTTTTCTCTCTATTCTTTAAAAAAGTTTTGGGTTCGTTGTCGTGTTCATCGTGTCAGCATTTATGAAGTACTTAAAGAACAAAAGTAGCACAGTAAAACGAAAGAACGGCACAGAAAATTAGTTATTTACTTTTTCTATTTACTTTTACCATTTTCTGTCACATCTCGCGATCATCGGTTACAAGAGTAAAGAAATCAATGCATTGTAATTATTTTACCATGCTTTTTTCACCATGCACAAAACCATATGCTACAAACAACAATAATAGTATCTCTCTCTTACTCATGCATTTTTTTACCACAAAACGTTCAAATTTAGACTTAGACGTTTTACTTCAAAAACAACTTTACTTTAAAAATAATTATTTATGTAACGTGAAACAATTATACAAAGGCGAAGAAACTTCGACTGAAATCTTTGAAGAAATTCCAGATTAGACCTTGATGAAGACCCATACATTTGGATTCCACAATCCTACTTTGTAAATAAATATTTCCATTGAGACAAATGAATTAGGCCCAAGAAGCCAATAAATAGATCCTAGTTTCAGGCGAAATTGTTTACGCTTTCTAAGTATTTGGTCCCACCAGGCAAGCCATCGGTCTAGGTGTATTTAAAGATATTTAGTTGTACCAGCTTGCTGCAACTAAGAGTGAAGGACATGTGCCTCTCCTAAGAGTAAAAGTTACTTGCAAAGATTTTTGTGCGTTCAGTTTATTTCGCCAGGTTCTTAAGCCACAATGACTGGAATTAGACTTAAGAAGCTAACAACTTTAAAGGTTTTATCCACTGGCCTGGATAGAATTAAATAACTTTTACTCTGTGTCTATATTCAGGAAGTTCCTAAAGGACTTATCCAGTGTTTAAATCATAGCCTGGAGCCTTATTACTTTTTATATTGTTAATTGCTGCTCTAATTTTTCATTTCAACGTGTATATATGAACAACAAAATATCAGAAACAGACATATATAAATAAGAGTTATATAATAATATTTAATTTTAGTATCTTAATTTAAACTGTTCTAAAGACAGAAAAGCAATGCACACTCAAACAGGCAACTGCAAATTTTTATAAATAATTTAAAAGAAAAGCCAGACATAGCTCGATTCTATGCCAAATCAATAAATTGTATAATATTTTATTTCACTTTAAATAAAAAAATGCTTTTTAGTTGCTGTAAATAGGTTTCACTGACCCCTGATTGTAATATCCTTGAAGTGCATACCTTTAAAGCAACTCGCAGTCACTGCCAAACTTTGGCATATAAAATATGATAGCCATGCTGACCACAAAAAAGGCAAAAGGCATGTACGTGATTGAAATTTATAATTTTTGGCCAACAAAAATGGGTATAAAAAAAAAGGGGAAAAAAATAAAGTTAAAAGAATGCACAAAATACATAGATACAATGGCAAAACAAAGCATTCGAGTGCCCAAAAAGTTTTGTATGCTACGCAAAATGTAAATGGTTTAAATTGTATTTGCTCAAAAAGCATAGCATGACTTTGGCATAACAAACGTGTTTCGAATCCTTTTGTTAAGCTTAAACTTTGTTTTCTATACACTGCAAATGCGCTATAGTGTGTAAAGTAGTTTGATAATTTTAAAAAGTATGTAACATATAGCATGAAAGACAACATAAAGCATTTATAAAATGTATCTATATAAAAAGTAGATAATACAAAATTTGTATCTGCAACTTGATAATCGATAAGCTGAATTTTTATACATTCAAGTTTTATTTAATGCTACTTGCAAAAAATTTACAAGCCTAGCCTATGTTCATATCATTCTAAAAATCCCATCATTTATACCACAACATTTTTTGATTTTGGCTTCGTAGTTAATTTTGTGAAAGTGTATTTAAAGTTCTGTTTAACCGAAGATATTTTATGCATCTTTTGTTTATTAAATTTTATTTTATATTTTTTTTTTTTCCTTTTTGGTTTGTCTTTTGAAGCTTTGCCTTTGACATTGACACTAACTGCCTTCGTCGCCTGTTGGCTGTAGACCAAAACTATTGACACAGAACGTTAGGATGTAATTGGGCGTAAAGGACTAAATTGATTTGCGTGATCAGCGTAAGCAGTAAGCTTACAGAGTGAGCAGAGAAAGAGTGCATAGTAAGCACTTATACATAAACTAAAATATTTGCTATTTAAAAATTATTTAACAATTAAATTATTTTATTTTTACATTTACAGGCAAGACGAAGAAGTATACATTTGCTGCTGCTTCTATACAAACAAAACAGAAAACATTAACTTAGCAGCCCATTCCAAGAGCATAATATTTAATAGCATTTATTTAAAGTTCCGAAAAAAAAATAAAAAGATACCAAATGAATTTTTTTTTTAATAGAAAACTTTGTACAGTGCTGAACTGCGACGCACACAGACAAGTTTATATAATTCTTTAAAGAAATTTCAAAAACTGAAAGAAAAAAAATAACTAATGCACAATTAAATATATATATTGCTGAACTAAAACAAAAAAAAAAAACATTAACTTAAGCAGGCTGTTTATTCTGCTATGTAGCGAAAAAAGTATCTTTTTCTTTAACATCTTTTCTTTAACTGCTTAATTTAACAATTAATTTCTTTTAATTGTGTACATAAAAAATAATTAAAAATAATATTTTAGAAAATGTGCTTTTCTTTTAATAGGCTGCATTTTCTTCAACAAAATATTATACATTATGCAAATATCCTAAGCATACATTGGAAAAAAATCCAATATTAAAAAGTTGTAAAAAACTCTAAAAAAATAAAGCAAAAATTCTAAGCAAATTTAACATATAAATCTACCAAATAAAAAAGTATCTCAAACTGTTGGATTCAGAAAAAAAAAAATAATAATATAGAAACATAGAAAAAAAGCAAAATATAAATCACAAATATACCAAAAGCACCAATGAGTAATAGAGCTACAGGAAAATATACTAAAATACTAACCAAATAAGTCTATGAAACAATAAATCTTTAGCAAAAACTGCAGATATTTCTTTAAATTTACTTATAAAAAAAATAAATAAAAATATAAATATTTGTAATTCTAAAACTTTTGAACAAAATAAAACCACTAAAGTGAAGAAAATCATTTATGGACAAATCTTAAACTATAACTGAAAATAGCTTTATAGTTCTTAAGTAACTAAACCAAACAATTGACTTAATTTCATTAAACTTGAAATAAATTAATAAAAAATAAAAAAAAAAACTGTGTTTACGTATTGTGCTATGTATGTAAAATTTATATATCTTGCAATCTATTGCAAAAGAAACAAACATATAAAAATAAAATAAATTTAAAACATGTTTGAAAGGAATACTCTTAAATATATACAAATGTAGTATCTAATAGTTAAGCAAATCACATACTTTTATGCATAACATTATATATAACTAAATACATTATTATATATCGTACATATATATGTACATACACAAGCAGTTATTGTATGACACACTGTAAACGTACCTCTTTCGCTTGAATGTGAGTAATTTATTTAAACATATTTGTTATTGTTGTTATTTTATTTCAAGTCACTTTTATTTAAAAAAAAAAAAGTATAAAGCAAATACTACATACAAGTACTAAAAAAAACTCTATCGTTCAGATCTAGTTAAGTTTATTAGCTAAATCGATTTAAAACAAAAACAAAAACAAAAAAATTATAAATGCAAAACTAAGCAAATGAGAAATGTTCTATTGTACTATATAAATGTTGCAACTATAAAAAAACAAAAAAAAAATAACAAAAAAAATACTTGAATAAATTAACTAATTGAACCCTGCAAATTGAATTGGTTTTTCATTGAAGTGCTTTGTTAACAAAAACAATATAAGTTCATCTTCAATCTATGCTTCTAACTGAAATATAGATTGTTCAGCAATAAAAGTTTGTTGAATTTAAATTTTGCAACAGGTTTTGTAGAACATACTGACCATCCAATTAGAACTCTCCATAGCTCAATTTAAAAATACATAATTGAATTTCTTTTGATTTTTCATTTGCAGTTTATTGTGTACCTACTAAGCCCTCTCTAAGCCAAGGCATGCAAATTTGAAAATTTTTCATAAACTACACAAGCTCCTTAACCTCAACATGTAGCTAGGTGGCTTTCAACCGTTATTCGATCATGTCCGCATTTAAGATAGCGCACTAGGCTATTTGCCTAGTCGTCCTTTATTGCATTGTTCTCCAATTAAGTTTTAGCCCCATATAAACCATAAGTGCTGGAGTCTCTTTCATCTATTAGAAGTAAGGAAATGTACTGATGTGGTAACCGCTGCTATTGTATGGCGCAGAGACATGATCTATAGTTGAGTCAGATGTAACGACGTTCGAAGTCTTTAAGAGTAAGATTTTTCGTAGGATTTTTGGACGTATTACAGTCGGCGATGAGTTTAGGTGTCGCGGGCTGTATGAGCTATTTGAAGAGGTTGACATAGTCCAGCGCATACAATAGCAGCGGTTTCACTGGGCTGGTTAGCTACTTCTAATAGATGAAAGAGCTCCAGCACTTATGGTTTATATGGGGCTGAAATTTAATTGGAGAACAACGCAATAAAGGACGACTAGGCAAATAGCCTAGTGCGCTATCTTAAATGCGGACATGTTCGAATAACGGTTGAAAGCCACCTAGCTACATGTTGAGGTTAAGGAGCTTGTGTAGTTTATGAAAAATTTTCAAATTTGCATGCCTTGGCAATATTCTTGGCTTAGAGACGTAGGTACACAATAAGCTGCAAATGAGAAAAATCAATACGAAATTCAATTACTTTCAAATTGAGCTATGGAGAGTTCTAATTGGATGGTCAGTATGTTCTACAAAACCTGTTGCAAAATTTAAATTCAACAAACTTTTATATTTCAGTTAGAAGCATATATTGAAGATGAACTTATATTGTTTTTGTTAACAAAGCACTTCAATGAAAAGTCAATTCAATTTGCAGGGTTCAATTAGTTAATTTATTCAAGTATTTTTTTTGTTATTTTTTTGTTTATAGTTGCAACATTTATATAGTACAATAGAACATTTCTCATTTGCTTAGTTTTGCATTTATAATTTTTTTGTTTTTGTTTTTGTTTTAAATCGATTTAGCTAATAAACTTAACTAGATCTGAACGATAGAGTTTTTTTTAGTACTTGTATGTAGTATTTGCTTTATACTTTTTTTTTTTTAAATAAAAGTGACTTGAAATAAAATAACAACAATAACAAATATGTTTAAATAAATTACTCACATTCAAGCGAAAGAGGTACGTTTACAGTGTGTCATACAATAACTGCTTGTGTATGTACATATATATGTACGATATATAATAATGTATTTAGTTATATATAATGTTATGCATAAAAGTATGTGATTTGCTTAACTATTAGATACTACATTTGTATATATTTAAGAGTATTCCTTTCAAACATGTTTTAAATTTATTTTATTTTTATATGTTTGTTTCTTTTGCAATAGATTGCAAGATATATAAATTTTACATACATAGCACAATACGTAAACACAGTTTTTTTTTTTATTTTTTATTAATTTATTTCAAGTTTAATGAAATTAAGTCAATTGTTTGGTTTAGTTACTTAAGAACTATAAAGCTATTTTCAGTTATAGTTTAAGATTTGTCCATAAATGATTTTCTTCACTTTAGTGGTTTTATTTTGTTCAAAAGTTTTAGAATTACAAGTATTTATATTTTTATTTATTTTTTTTATAAGTAAATTTAAAGAAATATCTGCAGTTTTTGCTAAAGATTTATTGTTTCATAGACTTATTTGGTTAGTATTTTAGTATATTTTCCTGTAGCTCTATTACTCATTGGTGCTTTTGGTATATTTGTGATTTATATTTTGCTTTTTTTCTATGTTTCTATATTATTATTTTTTTTTTTTCTGAATCCAACAGTTTGAGATACTTTTTTATTTGGTAGATTTATATGTTAAATTTGCTTAGAATTTTTGCTTTATTTTTTTAGAGTTTTTTACAACTTTTTAATATTGGATTTTTTTTCCAATGTATGCTTAGGATATTTGCATAATGTATAATATTTTGTTGAAGAAAATGCAGCCTATTAAAAGAAAAGCACATTTTCTAAAATATTATTTTTAATTATTTTTTATGTACACAATTCATAAAAGAAATTAATTGTTAAATTAAGCAGTTAAAGAAAAGATGTTAAAGAAAAAGATACTTTTTTCGCTACATAGCAGAATAAACAGCCTGCTTAAGTTAATGTTTTTTTTTTTTGTTTTAGTTCAGCAATATATATATTTAATTGTGCATTAGTTATTTTTTTTCTTTCAGTTTTTGAAATTTCTTTAAAGAATTATATAAACTTGTCTGTGTGCGTTGCAGTTCAGCACTGTTCAAAGTTTTCTATTAAAAAAAAAATTCATTTGGTATCTTTTTATTTTTTTTTTCGGAACTTTAAATAAATGCTATTAAATATTATGCTCTTGGAATGGGCTGCTAAGTTAATGTTTTCTGTTTTGTTTGTATAGAAGCAGCAGCAAATGTATACTTCTTCGTCTTGCCTGTAAATGTAAAAATAAAATAATTTAATTGTTAAATAATTTTTAAATAGCAAATATTTTAGTTTATGTATAAGTGCTTACTATGCACTCTTTCTCTGCTCACTCTGTAAGCTTACTGCTTACGCTGATCACGCAAATCAATTTAGTCCTTTACGCCCAATTACATCCTAACGTTCTGTGTCAATAGTTTTGGTCTACAGCCAACAAGCGACGAAGGCAGTTAGTGTCAATGTCAAAGGCAAAGCTTCAAAAGACAAACCAAAAAGGAAAAAAAAAAAATATAAAATAAAATTAAATAAACAAAAGATGCATAAAATATCTTCGGTTAAACAGAACTTTAAATACACTTTCACAAAATTAGCTACGAAGCCAAAATTAAAAAATTTTGTGGTATAAATGATGGGATTTTTAGAATGATATGAACATGGGCTAGGCTTGTAAATTTTTTGCAAGTAGCATTAAATAAAACTTGAATGTATAAAAATTCAGCTTATCGATTATCAAGTTGCAGATACAAATTTTTTATTATCTACTTTTTATATAGATACATCTTATAAATGCTTTCAATTTTCTTTCATGCTCTATGTTACATACTTTTTAAAATAATCAAACTACTTTACACACTATAGCGCATTTGCAGTGTATAGAAAACAAAGTTTAAGCTTGACAAAAGGATTCGAAACACGTTTGTTATGCCAAAGTCATGCTATGCTTTTTGAGCAAATACAATTTAAACCATTTACATTTTGCGTAGCATACAAAACTTTTTGGGCACTCGAATGCTTTGTTTTGCCATTGTATCTATGTATTTTGTGCATTCTTTTAACTTTATTTTTTTTCCCTTTTTTTTTTATACCCATTTTTGTTGGCCAAAAATTATAAATTTCAATCACGTACATGCCTTTTGCCTTTTTTTGTGGTCAGCATGGCTATCATATTTTATATGCCAAAGTTTGGCAGTGGCTGCGAGTTGCTTTAAAGGTATGCACTTCAAGGATATTACAATCAGGGGTCAGTGAAACCTATTTACAGCAACTAAAAAGCGTTATTTTATTTAAAGTGGAATAGAATATTATACAATTTATTGATTTGGCATAGAATCGAGCTATGTCTGGCTTTTCTTTTAAATTATTTATAAAAACTTGCAGTTGCCTGTTCGAGTGTGCATTGCTTTTCTGCCTTTAGAACAGTTTAAATTAAGATACTAAAATTAAATATTATTATATAACTCTTATTTATATATGTCTGTTTCTGATATTTTGTTGTTCATATATACACGTTGAAATGAAAAATTAGAGCAGCAATTGACAATATAAAAAGTAATAAGGCTCCAGGCTATGATTTAAACACTGGATAAGTCCTTTAGGAACTTCCGAATATAGACACAGAGTAAAAGTTATTTAATTCTATCCAGGCCAGTGGAAAAAACCTTTAAAGTCGTTAGCTTCTTAAGTCTAATTCCAGTCATTGTGGCTTAATAACGTGGCGAAATAAACTGAACGCCCAAAAATCTTTGCAAGTAACTTTTACTCTTAGGAGAGGCACATGTCCTTCACTCTTAGTTGCAGCAAGTTGGTACAACTAAATATCTTTAAATACACCTAGACCGATGGCTTGCCTGGTGGGACCAAATACTTAGAAAGCGTAAACAATTTCGCCTGAAACTAGGATCTATTTATTGGCTTCTTGGGCCTAATTCATTTGTCTCAATGGAAATATTTATTTACAAAGTAGGATTGTGGAATCCAAATGTATGGGTCTTCATCAAGGTCCAATCTGGAATTTCTTCAAAGATTACAGTCGAAGTTTCTTCGCCTTTGTATAATTGTTTCACGTTACATAAATAATTATTTTTAAAGTAAAGTTGTTTTTGAAGTAAAACGTCTAAGTCTAAATTTGAACGTTTTGTGGTAAAAAAATGCATGAGTAAGAGAGAGATGCTATTATTGTTGTTGGTAGCATATGGTTTTGTGCATGGTGAAAAAAGCATGGTAAAATAATTACAGTGCATTGATTTCTTTACTCTTGTAACCGATGATCGCGAGATGTGACAGAAAAAGGTAAAAGTAAATAGAAAAAGTAAATAACTAATTTTCTGTGCCGTTCTTTCGTTTTACTGTGCTACTTTTGTTCTTTAAGTACTTCATAAATGCTGACACGATGAACACGACAACGAACCCAAAACTTTTTTAAAGAATAGAGAGAAAACCAGCTGTAGCAGAAAATCAAGAAGAAGATTCAGCACTCTTTTATATTCATTTGATGTAGCTGGAGCTAGGGATCAGTACGTTGCAGCTCGAACTAGCAAATTCAATACATGCATATTAAAAGCTCGAAAGCTATTAACAGGCACCGCAATAAATCTTGAAATACCCAGAAATATTTGCAAAATAGAAGCTCCTGGTTCTTCAACTGCAAGAAGAAAACAACAAGCTAAAATGCTCAACGTATTTCTACAAAGAGTGCAACCAACCAGCAGTCCACTAAAGAGGTACACTATGAAACCGCTGAGGAAGAACTAGCGCAAGAAACCTGATGGATAGTGGATAGCAACAAAGAAAAAAGCGAAAAGCCAATTTTTCTCACGACTATGTACCAACAAACAAGCCAGCTCCTATCGACCGCGAAGCTCAAACAAAAACCGAGCCAAGCCAGCAAAAGCGACCACCACCTATAATGATTTCTGGTAATACAATGCCATATAAAGACCTGCATAATATTATTAAAAATAATTCAAAAAAGAAATTCACCACAAAACTTCTTAATAATGGTGTCTTCAAGGCGAATTTATTTGATGCAGAAGACTATAGAAAAGTAACAAAAAATGCTTTCCAATTGAAACATTTCGTCTAATAAGGGTGAATAAGGGTAATTGCAAAAAATCTACAACACTCGTGTGAACCAGCAACAATAGTCGACGATCGATGACGAAAAATATAGACATTTGCTTAATATCTGAGACACATCTCACGAAGCAATCTCATATAAAATTGAAAAACCATACCATTTATCACACCATCCATTCCAATAATACAGCGCGCGGAGGTTCGGCAGTAATTGTTAAAAATAGCATTCGACACCATGAAGAAAACCAATTGTCGACTGAAAAATTTCAAGCCACAACAATCACAATATAAACACCAACAAAAATTTCTCTCACTGCTGTATACGACATCAAGTCAAATGTGAGGACTATATGACATTAATCAATTCGCACTTTTACAGATTTATCATCTGCGCCGACTTTAATGCTAAAAATACGCAATGGGGATCACGTCTGACGACTACAAAAGGGCGAGAACTACTAAAAGCTATAAATCAAACAGCTTGTAGTTATATTTCCACGGGAAATCCATCATACTGGCCAACCGGCAACCAAAATATTCCTGACCTGATTGATTTTTTTATATTTAGAAAAATCTCATGTCAGAATCTTATTATCGAGAATGGAGTAGAATTAAATTTGAATCATTTACCGATATATTTAACTTTATGTGAGTCTCCAGTTAATATAGAAACTGCACCATTCCTATACAATAGATTGACAGTCTGGCAAGTATTTAGAAGAATGGTGAATGAAAAAGTTGATACATTCTCTGTAATGCACAATGCAAATCAAATTGAGAATGAAGCATGGTCATTTACTGAAATATTGTACTCCAATTGCCAGTATAAAAATAAAATGAAATAGTTACCCTGAAGAAATTTAAAGTATTATTCAGTTTAAAAGAAAACTTCGGAAAAGGTGGCAAATGACAAGGTAACCAGGAGATAAATCAAAGCTTAATGAAATTTCTAGTGTGTTAAGCCAAACCATTAATGCTTTTAAAAATACAGCGTTCAACTACTACCAAAGTAAACTCAATTATGACAATAGTGCTGACTACTTCCTATGGAAATGTGCACGGAGCATTAAAAAGCCTACAACATATAATGCATCTATCGAAGACTTAATTGTAAACTGGGCTAAAAACGATAGCCAAAAATGTATAGTATTTTCTGATTACTTATCGAAAGTATTTTCTCAAACAGACATCGACACAAACACTGGCACATCAATAAGCAATGCATCGTACTGCCAACAATGCGGAAATACACCAAAAACTGCTTTTGACCTTATAACTACAGAGCTTTTAAAAGAACTATCACTAAAAGGCATTATTCACATTATTAACGCTGCTATGAGTCTAGGCTATGTACCACAAATCTAGAAAGTTTCAGAGGTTATAATGATAGTAAAACCCCAAAAAAAATCTAAATGAGGCGAACTCATATAGGCCAAAGAATGTAATTCGAACCCATCAATTTGGCTTTAGGGCTTTCCACTCTACAATTGACCAAGTTCATCGCATAACTCATATAATTGAGGAATCGTTGGAATCCAAGAAAGTATGCTCAGCGGTGTTCCTTCATGTATCTCAAGCCTTGATTCACAAAATAAAAACAATTTTCCCAAGCGAATATGCTGCCATACTAGAGTCATATCTCTCTGATCGCTATTTCAGAACAAAAAATGGTGTTGAATATACAGAACTTCGTGCCATAAAAACAGGTGTTCCTCAAGGTAGCATACTTGATTCGCTGCTATATTTATTATATATCCACGATATACCTCACACGATTGAAACCACTATTGCTACATTTGCTGATGACACCGCAAAAGATGAAACGGAATCAACGAAAAAACTATAAAATGCAATAAAACAAATTTCCATTTGGACACGAGTATGGCGGATTAAACTTAATAATTTAAAGTCAACACATATTGACTTTATCAATAAACAAATTCAAATACCACATTCGAATACAGCAAAATATCTTGGCATGACTCTTGATACCAAACTTCGTTGGAATGAGCATGTTAAAAAAAAAACGCGGTGAAATGGGAATAAAATATAGATCGATGAAATGGTTGGTGGGTAGATGTTCACCTTTATCAATTTGTAACAAGCTCATTCTCTACAAACAAATATTTCAACCAATTTGGGCTTATGGATCCGAACTTTGGGGTTGTACTTCAAACAATAACGTAAATCGTCATCTCAACAAATTACCTAAAACATTGTATTTACCGAAACATAGTTAATGCTCCGTGGTACATATGCAATAGCGATCTGCATCGTGACCTTGATGTAGATATGGTCGTCGTCAAAATAAAACAAGTAAGAAAATTTCAGTCGGGCGTAACCGTACTGTAAGAGGCCCTGTACCAGTTCAGTTCGCCTAACAAACACATTAAATGTTTCCCGAGCTTATGACCAAACACATGACCACTTCTCACTGCGCGAATATGAATGAAAAAAAAAGGGGGGTCGTTCAAATTCAATTGCTTATAAAATCCTCATGTCTATATCGACTCCTCTATCACTCCTGACCATAATGGGGGTAACTTTGGGGGGTCTCCGACCATTATTTCTACCTGTTACATACATTTGCACAAAACCAATAGGCTCTTGTACCTTCGGTACAGGGCCTTAAAATTTGCAAAGGTGCACAAATCACGAATTGACAATCATGCCAATGAAGAAGCATCGTCGCTAATGCAAAGTGCAGGTCTACGAAGACGTTTAAAAAGAACGAAACCATGCGACTTAGTTAAAATCCCATAAACAACGAATCCTAAGTCGCTGTAAAATTGACTAGGATTCATCATCTCTTGTTTTGAAACTTTATTCCATTGTTTTCATCAGACTTACCTCAGTAGTGTGCTTATATAGGTGAGACTCATTACTTTTTTTCTGATGCTACAACTTATAATAAATATTATCCGAAAACTTGAAGTCAATAGAATCAAAACTTTTCGAGTTATAGACAATTTCTCATAGACATTTCTCACTACCAATGGCTTATTTTTAAATATTTTTTTTTTATAAAAATTTACCCTTAGAACAATCCCTAATATTTCAAATAATTTTAAAAATTTTAATAAAGATGAAACTCTGAACAAAAAATTACACAAAAACATGCACTTTTTATCTCAAACTCTTTTTGTCCCATAATGAGAGATTCAACAGTTTAGACACCTCTGAAGGGGCAAACAAAAATTTTATGAAGACACTCTATCCAAGGAGAAAAACAATATTATGAAACAAATTTTTCAAGAAGCTAGAATTAAAAGACTGCCCAAAGTATAGATAGAGAAATATGCAACGATGATGAGATACAAGGGCGAATTGCTTACAATTTTTTAATTATAAGGAAATGCTCAATGGTCCAATAATAGGTTTATATACCTCAACATCTGCCAAACTGATGGCTTAAATGTATTCTGAGAAGAAATTTACTCCCACAGTACATAAATGTGTGCTCATGGTATTAATTTAATTGAAATGCCTATCAAAATGGAAAAATTATGTAATTAATGAAAAACAGTGTTCATAAACATTTAAGTGAATAGTAGAATTATTTCTTAAAAGCTTTTATTTAATTGCCTTTTGGTATGTGTATTAAACAACTACGCATGAAGTTCTGAAGCTGTTTCGTCATGATGAATCCCCTCTTTCTGCGTCAGTTAAGAAGGCACCTAGCTAACCGATCGGGGTGGTTTCTCAAGCGTTCCATGTAATCCAAGGCCTGGCGATTAATTATATCCTCTTTTTTGGAAACTTTTAGGTCCTTTTCTATATTTGAGGTTCGCATTAACCATGGGGCAATTGAAGTGCTGCGGTGGAACTTTTTTGTTAAGATGAGTTTTCGCTGCGATGCCAAATACTTGTAATCCATATCGCCAGGCTGCCGCGATTGTGGCCTGGTAAATATTAACCTGACTTTTTAAGGATAACTTATTTTTTCCATCTAAGGGAGCTTACCAGGGTGCCTATGTGACGCCCGGATATTCATGCAATCGCAGGGTGTGAGGGACGCTAGCACATTTGCTCAGATTGATATCTATGTTCCACTTCTTTGCAGTGCATCAGTGGTATTATAGACAGGACAGCTGTGTCGTCGGCAAATGTGGCTAATATTAAATCTTGTGGATCATCTATAGGCATTAGCGAGCCAGTAGGCATTTCGTGTGTGAAGAGCTAGAGCAGTGTGGGACCCAGCCCACTTCCTTAAATGACTTTACCACTTGACTTTACTCCATCCAGGATTATATAAATGGATCTATCGCACAGATAGCTCTGCAATACTAAGTATAATTGGGGCGGCAACATATTTTTGAGTTTATACAGGAGACCATCATTCCATACTCTGTCAAAAGCCTGCGTTATATCTAAGTAGGCCACCACCACGTACTCCTTCGCCTTAAAACCTACGAAAATAAAATTGAACACTCAATTAAATTGCTCTGGAGTGCCAAGTGCTTTCAGGAATCCCGAATGGAAAGAAGGTATCCGTTCTTTGAGAGTTTCAAGCGTTAACATCATCAGCTAACGCAGGAAGTAAGCCGAATAGAATAAGCTAAATATTCTCTTCAAAACCAGTTGCAGTTTTTAATTTCCGACTTCGTGTTCAAAGTGGAACCAAAGTCGATACTGTTTTCAAACCCTGCGCTGCACTAGTATAACCTCCCGTTGCGGCATCGCTGCTGGCATATTTAGACTTCGTTTGTTGTTAAGCGATATTAAAATGTTGCGGTTTGGCCATTGACCAAGAAAATTTGTACATAGTTGAAGCATAAATTTGAAGGCACACAAGACCGCAAATGAATTTGGCATTGCACCATACAATTTGTTAGATTGGCAGGCAGCTAAGTTGGAAAATGCAGAGAATTCACACAAACAAAATTAGATTCAAATGCTTAAAATCAACAACAAATCACGCGCAGGTTCATAGTTCAAGCAATCGCAACAGTATGTACAATGACAGCAGTTCGGGCGTGTCAGACAGACAAACAAACAAACGAGTGCTACTGCGAAGGACGTGGGTCTGTGTAGCAAAGGAAATTGTACACACTCAGCATTTTAACAACAATTTTACAGACAATTAAGTAAGCGTTCAGTGAAGGTCAAAATCGACTTTGAAAAGTACAAGCAATACATATCAGCCACAGAGTCACAATGCAAGCAAGGCACTACAGGCAAGGACTCAAAGCCCTACAGCAAATATCGATTTGTTTAATGTACTCGTACTGCCCACAGCTGTAGTACCAACCTAGTAGTAAAAAGTTTTCCACACGACCAACAGCTTCTCGATTCTAACATTTGAAGTTTGCTGTTTGTGACACTTGGCTAACAAATTGAATTAAAATTGTAAATTTGTAAATGTTTTTCTGAGTTTTATTGCAGAGTGCAACAGAAATGTGCAGCAAGAATAACTTGTGTGCAACATCCTCTAGGATTTATAAAAGAATGTTTGAACCGACTGCTGAAACCGCTAATGTTAGAGAGTTGATTTTTAAGTTAAAAAAAATTTAAATGTACATGTATGAAGTTTAAGCGGGGTGAAACTTTGTATGTAGGAAAATTATATTTTCATTCGATTGTTTTAAAAGTCGCTTTGTATATAAGAAATATTTAAACACGTATTTCGCTGTATTCCCTGTATTCATAGGGTAAAAGTGCGTATTAAGTTGGTGCAAATATGTGTAACAGGCAAAAATAGGCAACGAAGTTTGAGGGGATCATTCTGGACTGGATCATGCAGATAGAGAGTGTGTCACAGGTGTTCCCAAAATGGCAGTTCAGCTTTCAAAAACGTCATGAAAACAAAAAGAGTATGCTGTAGCCGGTTCATGGACATCCAGCAAGCCTTCGGCAAGGTTTGGCACGACATGGTATGCCCCAGGTGTAAGTTAAAAAATTTACTTACACCGCAGCTCTCACAGATAGTTAGCAGCTTTCTGGATGGTCGATCCTTTTGTGTTGTTGTAGACTGCAACAAATCGCCAGGAAGATTATTTTGCGCTGTTGTACCGTTAGGCAGTGTCCTAGGTCCTACTCTCTACTCAATATACCTTGCAGACATGCCAACACCTGCAAGTATAACTAGAGTAGAGACTGACGAGCTCTTAGCCACATAAGCAGACGATAACTTCCACTGATCGGAACTGCGGCAAGTGCGTTACAGGGTATTTTCCCAGCTTTACTGAATGGGCTTCTAAGTGGAACATAGGCAACAGCAGCAGCAAATGTGCAAACGAAACATTCACCAACAGAAGAGGCACTTGTCTAGGCGTCTCAATGCTACAACCTCTACAACAATAGCCTGCCTACAAATTCCTTTGTGTTTTCTTGGACAAAAAGCTAAAATTTGCTACACAAATGGTCCATAGCGAAGCTGAAAAAAAGCCACATGGACGAGATTCGCCTGATCCAGAGCAAAATACTTAGGAGAAAGTGCAAAGTCCCTTGGTATATGCGAACGAGGGATATCGAAAGAGACTTAAAAGTCTCTAAAGTAGGTGATGTATTACAGCAAGTTGCTGAGTGACTCGCATCCCAACGCACTGACAAGGCGGTCAATTCGTGAATGACCTAGCCTCAATGCCAGAAAAAGAAGATTAAAACGATTCCATCCCAAGAACTTGCCCTGCAGAGTCCTCGTCTAAATTCTTTTTCTTCAACTAATCTCCCAAATCTTTCATAAGTTATTTTTATAATCTATCATCCAACCTTTATGGAGAACAAGAGGAATGGAATTCTCTCAAAACCCAATGTTACGATCTTCAACCCTTATATAAGTCATAGCCAGATGAAAAACTTCAAACACTAAACTTATTTAATAAATCCGTAGTCTAGGCACCCACTATTGGATTCCAGCGCAAGAGATGATAAAGGTTACCAAATACAGGAAGTTATCAACAACTGAAATCCAATAATTTTAAATGATGGCCCCGCCACCTATAGATCTTTTAGCCACATAAATATAAAACTAGCTTCTGCATCATTGATCATTTTGTGGAAATGTCCAATCGCCCTAAATTTACATGGGATGGTCCACTTTCCCATCTCGATGGTTATTCAGACTCTATTTGAATCTAAAAAAACCTCTCCGCATATTAAATTCAAGATCAATCGAGCCAACTGTGATTTTTTCCAGTCAGAATGTAAGAAACATTTTTATTTTCCATGTACAAACGAATATTCTAAATATATCGCTCCTCTCGACTACAAACAAGGTATGAACAGATTTATAGGAAATTTTCATGCAACGAAAGTTAGACGTCGGCAATCTACAATCAGAACAGACCAGCGTAGCCATTTCAAATATACTCTCAAAATTTTAAAATAAACTTGTCAAATTCCGGAGCAGTCCTAGTCGAATGCAAAAAACACGAAGTCTCTATCTATTACCTTTTTCGAGATCCTTTCGTTCATACAGACGGACGCACGGACAGACGGACATGTCTATATCGACTCCTCTATCGCTCCTGACCATAATGGGGGTAACTTTGGGGGTCTCCGAACATTACTTCTATCTGTTACATACATTTGCACAAACCCAATAGGCTCTTGTACCTTCGGTACAGGGCCTAACATGGAGCAACTTTCTGTAAGGATGACAGTGGAAATCTAGCAACGGATGAACAGGAATCACTCATATTATGGAGGAGTCAAACCTACTTGGAGGCGACGAAGCGCACAATTCCGCCGATAGAGAAATGACACCGGAACCACCAATTAATGATGGCACTATTGTAGAGCCACCGGACTATAATGAGGTCGATTCGGTTATTAAAAACCTGAAAAAAAACAAAGCGGCTGGTTCGGATGGGCTGCCAGTTGAGTTATTCGAGACCACCGACGGAGAGTTGGTTAGGATTATACACCAACTTTAATGCAAGATATGGTCCGATGAACGTGTATCCAATAACTGGAATCTCAGTGTTCTCTGTCCTATCTTTAAGAAAGGAGACCCCGCTATTTGCGCCCTCTACCGCGCGTATTGTGTAAAAGGCTGAAGCCATATACGGATTCACTGATAGGACGACATCAGTGTGGCTACGATCAAAGTTTTTCGACGCCCTGTCTGCACTATGTATCCCGGCAAAAATTGTCCGTACTATGTATGAATTTCTTAGACGGTGTTCAAAAGGACATCGAGACATAAAGACCCTGACAGTGACCGAAAGGTGCCCATTTAATCTTTTGTATAAAGTATTCAATTCAAATTAAGAAAGTATGTGGTACAATCCGTTATGGGACAGAAGGATCTGCAGTATTTTTTGGAGAACTGGGCACAGCGATCTAACCCATAAGCATAAGACTTCCCGAATGCGGAAGGAATCTCTCAATGGAACACCTACTGGACGAGTGCACGCACAACTAAAACAAAATAAAGCGAAACACCGAACAAAGATTCAATCAAAAGAGTAAAATCGATGGCCAAGTAGCTAGAAAGTATAGTCAATAAATATAAATATATATTTTTTTCAACCCTATTTACTGAACTTCTATTAGACTATTTGTCTATTGGCAGATCGAAAGCTAAATAATACTCAAACAGTTTGCAAACTTTTTAATCCAAACAACTGAATTTGCAGTCTATTGTTTGGCACACAAATTGCATTTTGTATTGTGGTTTGTAGGACGCAAGGACATGTGGCCAATACAAACAGCATAAATACATACCGTATTAGTCGCTTTCAGTCTGTAAAGTTTAATGGCTTGTAAAATTATTGTAAGTGGATTGGATTAGATTCGAGTAGGAGTGTGAAAAGTTTTGATGTATATCTGCAACATTGATCTTGTCATAGAATTTTATAGATGTAATACAGATTGGTTGGTTGGTGGGTTTTGTTAGATGCCCTTCGAGTTTACAAAACTGTTGGCATTTGATTGAAAAAGTTTTCAGCACATTGAATTACTTTCGTTTCGCATTTGATTCGATTGAAATCGATTTGTGATTTGACGTTGACCGCAGCGCAGCGCAGCAAGAAGAAAATGTTAATTCAAACGAATAAATTTAATTGAAAACGAATGTGTTTGCAGCAGCAGCAGCAGCAGCAGGAGACAAAGTACACAAAAGGACTAAATATTTACATACAAGAAGTACATTGAAAACGAGAGAGAAAATGAAGCAGAATATATAGCCACTGTATGTGTAGTTAGTTGCATTTAGCGCCTTAGCTTATGCTACAAATTGCGAATGACAGCCTGCCAATGATTCAGAGTCAGTCAGCGATTCAGTTAACACAGACACACACACACACACACAACATGCCAATTAATTATGTTGTAAAGTGAAATTGATTTGTTGTCAGTGACATTTATACTTGAATTGCCAGCAGTAACACACACACACACACATACACACATACACCTGTAGATAATACCAAACAAGCGTAAATACTGTGCGCCTTTGTGTATGCTATGCAAATGCTTGCATTTTCTCTATTTGCTAGGTGCAATTTGTTTACTTGTGTTTGTTTAGTTTAGTGTGCCGCCTTATGTTCTCTCTTTCGTGCTCTATCTGTCTCACTCTGCACATGCTCTGGTCCACATTTGTTCATTCATTTTAATTGAAATTAGCTCTGCTAAAATTTACCAAGTTGTATTAGATGTGCTCGACAATTAGTGTGTGGCAGTGCAAGATAGTGAGGCGAAACTTGTACTTCATATCAGACATTCAATTATTATTTTGCCTGCGTCTAATTTAACATACAATTGTCGAGTTTAGTTAATCTTTGTCCTTTGCGTGTTGACATGTGTTGTTGTTTGTATAGAGTAGCAGATATTTTCATGTCACATTGTTTACAGTCTGTTAGAAAATTAAATAAAAAATTAAAGTTATGGAACTGCGACGAAGTATATGCATCTGTAAATACTTGTATTTTGCGTTTCATTTTGAGTATGTAATTAATTTAGTAAATAATTTTAAAGAAAAAAAATGTTCTGTCACACTTTCGACTTACTATTTCCTTCTGATAGCAGATTCATTTGTTGCAAATATAATTGTAAAGTTTTATTATAAGCATGGAACAGAAAAAGAGGAATTCTGTAAGAGTAATTCTGACCTTGAATCGTTGTCGGGTATTCCCGATAAAACACCTCAAAAGGAATTTGAAAAGAAGTAATATTCCGAAACCTCCTCCCATTTTTATAACTGATGTATCAAATATAAATGGTTTATGGCTCACTGTCGATAAAGCAACCTTCTCAGATACGTATACAACTAAACTAAACAGTTTACACCACTCTACTTCAACAGATGACTTAAAGCTGAATCTCTTGTGCCAGGGTCACGAAGTCAGGAACGTTCATAACCCCAAAAGCCGAGTAAATGGCACTGCTTGGAATATGTGTTTCATAGACTTACAGCCAAAACATAACAAAAAAGACAGCGTCACCACTATTTGTCGTCAGAAAGTGAAGATTGAGCCCCCATGTTGATTTGGTGATATGGTTCAGTGTCAGCGATGTCAGGCGTTTGGGCATATGGAGGAGGCCATGCAACAACTGAATGCATTAAACCGATAGATCTACCAGTAACGTGCGTACACTGCAATGAGACACATACCGCTTATTACAGAGGGTGCAATATATACCAGGAGATGATCGCTAAACGAGCTCCTTCCAAACCCAAAACCAGACTGACTGTGATTCCAGTTTTTTTTTTGATCACACAAACTATGCACAAAAAGTAAAATGATGAAAATGCAGAACTAGATTATGCATCTCCTGAAAATTTTAGTATCAAGTTCTCAGAAATAAGTCTACGCATTGGCATCTGGAATGTCAATGGACTAACAAGCCAAGCAAACGAGCTTGAAGTTTTCATCCAACAACAACACATCGACATCATGCTTTTAATTGAGACTCATCTCTGCTCCCGTTCGCATTATAATGACAACCGCATGCGTGGTGGAGCTGCCGTGCTTATCCGGTCGGCGCTCAAACACTATCCGCTAGATCCTGTGCGTACTGATGAAATGCAAGCAGCTTCCATCCAAGTCTCTACCAATTGCGGATATATAATCTTTGTCGCTCTATACTGTCCTCCGAGGTATATACTTTTTGCGATGCAATTTAAGAACTTTTTTGATAAACTTGGTTCCAAATTCTTCGCTGCAGGTGACTGGAATGCTTAACACCGTCTATGAAGCTCCAGACTGTCAAATCCGAAAGATCGTGCGCTGTTTAATTTGTTTGTCAATAACAGCATGGAGGGTGTTGACAATGCGGTCGAGCTGCTCACCCGCAACATTTATAAAACTGCTCAACTCACCACACATCATCAGCCATCACGCTGCCCACCTTATCCAATCCGGCCACTTTTAAAAGCTGAGGTCATGGATTTAGTTAGGCATAAGCGTAGATTATGTCGTCATTACATGCGTAGCCGGAATGAACAGGATCATTTAGACTGGTGTAGAGCTGCTGCTGTGTTAAAAAAGTTGAAGTAGAAGGTGCGCAACGAATTTGTTGATGACCTTCTCAAAAACGCAGATCCAAACAAAAAAGCTGGTTTCAACTTGTGGAAAGCAACGCCCTGTGTTAAGCGGCAGCCTTTAGGACAAGGTGTCGTACAGACAAGAAGAAGGTTGAAGCATATGCTGTTGAGCTTGAAGGACGCTTCACACCTTTTGATGTCGCTGACCCGAGTGATGTACGAGATACGAGTTGTTTCTTAGCAGAGCCTTTAACAACACTGACCCCTATTAAACCTTTTTCTCCGCAAGAAGTTCGGCAACAGGTTAAACTACTAAATAAAAACAAAGCCAAGGGATTTGACGGAATATATGGTAAAGTGGCAAAGGCTCTGCCCTAAAAAGCAAAAATGTTCTTAGTATTTATTTTTAATACCATGGTTCGCATCCACCACTTCCCCTCGCTAGTGGAAGATACCGAAACCTGGCAAGCCGGAAAAGCTTTTTGTTTCTTACAGAACAATAAGTTTTCTACCAACTCTCTAAAATATTTGAAAGAATATTTCTTAGTAGAATATTACCAGCATTGGGCGTCCAGAGTGCCAATCCTGATCAACAGTTTGGTTTTAGGCATCACCATGGTACACCGAAACAAGTGCACCGTGTCTTTCCACATATTGTAGAGGCTTTTGAGAATAAACAGTATAGCTTCGCTGTTTTTCTTGACATAAAGCATGCCTTTGATAGAGCCTGGCTGGAAGGCCTCCTCTTTAAAACTAAAAGAAAATTACCAGCTTTGCAATTCCTTCTCTTGAAGTCTTACTTGTTAAGGTTAAAGATGAGCTCTACGGACACATTGAAACAAGACAATTGCTCACCCGTCATACTCAACAATAGAGTCATAACACATGTGGACCAAGTAGGCTACTTGGGTTTTTGCTTACAGAGGCGTGACACTTGGTGCAACCATATTCGCAAAACAGCAGCTGTTTGCTACAATAAACTTAAGAAGCTCAACTGGATATTTCGGCCAAGCAGTAAAAAAATACATTGAGCAGATCAATCTCCATAGTAGCAGATACAATGACCGATTGACTTCACATATATAGATAAGATATAATTCGCATATAGTTTATGTCTTCATTTGCTGTAGATCTCACGAATGAAATTAGAAGTTGAGTTTTGTTTATTTTGGTATTCCGTAAACTATTTTTTATTTCTTAGATTTTTCGTTTTGTTGTTTTCTTGGCTTATGACAAGTATTGATTATTTTTATAGTTTTTTATAATCTTGAAGTTTGTCTGAACCCGAAGATTCTTGCGATGGATCCGCATTTAAATTTTTAAGCTTGAATTTGATTTGATTTGATTCGATTTGATTCGATTTGATTCGATTTGATTCGATTTGATTCGATTTGATTCGATTCGATTCGATTCGATTTGATTCGATGTGATTCGATGTGATTCGATTTGATTTGATTCGATATGATTCGATATGATTCGATTTGATTCGATTTGATTCGATTTGATTCGATTTGATTCAATTTGATTCAATTTGATTTGATTCGATTTGATTCGATTTGATTCGATTTGATTCGATTTGATTCGATTTGATTCGATTTGATTCGATTTGATTCGATTTGATTCGATTTGATTCGATTTGATTCGATTTGATTCGATTTGATTCGATTTGATTCGATTTGATTCGATTTGATTCGATTTGATTCGATTTGATTCGATTTGATTCGATTTGATTCGATTTGATTCGATTTGATTCGATTTGATTCGATTCGATTCGATTCGATTAGTTTCGATTTGATTAGATTTGATTCGATTTGATTCGATTTGATTCGATTCGATTCGATTAGTTTCGATTTGATTAGATTTGATTAGATTTGATTTGATTTGATTTGATTAGATTCGATTTGATTCCTTAAAAAAAAATAGTTGTTGAGAGTTACGATTTTTCGGCTGTCTTTTTTCCTATCCCATCAAAATCGGTTCAGCCGTTAAGCATGGCCATACATACGGACTCAATAGACTTTCAGACAACAATTTATATTACATTGGTTTTGAATTTCGAAATTTGTAAGCCATCCGATTTTTTTTGTATTGAAATTAAACCTTAGGCCTAGTATTCGACTGAATTAAAAAAAAAAACGAATCGAAAACGGGGACGATTTTGCATACTTTTAGGGGTTACTCTGTATAAGCATATGGAATTTTATATTTTTTTAGTGAAACTTCTTTAGGCACGGTAATGTCAGCTGAATGAAAGCGCAGATCGTGACCAAATGCATATAGGCTTCGTGGTGGGAGAATCGGAGAGTGGGAGTACTACCTACACTTTCGTACGTCAATCTATTTCTCCGCTTGCATCGCACCTTCGTACATTTGTGTCTTGAGCAAGAGATCCTTAAATTAATTTTTGTTTTACCGTGGTACTACTCAACTGAGTTCCTGAACGATCTAATACTAGATCTAATACGATGGTAATACTAGATTGACTCGCCTTGTAGAGCTGATTCTGAATTTTTATACTTTACAAGGTTGCTGAAGCCACCTTTTGGGTGTTACAAACTGTCTAAATTAATAAACTCTTTACACTCTGTGTACAAATATATGTGCAGGGTATGAGAATAAATTACATAATTAAATTAGTTTATTATGCTAAACAACAACATTTTGTTTAATTAAACTGCCTGCATAATTGAATTTTGATTTTATGTTTTCAATTCGAATATTTTGTATATCAACTGCTTAATCAAGCAGCTAAACTTCAAGTATTTGAAATACAAAAGTATCTTTAAATACAGATTTTTTGCATGTCAGAGCACAGCTTCTACAATTCCCAGACACTTCTTATTATAATCAAGTCAAATACAAGTTTGTCTTCAAGAATGTTTGCTATTTGTTTGTTTGTTAACTGCTGCCGGTACAGCGCACCACCTACTTTCTATATCATTTATTAATAAACCTTGGCAAACAAAACAAATAAAACTTTCGCAATAGAAATACATGACTTTCTTTACAACATTAGCATCATTTCTTTATACATACTACAAAGTATTTGTCTTTCGTGGTTTCTTTTTTTTTTTTCTTGTTTTTTTGCCAATTGGGAATGTGTCTTGAAAAGCAAAAGTTGACTACTGACAGAAGTCCAGTGCCAGCAATAAAATAATCAAATAGCTAAGTAAAATATCTCAAAGGATGCCCAAACTAACCGAAACTAACTAAACGAAAAGTTTTTCCTGCTCGACTGTAAGCAGAAAGTGAAAAAATGAGTTAAAAGAAAAACATGCTGACACAAGCAAACAAATCATGTGAATACATTTGCAAATATGTAGGATGTTTGTGTGTATTTGTCTGCGAACTGCGCCAAAACAGATAACATAATAAAATAAGAAAATATAAAAAAAATAAATAATTATACACGTGTTTTAACGACGAAACAATGGGACAGAATACATTTTAGTCTCATATTATTTGTATTTAATTCTTGAAATTACTTTTACCTAATTTAAGCAGAAATTTAATTTGCTTGAAAAAACAAATTTAATGGATTACACTGAATTACACTGAAAAAAATATAAATATTCTTAATATATCATAGTAAAAATGTAGACAGTAAAAATAAAATATCTCATAAAATCAGACTTTACTGTCAGTGTTCAGATTGTGTCACAAAAATAAAAGGAAAATTAATAATCCTATTAATTAATAATAGATGTCAGTGATGATAGCGAAAATGATTTTACTCCATTTAACGATCAATCTCGGGAGCAACGCGAGCTGTTGAGAGCGATATCGAGAGAAACAGGGAGCAGAGCAAGAAAGGCGGGGAGTTTGAGGATGTTGAGATGTTACGTAACAGAAATGAAGCTCGAAAATTCTACCAAAAGGTCAAGCGTCTGACTGAAGGTTTTAAGCCCGGAGTAACTTTTTGTAAGGATGAGAATGGAAATCTGGTAACGGATGAACAGGAATCACTGAGATTATGGAGGAGTCATTTCTCCAACCTACTCGGAGGCGATGAAGCGCACAATACCGCCGAAAGAGAAATGACACCGGAACCACCAGTTAATGATGGCACTATTGTAGAGCCACCGGACTATAACGAGGTCGATTCAGTTATTAAAAAGCTGAAAAATAACAAAGCGGCAGGCTCTGATGGGCTGCAAGCTGAGTTATTTAAGACCGGCGGCGAAGAGTTGGTTAGGAGTATGCACCAGCTTTTATGCAAGATATGGTCCGATGAACGCAAACCCAATGACTGGAATCTCAGTGTTCTCTGTCCTATCTTTAAGAACGAAGACCCCGCTGTTTGCGCCAACTACCTCGGAACAAGTCTCCTTTCCATTGAATATAAGACTCTGTCGAGCGTATTGTGTAATAGGCTGAAGCCATATACCGACTCACTGATAGGACGATATCAGTGTGGCTTCAGACCAAAAAGGTCGACCAATTACCAAATATTCATATTACGCCAAATCTTGGAAAAGACCCGTGAGTTCAACAAAGACACTCATCACCTATTTGTCGATTATAAAGCCGCTTTCGACACGCCGATTCGATCGAAGTTCTTCGACGCCCTGTCTGCACTAGGTATCCCGGCAAAGATTGTCCGTCTTTGCATGGCGACGCTATCTACCACACAAAGCGTTCTCAGGGTGTGGAAAAGCCTCTCCGACCCCTTTGATACCAAGAGAGGTTTCAGGCAGGGCGATGCTCTGTCGTGCGATTTTTTCAATCACCTGATGGAATACATCCTACGCCAATGCCCGTACATACAGAGTATGCCGGGCTCGATTTTCCAAAAGAAAGTGATGCTGCTCGTTTACGCCGATGACATCGATATCATCGGTACGCAGGAATGGTGAGTCAGCAAGGCGTTCTCGGAGATTAAAAAACAGTCTCGGATCATGTGTCTAGCGGTGAACGAGGACAAGACGAAGTACTTGGTGTCTTCTCGCTTTCCGTCATCGCGTCTCGGACAGTCAGTGACGATGGATAATTTCAACTTCAGTGTTGTAGAAAACGTTGTCTATCTTGGATCCGAGATAACCTGCAACAACAACATCAGCCTGAAGATCAGGCGAAGAATTACGCTTGCAAACAGATGCTTCTTTGGGCTGAGCAAGCAGATGAAAAGTAAAGCCCTCTCTCAAAATACAAAAATCAAGATCTATAAGATGCTGATACTCCCGGTTCTATTGTATGGTGCAGAGGTATGGACCATGAATTAGTCAGATGAAACAGCGTTAGAAGTCTTTGAGAGGAATGTTCTTCGCTGGATTTTTGGTCCTATTTGAGTCGGCGACGAGTTTTGGTCCCGTATGAACCGCGAGCTGTACGAGCTATTCGATGAGGTTAACATAGTCCAGCGCATAAAATTCCAGCGGCTGCACTGGGCTGGACACCTCATTCGAATGGATGAAACAGCTCCAGCACGCATGGTTTACATGGGGGGCCCAAACTTGATTGGTGGACGAAGACATAGAGGACGACCGGGCACTCGATGGAATGACCAGGTATGGAGAAATCTCTCTGTACTTGGCATTCAGAACGACTGGCGCCAGCGCGCACAAGATTATGGAGGCTGACGCGGGCATGACCGACAAACGGTTGACGGCCACTTAACTAACTAACTAACGATCAATCTGCTACTGCAGAAGTGGAAAGTGATTCCGTGGAGTCTCCAAAACTAGCTCCAATTTTTGTGTCTGATGTCGGTGATATAAATGGATTGCTGCAATACCTTAAACCTAAAGAGTTTACTTATAAGTCTCAGCGAGATGGTTACATTTGATTATGGTTAAAGATGTTTTAAAAATACAGGGATTTTTTCCAGATGTAAAATACCGAACATTTCAAGTAAAAACAGATAGGGCCTTCAGGGTAATATTAACCACTCTACGCCAAATAGAGTAATTCTGTCAAAAATCGAATCGCTAGGATATGTCGTATGGGGAATTAACAACATAAAAGGTCGTACTACAAAGGAGCGTGTACATACAAGGAATGTCTCAAAATTTCCCGAACTTTTTTCCACTGGATTTTCTGGTGAGGACCTGCGTTGGAAAGGGACATCTTTCATTGACATTCCCTTCAAACTTTCAGGACATTTGGAATCGTGGAAGTGGAGTTATAGCTTCTAATGTGACAGTTTGGTTTTGCAATCGGTGCAAAAATGAGTGTTGAACACGGAGGCAATATTCAGTTATGTTTTAAACTTCGTAAAACTTTTGCCGAAACTTACGAATTGATAATAATTGTTCATCTCGTATCACTTTTTACGACTGGTATAGACGGTCTTTAGTGAACGAATAAAACATCAAAATTGTCCGTGAATTCATCAAAAATGAGCCGAAATCGTTATTGCGGTTCATGGAATCGGAATTGGGATTGTCCAAAGACTCAATCCATCGCATTGTGGCTATTCATTTGGACTTTAGGAAAGTGTGTGCACGATTTGTTCCGCAGCAATTGAAAGACGAGGAAAAGGCACTTTGGTTTCAACATTTGAAAGACATCATTAAAGATGCCAAAAACGATCAAAACTTCCTTTTCAACATTGTTACTGGTGACGAGACATGTTGATTTCAATCAGACCCTGAAACCAAGCGTTAAAGTACCGAATGGAAGATGTCTGGTGAGCCAAAACCCAAAAACCATGTTTGGAGAAGTCAAAAGTGAAGACAATGTTGATTTGTTTCTACGATTCGAAAGGCATTATTCACCAAGAGTTCTATTAACCGGGCTAAACAATTAAAAAATCATTTTATTTTAGTGTTGTGAGGCAATTGCTCCGTCATATCCTTGGGTTTTTGCAACGAAGAAGTTGGTGTTTGTTGCAAGATAATGCGACATTTGTGATCGAATTTTTTACCAAAAATTGCATTTTGACCATCAAAAACCTGCCGTATTCGACTGATTTGGCACCATGTGATTTTTTCTGTTCGGCAAGCTAAAATTATGCAGGAGTGCACTTACGCCGTAAAGGTCAATTCGGCCGACGAACTAAAACACTCGTTTGAAATATTATTGGATCGAGAAAATAAGTGTATTCAGTCGAAGTGAGATCACTTTAAAAATCTTTTGTTTTCATTTTACTTCAAATATTCGGAAATTTAGAGATACACTTCAATGTTTTTTATTGACTTAGAGCTATAAAATATACAATATCCATAGCTTACCACCAAGTTATGGCTTCAACCTGGACAACTTCAATATGCTATTTCAAGGTCTAGGTAATCACTTTATTGCTGTTGGGGATTACAACGCCAAGCACCCAT
The DNA here is from genome assembly GCA_035044805.1 of Leucophenga maculata. Taxonomy (NCBI): domain Eukaryota; kingdom Metazoa; phylum Arthropoda; class Insecta; order Diptera; family Drosophilidae; genus Leucophenga; species Leucophenga maculata. The sequence goes on along the minus strand of JAWNNP010002746.1, from coordinate 463,731 downwards.
GGTGCGGGGCAAGGATTGTGAACCTAAAAGGTAGCTAGCTCTACAAATGCGATACTAAAAATAACAACTCAATGTACCAGTAAGCCAACATACAGACCCCTGAAAAATATCAGACCTACTGGATACTCTGAATCATTGCAAAACCATTTTCGAATTGAAAAAACTTTGACCTGAGCTCTGACCACTCGCCAATCATTGTGATAAAAACTTGTATAACTAATTTTAGAAACAGGCTTGAGGTTCAAATTAGCCTAAATATAACTCTGAAGTGAGGAGAAAAAGTCGAAACTGCTATTGAAACGCACACAAACTCAATCCATCCAGCTGGAGCCCTATACACATTGGTATTAAATGTATATTCAACCAGACCATCGTTTCTTTCCACAGAACTAAGAAAGTCAAACAGAAAAAGAAGCTACGGAAAATTTGGCAAACAACTCGCAACCCAATTGACAAAAGGAAATTTATTATGGAGGGCCAGAAAAATATGGGAAATTATAAACGAAGCGAAACTTTCTACAAAGTCTTGATCCATTTATAGCCAACTTTAACTTTAGCCTTTGGAATACAACGAGATATTTGAAGCGTCCCACCAAAAGATCTACCACAATAGTTGACAACAATGGGCAACGTTGCCGAAGTAGTGATGAGAAAGCAGATGCGTGTTCGAACCAAATTCAGAATTCGATGCTAAGACAGTTTCTGAGGTGCACAACTTTTTAGACTCACCATGCCAGATGAGTTTACCAATACTTTACACCACTTTCGCAGAAGAACTAGCTGAGATAAAGACTAAACCTCAAAAAATTTCCAGGTTATGATAAAACTTATTGAATTACTATTAGGATCATGCCTGAAAAATGTATCAGATTCCTCACGTACATATACAATACTATGCTTAGACTATGCTTAGACTAGGCTTCTTCCTGAGTCATTGGAAATGCACTGAAGTAATTATTCATAAAACCGGAAGGCTTCACGTCGTTGTACCGACCCATTAGTTTGCTTGTGACGTTCTATAAAGTATTTGAAAAAGTACTTCATACAAGAATTTCACCAGTGTTGGACGATTTCTATATCATACCCGAACACCAGCTTGGGCTTAGGCCAGAGCATGTCACCGAATTGCAAAATATTTCTTAATTATTAAATCTTAACTCAGCAATCGAACTTTCTATGTCCAAGAACAAACGACTCGTCTAAACTATACTTTATTAATTCTGGAGTACTACAGGGAAGAAAGTTGGGCCTAGTTTTATACACAATTTTCACATTTGATTTGAGAAAAAACCGTCTGGAAATTGCCAGAGTTGCTATCTGTCAGCAATAATGTTTTGGTAGCAATTTATGCTGATGATACCACCATCATTGACACCTGCAAGTATCCTGCCAATGCATCATGCCACTTGCAAGAATAGCTTTGTTTCGTCGAAAAATGTTTGTTAAACTGGAGAATAGTAGTAAACACTGAGACATCCGTTTTCAAATAAATTATTCTTTAAGAAAAAAAACTGTCCGCCCGTAACTTTAAATGGTTCTACATATTTGGGAGAGCACTTAGAGCAGAAAGTTGCACATTAAATCAAAGCAAATGCAGCTGAAAGCAAAAAACAGAAAGATGCACTGGCTAGTAGGATATTCAAAAGGATCAAACATCTCTTTAAATATAATAATAATGTTAGAATAAGTTAATGTGATGAACATTCACACTTTGATATTTGTTACGATGCCAAGCAGAGGTCATGATAACATAGGTCGAGGTTTTCAGAGTGCAACGAGATACCGGAATATCGAAGCACGTCGAGAGGTACGTGCTATTGAAACGAAATCGGATCGCATCAGAATGATTGAAAATCGCGAGCAACAATTAGAAGAGTTCAACGAAGCTTAAAATAAGCAACAACGATTGAGAAGAAAAGTTCGTGCTCGGGAAACTGATAAAGCAAGATCACAACATGCGACTACTGAATTCGGTCAGATATGTCTCGTTTGTCAGCGTTGCAAGCAGTTTTTAATTTGAGAAAGAACCGTCTGGATTGTGTATTGCAGGCGGCAAGGTGAAATTGCCAGATTTGCTTCCATCAACAGAGCCATTGCGCACGCTGTTTACAGTGAATCTTCGAATTCGTCCCATTTTTTGTAACACAGTTCAAAGTAGAAGTGTGCCTAATTTCGTAAATTGACTTCAACCAAAATACCGTTCACGCTTAAACGTATTCAGTTCATACTAAAACTTGTATTTGAGATGACCATAAACAAGTCATAAGGGCAGCCGCTGGTAGTGAGCGGCAGAAATCTGGAAATGGTATGCTTTTCTTACGGCCAGCGATATTTCTATATCAAATAGCCTCTAAACATACTTTGCTAGGTTTTTGGGAAGAATCAGCGCTCAAAAGAGCAGCCAAGGAGCTGAGTTGCTTTATACACTGTGTAGCCAAGCTTTGGAAGAGTAAATGAGACTGCTTGAACCTAATAATAGGGAGCACAATGCAACGCGTTACCTTACAATACCAACTATGGGGCTGGTAACCATTCAAAATACCAGTGGTCTATGGTATCGATAGAAAGAAAAGAAAGCGAACACGTTTGCTGATCGTCTACATAACTTATTTTCTGTAACTTGTAACTTGCTCCAATTTATTATCTGCAGAAATAGTTGAATTTCTGAGCTCGACTTGTCCCAATGGATGCATCAATACAAATTGTTCAATGTGATGAAGTTAAAGGGCTGAAGATATAAAAATTAGCTGGCTACGAAAGCATTTATGGTGCTGCCTTGAAGGCCTTTCCAGGCAACTGCTTGATATATATTACGGCAATAGTCAGTAGCTGCCTACAATTAGGTCACATTCCCTCGCGGTGGAAGTGCACCAAAGGTATTCTTATTTGCAAGACGTTGCCTCATATCGTCCGATTTGCATATGGCTAAGATACTCGAAATGTGTTTTTGTGACAGCTACAGTCTACATTGAAAACGAAGGAGCTGATTCCAGATCACCAATTTGGAGTCAGGAATTGGCACGGTACGCCAGAACAATATCATCGGCGGATCTATAGTATACTACAAGACCTTGAGTGCACAAAGTACTGCTCCGCAGCGTTTTTAAATGTTAAACAGGCATTTAATCTAGACATCCAGTACTTTCTAATACTCAGAAGCTACCGATCGTACAGAACCTTTTCTGTGAGAGTAGGTGAAAACACAACACTCCGCTTTGGATTCCGATGAAGAACTCATTTAATATTTATATATGTTGTGGAAGGCCAATGTGGTATGTTTGTACTTGATAACCGCACAAGTAGCGTACATATATGTTTGTTGTTACATGCAGAAGCAGCGGGAACAATATGTTTAAATATGTTTAAACAGTAGGAGATGGTGAGTTGGCGATCTAAGACATTAGGTCTGGGGTTCCACAGGGCAGTGTTCTCAAAGCCATATTGTATAATGTATTCACTGCGGATATAAAGGACACTAATCACCTATATTTACTTATGGACACAAACGCTTATGCCTGCAAAAATCATCAGTGAGCATCTTTATAAAAATTCAAAGAATTGGAATTCAGATTTCAAAGGAAATCAAAGGGAAGTTCTTCAAAAAATGTATTCTACTACATACAACTGTGTTCTCATATAACCTATTTTATTTTAGTTCATGGAAAAAACCATTGTGGAATATTTTGAAATATTTCATTCATCATTTGAATAACTTTTTTGCATCAATATTTGAATTTGAATTTTAAACTCCACCCATATAAAGTTGAATTATTGCTAATGTCTTTCAACCATATGCAGGCATTTCTCGGATTAAGGCTCGGCGGGTACTTTAACAAACAAATACCTCGTGTCACTGCTTAGGTTCGGTTTGTAAGCCGCCACCATCATTGAAACTTATTTCATTGAAGAAGAAAAAGGAAACATAAACGGTTCACTCAGAGCGCTAGCATGAGATGTTGCCAGAATAAATTTTGAATCAGACAACTCCCTTCAACATGCGGTTTTTTTTTCGGAAAATTTCCACAAAATCGATTAATAGTAAATTTTTAGTTTGCTAAAGTTTATGATCTAATGTGACGTGTGCGATCGAAAAGCATTATTTATTCTCGTAAATGTAATTATGTAAGTCTATATAGTATTACTAAAAATGTAACACGTGAGTAGGTATATATATCTCTTTTTTTTTTTTTTGTTTTTTTTGATGTGGGTTTTAAATGCAAAACAACTCCAATTTGATCTTCAAAAAATAAATGAACAATAATAAATATTTATTTTAATTTATTTACTATATAAAGCTTATATACAAAAAATTATGAATTATTACCCAAGTGAACCACATTGGTAAAATATGTCACGTTCGTGATGTCACATATCAAATTTTATTATACTTTGCAAAAAAAAAAAAAGTGGTTTTTCAATTAATCAATTTGGTTGGTCTTATACTCTATTGGACCAACTTCAATGATGTATTTGCATGGCGGTCGATTTTGTGGCAGCTTCAGAAACTAATACGCGTTCATAATTTATATAAAAGAAGAAAAATGATTGAGTGATGCCAAATCGCCTTGAGAAAGTTAAGAACACATCAGGCTAATTGGATCGTTTTAAAAAAATTTGGGAAATAAAACTTCTTTACATAAGCAAAATTTGAAAGTCTTGTAACAAGAAAGAGGTATCTCGCGAGAGATGAAACGTGCAGTGAAATGGTAGAGAAGGGGAATTGCTCGCGCTGCAAGTCTAACATCTTTTAAAGAGTGGGGAGAGCACTCGTGTGTGTATAGTACATTTTCAACTTCAGGGGGGAAAATCATTGGCTTATGAGTCTGAAGCATAGAAAGAGAAAGGTATATGGTAAAAAGATAATTTTATGCTAATTAAAAAATGTTCTTTTAGAATAAAAACAAATGTACCTGAAAATCAAGAAAAAATTCACACACTTTTATAACCATTTGAAGTAGCTAAAATTCTTAAATCTGGCTTAGAAAAAATCTCTAGCCTGTTTGCCAATCATGTAAAGATATAGCTGGAACAGTGGCGTTGTACACGTACGCATCTCTGGCAAGGATGACCGTGTCGTTAACGAATGTTTGAGTAAGGAGTTCCTGGGGATCCTCCATCGGGATAACACGCCCAGTGAGCATATCCCAAATAAAAATATTGTATAAGGGCACAATTAGTGTGCTTCGCTGAGGTACATCTGCATGGATCTTTTTCGTGCTAAACTGCATTCCATGCAGAATCACCGAAAAGGTAAAGGCGGAAACAACTGAGGTGAGAGAATGTCATTTACTTTACAGACTAGGCCTTCGTACGGCTTTCAGGTCTTTTTATTGAGACCAGCTTCACCTAAGGCATTTCCATTTTTTAAAATAGAACTAGATCTCCTTGGAAGTTATTGGAGGACCAACTGGCCAGGGCTGTTCAGTACCATATGAACTCGTTTCCTGCGACTACCGAAGTGGAGTCAAATGATTGAAATTTTGCTTTTAAGACTTCAGTAAATGTCTCTTAACTGCCATATGCGTCATACATATATGATTTCCAACTCCAATTCGTTAGGGTGAACGTTAATCAATTTATTTCCAGATACCAAGATCCATAACAAACATTTCAAGTCTAAAAAGCTTATAAAAACTTAGAAAAGATATAAGGTAGCTGGTGTCAATGCTTTAAAAAGGTGATTTTGATGATGAAGAGCATCCAGGTTAACCGAAATAAAATTTAAAATGAAGAATCGGAGGCTTAACTCGCTAAGCAACCTGTTAAGCTATTCGTCTCTCCAATTACCATATGCTCCTTTTGATAAATTTTAGCTGGCTGGAAGAAAGGCCTGACTGTAGGACGTCAAAAAATTCATGGATTGCCCATAAAGGCGTGTCGTTCTTCAATGTCTTCAATGTGGAAGCCGTATGTGGCCAGAAATAGGGATACTAGTAGGCAGTAATGGATAATATGTATGCATATCCTTTAAATTATATGCTATAAATTATTTCAACAAAAATTCTTTTGAAACTTCGTCAACCGACAGATTAAAGAGTATATATTTGTGAATATATAGACCTTTTTTTAATCTGTCGTATTTTTATGTGGGTAGGTTTTGATTTATTTCAAAACAGGGAAATTTTGTTCCGGTGTAACTCTTGTATGACCTTTTGTATGATCGATCATCAGGTTGTACTTTCTAATCTGTCGTACTTTCAAGTGGGTAGGTTTTGATTTATTTCAAAACAGGGAAATTTCGTTCCGGTGTAACTCTTGAATATACAGTTATGTTGTAAAGTGTCTGGGCATGTTATATGACCTTTTGTATGATCGATCAATAGGTTGTACAACTCAAATTGCAGCTTGGGAAGTTGGCAGTTTCTACTGTTGTCAAGTGAGACCGCACACATATCTTTATTAAGGATAATTGCTGTGCAGTATTATGAAAATAAAAAAAGTTATTTTGCTACGATTTCGTAAATATATTTTTTAGAGAAAACATTTAAGTTCCTTTATTATTTAAATCGCTTTGATCAAAATTTTGCGAGTTATAGCTTTTTAGAAATAAGCTAAGACACTACGTATATGGCTTGAAGTATACATATCTCTCAATTGTACATGACCCACTGTTTCCCAACATACCCCACCAAATAACAGCTAAATTTAACTTTTGATTTTTATTCACATTTTCTTCATACTGTTCCATGGTACAATATTAGAAAAAAAAAAAATTTCAAATAAACTTTAAAAGTTTCACCTTTGAGTGAGCAGGATTAAATAAAAGCGAACAAAATAATGTGAAATAATTCAATAAAAGTGGCATTTGCTGCGTGCTCTAAAAGTTGACTGTCAGCTAAATTTGTTGAGTTTGGTTAATACTTTGCTTTTAAGCTTTTTTTTTTTGGTATCCTACACTTTTAGACACACTTTTTGTTGAGCAATTTCGCTTAAAATGCGCAACACATGTCGGCGAGAATATGTCGATGAACGAGTTTGTCGCTATTTTGTCAACCCTTTTTGCTAAAAAACGAATCAAGGCGGTAAAAAAATAAATATTGCCGAGCAAGTCATACACGCAGGCACGCACGCATACACTTTTAATTTAGTTTGCATGTTTGGCACATGTCGCGCCTGAAAGCATGCAACGAAAAAATTTCTTATCAACTCTCTGCGCCATAAAGGAAAAGAAAATGGCAACGAAAAGGAAACTGCCAGCACATTAACGCAGCACCAGTAACGAGAATAACAACAACAGCAACAACAACGTCATCATCGTCATCGTGCTCATCATCGCCGTCAGCTCGTCAGGCTTTTATCATTATTAGAACGCGCATCCGTCACGTTTTCCTTTTGCTGGCGCATTTGCTGCATGATTGCCTCAAAATTGCACGAAAAGAAACTCAAGCAAAATAAGGATCAACTTACATTTTTCATGCAAGGCAAACCTACACCGGATGGGGTGTTATTGCCAGTGCGCAGTGGAGTGGCATGGGTATCGGAGTAGCAACAGCAACAGCAGCAGCAACGTGGAAACGTCGAGTTTGCCTTTGACATTCTGTCATACAATCATAATTTTCCTCTTTATGAATTTTTAATGAAAAACGAACTTTATTCGGCTGTCACTCGCAATTTTTAGTAAATTTTTAATAACGCAACGGCTGTGTGACGGTGTGGAATGATGCCGAGGCAGCCATTGAAGCGCACACATTACTAAGCTGGCCTTGCATTTGAAATTCGGTTTCAGCTGAAATTCAGTTTTGTCAGATTGCGTTTTGGTTATTTGATATTTTGTTATGTAAATAGCGTTGGTCAAATATAAAACTTGACTGTGTGCAGCGCATTAAATGGGCTTAAATCGATTTAATGAGCTACATTATATATGTAGCAGCAAAATTCTAATTTGCTTATTGGTGACTGTTCAAGTAAATAATGCCGCATTAAATATGTGCTTTAAATATTTGTTTTCATTAGAAATTCATGAAAATTTGTCAAGACGACAGTAAATTCAATTTTGAGCTGGCGTCACGTTAACCGGAAGTGTGCATCCTGTGCAAATAGCTTCGAGACCGGAAGTAGAAAATAAATAAGACGCTGACAGCAAAGTTAACCAACGAACAGAAATGTAAAGAAAGAAAGAAAGAAAAAAAAAAAACATCAGCAAGATAAAATCTTTCGTTCGCTTATACCGAAACTTTAATACCCTTCGCATTAAATAGGCTGCTTTGACTGTTTATTAAATATGCAAACTAGCAGATTTTTTAATTTAAGGTCTTTAAGTTCTTGTTGTTCATAGGGGGACAGACGGATATATCTGTATTGACTTGACATTTTGTAGAGTGATCAGCCCATTTAGTGGTTCTATTTTGACGCTAATGGAATGTTTTATGCACACCTTCTAGTGGACCGATCTTGAGCTCAGTATTGTATTTAACACGGATTAATGTAAAGAAGAAATAATTTGACATTTCTAAAAAAATTTCCAAAATCAATAACAAACCTCTAAAAATGGAGTAGGTTTCAATGATAAGCTTGAAGCCTCTCATAGGAGAATTCAAATATACAAATTTGAAAGGACTATCTATTATAGTGTCTTGCCTTTTGATGCTTCTGCATGTTTAATAAACTTAATATACTCTTTTTTCTAATAGGACCGTACTATAAAAAAAAACTAAAAAAAAAGATGAAATGGCAAATTTTGCAAAGATTCGAAGGCATCTCCTTGATGGATTTTTTGTTATCGATTTTTTGTCGCAATTTATGGAAACCAAAGATAATTCGTTGGAAAGGAAGAAGGAAAGCCAGCAAAAATCTATGGAGTATATGATGATGCATGAGATGACAATATATTCTGGACTAATTCCCTAAGTAACACAATTAAGTGCTTCTTTATTTGCAACGACAATGGAGTAGCATTGCAGCAGCTAGAAGTCGGAAACTATGAACAATGTCGATGTTAGTTTGTTATCTTAGATACACTTAAAAGGTTTGTCGTGAATAAGATCTAGTAACCGTTAGCCACCCGGTAGACAGAAGTTATGTTGGCTTAGCTAACTTCATAGGAAGCAGTATTAAGCATGATCTTCAGAAGTTCATATGCTTCCTCATAGTTCCATGCGCCTGAAAAAAATCAAGAGTCCCCAAGACACCATTGCAGTTGCTTCGCTTTACTGGATACCGCACAGACTTTTGGATCAACTGTTCGATATTTTGTTAGCTGAACTTGAGGAACTAAAAAGCGGAGACTAAAAAGCACGAATCATCCGTGGTGAACTTCAAACCGATATAATTCAAGAGGTCGAACACTGGTTAATAGCATCATCAATAGCTTTCCAATGTGATGCCTTCATATTCCCCCATCTATTCGACTACGAATCTCACCAGAATCAGTTCCATTCATTCAGATTTGTGTGTGAAAGCAAATATAGTGGCCAACACTATTCGATTTCCATTAACAATGCCAACCAACTGTGGGCCCAGAGTGGTAAATTGATGATAAAGATTGAGACTCTTAGTACTTGGAGACAAAGCAGCCACTTTGTTCTTATAGCATCTTACGCCATGTTCCACTATACTATCCTGCCTGCTTCATTTGACCGGATTGTAGAAATCGAATCCCTTAACGATAACTCAGAACACTCTTTTCTAAAGGTATAAAACGAGAAGGAAACAGAATCCGGCAAGAAGGCAAGTTATTCAGCTTGTTATGTTGCACATCAATCCTGATTAGATGGAATAGTTCACTTCATTAGATGCAGTAGAGCAGTAATGGTTCTTTTCCAAGTTGGTACATAAAACCGAACTGATTATTTGAAATGAAGTTTATCCTCTTTATTATTCTCTTCAATGTACTCAATATTTTTCGAACATCTTAGAGAACATCAGCAACAAATCAATGGGATAGTATGGTGAAAATTTTCCAATCTCAGAATTTTCATTGTGAGGAAAAATTAGAAATGCAAGGCATGGTACTGTAAAGCATCGTTTGAAACAATTACACTGCCACGGTATTATTTTTTACATCGATCTGTCAAACATTACGTTGCAACCAGAAGATTATCTAATCTGGAGGCATTTATTTTGCTCATTCAATTCTTATGGCGTAAGATGGTTTAAGAACAAAATGGCTGTTTTGTCTCCAAGTTCCATTTACTTGCTGACATGCCTGCACTATCTAACGAAACATTTGTTTGTGTATGAAATTCTCCAATTGCTTAGTTGATCCGCAAATATTGTTTAGAAAATCGTAAATAGAATATTCAAATTTAATTGTTTGAAAATTTTGATAAAAATCCATTCATACTCATACAAAACCTTAAAGAAATATTAACAATAAGTCGAGTTGCTTGTCTTCCATATATCCTCTAACCACATTGAACCTTAAATTTTAATGGGGACATATTCTGGATACATGCACCATATATTATCAATTGCTGTATTTTCCGAGTTCCAGTCATTCGCTATCTCAGAGAGGATTGAGTTGAGTTCCGACTACATTCTGATGGTTATTGAATTTCAACATTGCTTCAAAACCACGACTGCTCTTCCGAAAAAAACAAATATCACTAGGGTCCAGCATAGGTTGGAGCAGTTGATCAACATGACTATGGAGCTGAGGACACCAACTGATATCGATGACAGAGCTATTTATATAGCTAAATATATTCTATGCTTGGTCAACTAGTTTCTCTTGCAGACCTGCACGGCTTCATAAAAAATCCAAGAATATAGTTTTTGGAGGACTACACGACACATTCAATGGCAGCCAAATAGGAGAATTCCCCTAAAGCGTGAGGATGACTTGCGTTGTAAAAGTGATACAGAGATAAAATCGGTGTTTGGTAAAGAGTTTCTTTTGAAACCACATGCTCAGATGTCGTTTATGGCATGGTGACAATTTTTAAAACGAAACTATCAGCATAACTCACCTGTAACGCCTGATCTGCAGATTAGCAGATTAAAACCCACTAAAGCTACAATTAATAATAGAATTGCTAAGTCTCTCAACGAAAAGCGTCTTACATGAAGCTAAAATCGCACCTCCCAGCTGCACAGTTCATACTGCTTAGGTCCTACATGCTAAGACACAGCCTTATAGCTGCGGTACTGGACGATTGAACATCCACCGTCTGTCCTTTGCACACCTGGCATGTACACCAGTTGCCGATAACACATTCTTATCTAAATTCGCTGATGGCACTGCGTTCATGACCAGTATCAGCAGTGACAGAAGGGCATTTGGGCTGGCTTAGCGGTTACTGGATATCTTAAGCAGGTGGAACATAGCCGCCAAAAGAACTAAATCTTAGCGTTATACGTTTGCACTTAGGAGAATAATTTTTCAAACTTTCTGGCTACATATGTCGTTAGTCCTCAGGTAGACATAACTTGCTACATGAGTAGATCTTAAATATGATATTTGGCACAAGTACATTGTTAAATCTGCCGCATAAAAGTCAATGCAGCCATACCAAAATTTTTATTTGGACATTAAATAAATTTTAAATAAACTTGCGAATGAAGAGGCAACTGAGTGAAATGGAGAAGGAAGATACCATTCTTCAAAATGAGCTGGCAAAAACGAATACTTTATTGGTTTCGCTCAGCAAAATGTTCACAGAGATGCAAATTGAATATTTAAAAAGCAGCGGAATAGGAATTTATTTTAAGTATCATTTATATCAAAAATAATTTTCTCACCTTAAAGCAATGCTTTACCAAAATACCAATGAAACAGAGAATTTTAGATTTGGTTTTAATTTGGATCTTATTGATGCCGAAACAATGTGCTTACTCCTCTTTATTGAGTTGGTGGTTGTATCCAGTAAAGCTTATTAATAAAAAAAATTCTGTAGAGATGTTCTGCAGTTTACATCAAATTCGAATCTATCTATAGCGCATAAATTAACACAGGATCACCTTGAAGTGCATTTTTTGGCAAGACAAAAATTAAATTTGGTAAAGCAATGGTTCTCGCTTTCGGTTGCAATTGCTATACGCAGTTACTCCTCACTATATTTCGATATTTACAATGCAACCAAAATTGCCGAATTCTTCGAGCTTTTGATCAACTGGTTTGTTGTATTCAACTCAAAGCTTCATACTGCCAGAAATATTCCAACCAAACGCCGTAGACGTATAATAACTTTGCCGTTGCGCTGTGATTGAATACAATATGATTCCGTTGCAACAAAGGTTTAAGTTGTACATTAAATTCCATGTAAAGAGTTTCTCTTGACCTAAAAAGTGTTTCTAAAAGTGGATAAACTTTATCGTCAGCAAAAATATACGCCATCATAATATATGATCGAGGCAAATAATTATCCGGTGAAATAAACTGCCTAGTTTTTAGTTGCTGTTACAGTTGGGATGCACTAAATGTTCCACCATAACTTGGTGTACCATAATCTCCAACTTCAATTGAAATAAATTTGAAGTACTATTGAGAAGTGCTTTCTATAATTGTAAAACAATAGACCCCGAATGTAGTGGACACCTAATGCGAATGTGCTTTTCCACAATAGCGCCAGCATAATTTGGAAAGTTATACAATTTACAAAAATTGTCTGCTGTCTGTCCAATTATTTTTTTTTTTTATATGCAGAGGCATATGCAAAGGATGTAATTCCTCTGTAATTTTTAAATTAACTAAGATTGTAGTCCTTTAAATTTTAAATGAATTAATAGGATGGTAACTAGGTCCAGTAAGTGAAAATCTGTAATTGCGAATCACATCTTTAATTAGTACAAATATTAAATTTTATTTGAGAGGACTGTTATAAGAAGCAATGGAGAAATAAACGTGAGCCGTTTCGAAATAAGTTTGAAAAAAATTTTGAAATTTGTAGGAGTATAATAACTATGCAACTTGGCCACATTGTAGGTCTCTGCATTTCTTAAAAGACCAAATGAAGAACGGAAGTTAATAGCCGCTTTCCCATCGAAATTAGCTTCAGAACTTTCTTTAGAGGCCTCCTCTTTAAGATTTGCTTCAGCTGCCTATTTAAATGTAGCATCTTGCATTAAGTAATATCTGAAGAAATCTGAGAATTTTTGACCATGTGTTATTAATTTTATCCAAAATATATAATCAAAAGTTGACATCCATGTATAGCTAAAAACTTCTTTGAATGCTTTCGAATATCATTCAATAAATTTTAAAATTATCCTTTTTCATTTTGCTTTCGGTTGAGTGGTTGGACATTATATTTTTTTTTTGTTGAACAGAAAATTTAATATAGACTTTAAAGCGAATTACATATTTGTCCGAATCAATCGCGTTCAAATTCTGACTAATAACTAACTTGCCTATAACTCGGCTGATGGCAAGTGCCCACCTAAGAGCTATTAAATTCACCGAACACTGGTAGTTAGTTATATTCGCCAGTCCCCTTGGCTAGCCTGCTTTTCGGCTGTTGCTTGGCAACAAGAGTTCATGTGATGATTTTTCTGCAGAACGCTTTCAATATATCTTAACTGTTTTTGTCCTCTCAAAAGAATACTGAACTTTCTCTCTCTCTCTCTCTCTCTCTGAGATAAGATAAACACGCGTCATTTTCAATTTATTTATTTTCGTTTTTCTCTAATGTTGTGACTAGTTTTTTAGTTCGGGTGCGTGGCTAGTCTCTAGTGACTGTTAGGTGTTTGACAAGAAGTGCTGAAAAGTCGGAAACTTCCAGTTAAAACGCGATATCAGCGATAGCAGCAAACAGTTTCTTTCGTCGAGCGTTCATCAATATTTGGTTAAAAATTGACCTGGCATGCTGGATCTATGGATGAATATGTCTGATATAAACAGACATCGTCATAACGAGACCATAGAAAATTTAAACCGTATGCGCATGTTCTACATATAACTCAAACTAAACCTGTAGTTCGGCCACACTAGTGCGGGAATACTGAGTTCAGCAATCACTGGATGATGATGTCATTGAAAACATCAGCCGGTCAAACTACGTCTCATCGTCTTAGGTCTTTCAACCTAAAGATAAAACATTCAAAGTCTTGAATAATAACATTTTTTTATTTAATTTAAAAGACAAATAATTTTCAATTGTGTTTTTATTCTACTTTGGCTCTGCAATGCTGCAAACTTATTCACTAGCTAAGGACTAGCTAAGAGCTAACTAACAGTAAATAGCGCATTGTTAGTGCATTGGCACATTTAGCCATCTATCGAACAACAATGTAGTGGTTTTGGAACTCTAAAGTTGTAGAAGTGGAACGCTGCATCGACTATTTAAAGAAGATTTGTACCAATCACATTAATAGCCTTTGTAAAGTATGTCACATAACAGTATACTTCAATATAAAACCAAATCTGCATCAAACTGTTGCAACTCCATTTACACTTTATGTGTAGTGTGCACAAATATTTAAAATAAAATGAAATACCAAAAGCAAATAAGTCTATACAAATCAAGAACAAACTGCAGCCGTTGCCCAACAATTTCTTTGTTTCGTTTCGCGTGTCTGTCCTGACAAACTCCGCCCGCACAGAAGTCCTAGTACAACACAAAATAAAATAAAATAAAAAATAAAGTGTTATATAAGGTTGACCAAACTTTGCATAGCACTAAGCAGCCTTCAACCGAACTCGGTCCCTTTCATGCCAATGGTCAATGCAGCATGCTGTGCAGGGATTATTTAATTTTTCTTTACGGTTTGTTGCCCCATTTTGCGTTATTTTAATTTGAACTGTGTGAGTAACGGGGCAAGGAATATTAAGGAAGCACAAGCATGCAAAATATGCTTGGGACACACTTTCAGAACCCATTATTTTGCGCTAACGCCAGCGGGCATTGGGGCGGATTAAATTTTGATTCATTATGAATTTAAATGAGAATTTTAATATGATTTATTATTATTAACAAAAGGCGAGAAAAAAAATGAAAAAGAAAAAAAAAAGAAATGAACAGAAAAATATGCTGAATATAATACAAAGGAATGCAGATGGCATAGAAAATTTGTTGTTTATTGTATTTCATGGCGAATACAAGAGATTGGCTACTGAAATTAAGCTTTCATATACAAGTCATATAACTGATTCATCGTTATTCAACTTGAGTCACATTGGTCATCAAAATCTAATAGGAAATTTGATTTCATGCTGTATAGCCGCAAAGGAACATTAGTGGCAAACCACAACAACAACAACAACAATGATAATTATTGTTAATTCATGCCTAATGATGCGTCATTTGAGACAAACTCGTTATCCACATAGTCGTCGTCGTTGTCGTCGTCAAGTCGCATATATCCTTTGCCTACATACACGTATAAATCGTCTATGCTTTACTGCCATTCTGATTGTCATTAAATTGCATATTTGTGCCCGACGGCATTAGCCGAAAATGTGCGCTTATCAAGGACATTGAATAACAATAAAATAAATTTCGAAAGCCAGGCGTGGCAAGCGGCTCTTTTCGGTACGAGTGTGTGTATAAGTGTGCTTGCCTATTCAAATACCACACATGTACACATATAACTAGATATAAAGCGCCCACTTATACATACATTAATAAACTTCTATGGTGGTAAAAATAAACGAAGCTTTATAAACATGCAGCACACATTCAGCGCTGTCGGCGCTCTCAAATATTCACAAATTTATTGTGTATGAGCGTGTGTGTGTGTGTTTGTTGTTAGCGAAATAACAGCCAAAAGATATAGCGAATCTCGGCTACACATACTCCTATATCAGCCTATTCTATATGTATTTCAGTGTATGTGTGTGTGTGTGTGTGTGCCATGCTAAAATATTTGTTAGGAAAATATTTGCACCGAAACGAAATTTGTGTGTGTTTATGTCTTTGTCGCTGCTACTGCCCCTGCTGCTACTCTCCCTCTCATGCGAAATATCTCTGCTTCTCTTAGCAGCTTATTTGCCTGGGTTTAACCGTGCGCGAAAGTTGTCCGAAAAATATTCAGTCTGCGATGTGATGATATATTGGAATGTGTGGAAGTGAGTATAAGAAATTTATTCAATTTGAAAATTCGTGTGAAGGGTGTTAAAGCTTCCGAAGTTAATTTTTATAAAACTTTTTTTATTTGCTATAGCTTAAGCGTCTCTTGGGCTGAAGCTAGAAAAATGTTAATATTATCGAGCAAGATCAGTATTCCCACTTTGGATTTCACTTGGTAACGTTCCAATTTACGAGTCAATTTACGGTTTTCGAATGCAAAATTTTAAAATAAACTCGTGAAATTCCGGCGAAGTCCTAGTCGAATGCAAAAAGAACGAAGTCTTTATCTATTACCGTTTCCGAGATCCTTTCGTTCATACGGACGGACGGACGGACAGACGGACATATGTATATCGACTTCTCTAGTACTCCTGACCATAATAGGGGTAACTTTGGCGGGTCTCCGACTATTATTTCTACCTGTTACATACATTTGCACAAAACCAATTTTTCGGTGACGGAAGCCTTTTGGAGAGCGCAATACTAGACGGAACACTACAATTTAACAAAAATCTTCTTAAAACATGATTCGTACAATTTTGTTAAGCAGTTTCACTTCAATACAGTGCTTATATATAGCTTATGTGCTTATATATTATACACTAGCTGTACCCAGCACGCTTTGCTGCGCCCAGTAAAAATTATTCTCCTCCTACTCGACTCCAAGCACTTCTCTACTTCTTCCAGCAATATTCAAAACCGATAAACCAAATATTTTTTAAACTATGAAACTTTATTCTCTTTTCTTAACTTCATCATTAATATCCCCCTCCGATTTTAAGATGAATACTTTTCCCGATCCCATTAACATTTGTAATAATTTTCGTCCCCGTACTTCAGATGAATGATATGTTGAATTTTGTTTATCGCTTGTATGGGGGGTGGGGCATAGCCCCCTCCCAATAGCCCATGTTAGTCAGGGTGAATGTGGCTTTCCAATGGTGAAAGAATTTTTGAAATCGACACAGTATCTTTTGAGTTTACTCATTACAAACACACACACACAAAAATACAAATCTTTCCTCTTTATAATATTAGTATATATATAGATAGGTGAGGCACATTAATTTTTTTTCTCAATTTTTGCGGAGCCCCTACAGGGACTCCAAAGGAGTACCTTTGACTTCATCTAAATTGTATGAAGTAATGTTGCTCAGATACATTTTTCTTGGCTTCAGTGATTATCTGAGTGAGATATAAAAATGAAAGGAGGTGTAACTCTTTAAAAGCTATAAATATTTATTCAGCTTCTTTAATATCTCCATAGATAAAAATTAATTGCCGTACGTTAGTCTCGCAAAAACTATTGCAGGTGGTTTTATTTGGTATAGCAGCGTCTGATGCCAATGATGAATCTTGACAATAGAAGATGGGAATATAAGCAGCAGCAATTAGTCGTATTGGAGATACTTCCACAATGGCTTCCTCTTCGTAACAGAACTGGCAAAACTTCCTTAAATTGATTGATTTTAGTTTCAATTCTCACCCAAATTCAAATAGCTTTGGACATAACATTATCTGGGATTGTTGCTACATAATTGAAAAAAGAAAGCTCTGCTCATTCTGCGCCCAAAACTGAGATTTGCAATTGTAAATTCAATGGCATAAGCCGACGTACAACATTGCCAAAAACTCAGCAACAAGTACTACTGCTGAATTGTAAAAAAATTCTTTTGAACGAGTGTATGAGTTGCGCACGAACGAACACTGGAGGCACTCGATCAAATGTCTTGGGACTACTACATTCAATCATTCGATAAATAGTTGGTGATAAATAAAAACGCTTGATTGAAATCTTCAAATTTGTGGAGATATGTACCTGCAAACTCCTAAGTTAACAACGAATATGAGTGTCGCGCTATACAAAAACTAATAGGTTTTAGTATAATCCAAGTAATTATACGACATGGACATTATAAAATTTCGGTTGGTGGTTCCTCTGGTCTCATTGATCACAAAAGTATTCCCGGCTATTGCAACAGCCATTTTGGCAGCGTTTACTACAAAATTTACTACAAAATTCAAGAATTTTAACTTAAATCGTGAATATCTTTGCAAATTTTAGCAAAAATGCTGAGTAGCATAGCCGAGTTTCACGGAAGGATTCCTATAGCTTAACTGTTTAAAAGCAAAAACAGATTGATTTTACAAACTAAAACGTTTCCAAGCCTCCAGAGTTTTGGAACAAAGCCACTATCTCTGATGAGAGTATGTTTTGCTTTGTTATGGTTTGGTGATGCATGTCAGCCAATGGTGTTGGGAAATGAACAATTATTGAATCTATAATAGTCCAAAAAAGTTTTTGTACGAATTTTGAAAATGCATAAGTTCTCGTGAATCAGTCTATTTATTGGTGAAAATATCCCGTAGGAGCATGACACTGAATTCCATCTACTTAAAGTGGTCCAGATTATGTATGCATTTCCGGCGACTTGCCAAATGCAAGACTTTCAAATGACACATTATTTGCCTTAATACTTTTAAACCCACTCTCGTATACATGCATGGATAAGCATATGTGTATCTACGTTTGTGTGTATGTGTGTATGTATGTTTCTCTATATTTGTACTTTGGTGTTGTGGTCTCGATTGTCGTTGAAACTTAACTCGTTGTCAACTTTATAAACAAAAACCAAAAATCTTCTCTCCGCCCCTCGCACACACACGTATAAATACACATAATCAACTAACTTTATAATGCTATTCTAAGCGTTTGTAGTTTCTTTTGTATCTAAGTGTATGAGCATGTGTGTGTCTGTGTGTTAGTCCACTTAAACATTTATAAAAAGTGTTTGTCTTATTATGGCTTTTATATTGAGTTGTTTTGGATTTATCTTTTTCGTATTGCTTTAGAGCTATTTGCTTTGCTTTCTGTATGCCAAAAGGATTAGGCATCATTTCGATCGGAAGAAGGATTTCAGTTCGAATAAAACGTATAAACATGTTTTGACATTAAGAGCGAATTTCCTCGCACTACAAATAAATAGTTTCACTGCGATTAGCGAAAGTTTTTGTTGCTGTTTTGTGTGCCGATAAAGAAAGTTTGAATTGACAATATTCGGGCAAAAAAAGAAAGTCGTAAACAAGCAAATATCTTTTGTAGTTTCAGGCTGTCACATATCTTTTTTTATAGCCAACACAATTGACGCAAATCTATTTAATTGGAGTATGTGGTAATAAATTTATGTGTGTGTGGAATAAATGAAAGCATTTTTATTAACAAAATGTTTGTTTGTGTATAAATAGATGCAGAAGTATTATTTGGTTAAATACTTTAATGAAAAGAACTATAGGTAGATAGAAGAAAAAACTCTGCACTCCAGTATGCTGAATACTCTGCACCGCTTAAACTTTATATTTATTTGGGTGGTAAATTACGATCTTATTGCATGAGCATGATTGATGTTGACGTAAAATACATCGAATTGGTGTTACTAGCTAAATTAACAATTAAAGCTGAAAGTCACACTGCTACAGCTAGCTTCGCTACGCCTTGAATGTATTGCGTTTGTTGAGCACTGTTGTTGTTTTAGCTTTATTTATTTCTAGTACTCACGCTGCAGGACATTGTTGAAAGACTTGAATTCTATTTGTTTCGATTGTGCGACAAAAAACCAAAAATTAATCGAGCTGTCGACACTGTATCAATGATAATAAATAGTTGTCAAAGTTATAGCTTTACCGGCAGTTAAAAGTCAGAGCCCTCTTTTAATGGTTATGGAATAGAGTACTTGTACCTGCATACGGAGTGGGAAAAAAGCATTCTTCACAGTGAACATCTTATGCTAATGATTTCGAATCACTTTTAACAATCTGTGCATTCAAACCCATAAAGTTGACAGAATTGAACACCGGGAAGCCCGTAATTAACATCTTTGTAGATGCTGGGTCTGACGAAATCCCACGTTATCGGAAAGTCAAGAACTTTGATATTCATCAATTCAAAAAAAAAAAAAAAAAAACCTTGAATGCCCTGCTCCCTTCAGCAAACGACTATCAGGCTTAATCTTGCCGCATGAACATTTTGGTTCGCATCTCGACAATAAAGGAATTACTAGAGAGAGGGAAATGAAAATTGACAACTACGATGTCTCGGCGGATTATAGAAATCCTGAAAATAGCTTGCAGGGTGCAGCTGTATTTGAATATCTTTCCGGAAACTTTCCTGCCATCAACCTGCTCAATCCTTTAAATCTCAAGCAAACTCGAGGTACATGGTCAGCTAGACAAAGGATCATTTCAGTTTTCATCACTTCTTGTAAGGTTGTCTGTTGATCTGTCGCCTCCTTTAGAAGCGTTTAAGCAGATGCCTTACGATTTGTTTTGCTTATAAATACAATCCTAACTCAAGAATATAATACATGCAACCTGTGGGATCTATTTCACAATTTAAATACCCATCGTGCTGGATTCAGCTACTCTTGTTCTCAAAAGTGTGCATCCAATTGAATATAATTGGACGACTGATGCAGTACGGGCTTTACTCGGACAGAATGACCAGTAGCGGCTGCTTGTCCGTCAAAAAATACGTTGTTGACGTAAGTCTCCCTGCCACTATTATGCCTTATTTCTTAACAATGACACTATTGTTGAATGTGAAGATGCAGTGACATCTAATTGAAAAGAATATATGTATAATGTAGCACTTAGACAGGTTCCCATTGCTTCTGTTATAGGCTAAGTTCCGAATTTTTTTCGCCCATACAATGCTAACGTATGTCACCACAGGTCTGAACCTTGTGAGTAAAATCCATTTCAATATTTATTATATTAGCTTTCTTACCAATATATTCTACGTGAATTTTTCATGTGATACGTTGGTCAAAAATAATTCTCAGGTGTTTGACCTTCTTGGAAAATTCTATCAGCATTTCATTCACTCTTATTGGTTTAATTGATTTAAATTTATATTCTGAGAAAAGGGACAACTTTGGTCTTAGCTGGGTTGATACTCTGTCTCATTCTGAAGCATCAAGTTCATATATTCTTGTTGACTTCACTTACAACTTCTGTACACACCTTCTATGCCCATAAAAACGCAAATGGCTGCCTCTTTGGCTGTTAGGACGTTTGTATTGAAGATTTCAATTGGTACCAACAACAACTATTTAGCTTTGATGTGGTTATCCATCATTTCTCTATGATTTTCAGCATCAAAGAGACGAGGATTATTGGTCTGAAAGATTTGGGGAGGAATGGATCCTTCTTATCTGTCTTCGAAATAAAAGCTACCTTTGGTTTCCTACTATGGCTGTGAGTCGAAGCACAGTCGGACAACAGGGCAACCAAACAAAAATCCTATAACGGCTCTGAGTGGTCGCAACTTTCCTCTTTTTTGGCGATAAGTTTAAGATATTCAGTGATAAACTTGGCTCTTTCTCTTTTTTTAAAACATTTTTCGTCTTCTTTCAAACAAAAAAAAAAAATGAGGTACACTTTTTTCGAGGGTTTCCCCGTAAAACATAAACCAACTTGGGAGATTTTAATTTCCTAGTTTTTTAATTAAATAAAAAAACAATGTTACATAAAGCGTTGTTTGTAACATTTTCAAGACAGCCCTCGCACAAATTGCATTACGTAATACTTGAACGCCCCCTTAGTAGACTGACTTTGAGAAGAAACTCTTTGACATTAAGATCCCACAAAAGTACTGCAGGAAAGTCGAAGTTAACATGAACCCTTGAAAGGTTGTCATTGTATATGGTTAGCTTAGCATTAACTACTTGGACTAAAGGAAATTTAACTTGAAGAAGTAGCAGTGCAAGTTTGCAAGGACGAAAATTGTGTTGGAGAAATTCTAGAAAGTAAGCTTCTGTATGAAAAGAGTTACAGAAGAAACTAAAACAAAAGGAACAAAGGCAATACTGGTGTATAGCAAACTGGCAGCGAAATCATGAAGGTGCACCCGAGAGCCATGTTCATGTTGCACAATAGGATAAGGAAACTAATGCTACTGTATGGTAGAGTTGCATGGGGTGAAAGAACGAAACAAGTCACAGTCATCAATGAGATAATATCTCTACAAAGATTAGCATGTAAATGGACTACGTACATGCCCAACTTTAGCGTTAAAAGTAATTCTGATCTGACATTATTCCATCTAAAAAAACTTACCCTGAATATATGTGAGAAGCGCCTCTCAACATGGACACAAGGCAAGCCGCAAATGTTTATGTCAAGGTATAATAGGACAAAGAGGAACATCTGAGCGGCAACAAATCGTGTACGACAGAGGTACCCTTTGCACTGAAACTACTCACAATCAAGTGGTACACAAGTGGTTGAAGGTACTAGCCTAGGAGTTGTAGACTCAACATTGTGTGTCTATAGGCAAGTATTGCAGCAAGTAGTCTAGATTTTTGTACTATAGTTAGATGTGCACAGTTTACCATCATAGAAGATGTTAAAATTGTGATATTGTGATTCTCTAAGAAGTAAATGCGCTCAGTTTAAACTCCGCCCAGTTCAAATCATTCGGCTCGGCTAACATAAAAGTGTTTCTCTGCTGTGAGTGCCCGATTACACCAATATCCTACGCAATAGGCAGACTGACAAACTTGCCCGAAAACATCGGGTAACTTACTTCTTTGGAATGGGTGACGAACGTGTTCCCCAAATCTATAAAATATTGCCTAGTCGTCCACAAAAGGCACTCGCTAGCAACAAAGAAGCTTAAACTGACAATATTTTGGACAGCATTGGTCCTGTTGAATCGTCCAACTGCTCGTTTTGGAAGTTTACGAATAGTTTTAAGTAACAGTATATGCCGAAAGTTCTAATCAAGGATTCTGCAGGCAGCTGGTGCTATTCCAGTCAGAAGAAGGCAGAGGTCTTTGCTGATAGTTAGAAGAGCAGATTTGTTCCGTTTGATCATAAGTCAGGCAACATGAGAGTGTAGGTTCAAGTACGGTTGAAGTCTTGTTATTAAATATCCTGTCACCCTGGATGAATTAATGCAGCAGATTAGGCAGTTGAAGACTAAGAAATCACCAGGTGAAGATCTTTTGGATAACAATGCACTTAAACTACTCCCAAACGGAGCACTGTTATGTATAGTCTAGCTTTTTAACAGCATCCTAAGACTGTGTTATTTTCCAAGGGTGTGGAAATCCACGCTTATTAGTATGATCCATAAGTCAAAAAAAGCAGTATACCGAAGATTTTTTTTGTCCGGCCGATTACTCTACTTTTGAGCCGAATTCTGCAAGAAAGCGTTACCCGAAGAATCCCAAATTGGTTGTTTTGATTTCGTGAAAGTCACGGCATTCCGGAAAAACTTCATCGTGTTCTCAACTTCGCCCTTGAAGCGTTGGAACAAAAGAAATATTCTATGGCTGTGCTCATGGATATTCAGAAAGCTTTTGACAGGGTGTGGCATTGTGGTCTTCTGAGCAAACTAAAGAGACACCTAACTTCGCAGTGAAGTTGCTAGATTCTATCTTGAAGTATGTACGCGTCCGTATGTACCTCGGCGTCATACTCGATAGGAAGCTTATGTTCACGACACACGTCACAATGGTGCATAAAAAGGTCTTTTACAAAGCTAGATGAATGGCGTGACTGCTAGCCCCAAGAAATAAGCTATATTCAACAAAGTAATTTAGTAAAATTCCAATTCAAGTCCCACCTAAACAAAATTCATGTCGCCCATAGCAAAGTACTAAGAACGTTGTGGAATGCGTCATTCAGCCAGGCATAAGCGAGGACGTATAAGGAATGCCTTGCTTCCCATTCGAGTCAGCTGATTCGACGCCTTAATGCGGTAAGACGAAGTTCCACAGCCTAGCAGAAGAAGATTAAGATGTTATTGTTTTAAAACAATTAACTTCGTTCTATATACAGACACTTCAGCACTTTTCAATTAAGAGTTGATGCTTCTGATTTTCATTCACAAAGAATAAAGAATATAATTCTCAGTTTAGGTAGATTCAGACTGTTCAAGATATTTGGATTCTTTAACAATTTTCGTTGAGTTTGCTGTCACCTTTAGTAGAACCCTGTAAATATTTGAAATTGCTTTTAATGCAGTACAAACATGTTGTTCCATCTGAATCTGCCCTATTTACGCTTTAATTCAGATCTTTAATTCAATTAAAGCAACTCAATTAGACTTGCAACAAATCATGTAAAAGTCACAATCAAGAAAATCCATTTCCATTAAAAACTATTTGTTTGATTTATTGCATCTAAGTAACTGATTCTGAAAGTAGAGCACAAACACTTAATATGCCATAAATTACGAATACGCGGAGTAAAAACAGGAAGCTAGCATAAGAGAGCTATGCAAGCTAAAGGATACAAAAATGTAGATGAAGATAGAAAGGGAACAAAACGAAAAAAAAAAAAAACGAATAAAAATAAAATAAGAGAAAATCGAACAAATGTAAATCATTTGTAAGTAACTCGTGAACATAAAACAGACTATGTAGCTTGTAGGTAGGATAGTATCTTTGTCGTGTATGGCGCATGTATCTAAAAGCTGTAAGCAACACTAGCTGCTACAGCTAGAACAAATGTATGCTACATACAAAAGTCACTTTAGAAAATACATAGTATGGGGCGTGATCATACAAAATAGATATATATAGTTGTTTTTTTTTTTTCTAAGGAGTGAGCAAGAGCAATGGAGGGCTAGATAGGGCAATGAACATTAACATAAATTACCTTTCACAACAATCCAACCGCATCGTGCAACCGCAGCCGCGCAGCAACAACAGACGACACACACACATACATTTGCATACACACACACACACACATACACACATACACACACAGTTACTTATATAAATAGAAGGAAAAAATACACAAGCACAAGATATAGTTACAACAAACACACACACACACACACGCATACATACATACAGAGTAGATTGGTGCCGCTGTTAGTTGAAAGGACTCGCGGTAGTTGACGCGTAGAATGAAGATGCTGGTTTGGTCTGATTTGGTTTGTGCTGTTGGTGCTTGGTGCTCTTTTTGTTGGAGACATTAGTGTTGAGTCGGTTTGGATCGGGTTGGTTCGGTTCGGTTTGAAACTAGAGTTGACTAGTGCATCCACAATATGTGCATCTTAGAGTATATTTCAGCAACAGCAAGACGAATCCTTACACGTTTTCTATGTTTCCGTTTGTGATGCATTTGCGGGCGATGCTGTCGCACCGGACGCTGCTGTATGTGACATGACGGCAGCCGTCGTTGGACCACCACCAGAGGATGTCCGAAATACGGTAGCATGACCACGTGGCGCTGGTGTTGGGGTCGTAGCCGTAGGCGTTGACGGCGGCAAGGGCAGCGGTGAGTCTAGGCTGCCGTTGCCAGCGCTTGTGTTACGCGTCAAGTACCAAACTTTCATGGGCGTCGGTTTGCCTTTCATGATGACAGGGCCGCGATACTCGAGATTGAATGAATCGTCGCGGTTAATCTCCTGGCAGAGGAATCTGCAAAAAGAGTAGAAAAAAAAAAAAAATAGAAAAGTAATCAGTAAAAAAAGTCAATGTAAGAAATGCGAAGCGGATTAGTGTCGTTAGCGTGTCTCACGTTTGCGTTCTCTTTTCGTACATTCGAGACGGAAGTGCAAAATGGCGTCGCGATTAGCGCTTTTGCATTTGCACATTCAGCACTTTAGCTGCTTGCTGCAGCTTTATATTGCCTCGAAGCACACATCGGGAAAAGTATTAAAAGTTATTGTGTCTACGAAACAACTCTTCAAAGTGCTGCAATTTGCATTCTATTTTTAAATTAAAACTTAGCCTCACATGGCAGCATAGCCTCGCTTGAAGTTTACCATTTCCATAAATTTGTAAGCAGCATAAGTAATCAGCTGACGTAGAAGTAATCACACGATTACGCTTCTATGGTTTTCAGGCCAACTATAAACAAGTTGTATTTGAATTCGAATACTGTTTGAATAATTATATTTTTTTTCCATAAAATATCATAAATTAAAAAATAATTCGGTTTTCACTTCTTTAAAATTTGTTCTATATTGAATTAATTAAAAGTATTTGGCTTTCAAGTTCAGAAAATTATCTACTAAGTCTTTGTTTTTCAAATAATGAAGACCTAAACATGACGTGTAATCGTAATAATAGAAGTTATACCATTCAAAAAAGGAGTAATATAAAGTCAGTTTGCACGATTTTCTGTATGTTATGCATGAAGATCAGGCCTCTCTAGAGTTTGTGTGAGGGTTTAGAAGACCAGAATTTTAAGGGAACGAATTAACACAGCTTGAATATTTTTAATTAAATTAACGAAAGAATTGTAGAACTCAAATATAGAACTCCGCCAAGTATGGTATGTTTTGAGAGCTGAGGTCGTTTGCACAAGTTTACATTGTGGGAAGAGTTGTTGACTGCTATTCACTTTAGAATGGGTAACAAAGATTGTTGTTGCGAATGACCAAAGCCACTCAAAACGTCCGTTAGGCCACGTATCTCTTGGGTATTCTCTGCACAGCCGTTCGGAGGTAAGCTAACTGTGAGAAAGCGACAAACACCCCAATTAATTAAAGGTAGGTGCTCTGGGCTGGGGACCCACCATTGTAAAAAAAAAAATAACTCCAATGTGAACAAAAAAAGCCACGGATGGAACACTATGTTGACGAACCCCGCAAACGATATAAGGACCACGATTTACTTATATGCATCTGAAATGTCCACCCTTTATAGGTATGATGCAAATATCCAGCTGGTTGATGTCCTCGAAAAAAACCAGGCTGACATCACTGTGGTTTCGTGATAAGTCGGAAACTACGTACCCACGTCTTCGGATTCTCGCCTGTTGACGAGCGCCTAGTCGTGATACGCATCAAGGATAAATATTTTCATGTAAGTCTGATTCTTTCGCTCGCCCACACGGAACAGAAATCCGGCGATGCCTAAGACGACTTCTATGAACGCTTGGAACCACTATACGATGTCAAAATCGTGTCTGGCGATTTGAAAACCAAAATTGGGAAGGAAGGAATCTTCGGCCCAACCGTCAGAAAATTTAGCCTTCACGATACTATCTCCAATTATGCAAAGAGGCTAATCGATTTCGCCGCAGGTCAAAACATGGTTGTTAGTAGTACCAGATTTCCACACCATAACATGAGCAAGGCTTCACAGCTAGTCCAGATCAAATAACACGCAACCAAATTGATCATGTTTTGATTGACGAAAGGTACGCATCGAGCGTGTTGGACGTACGAAGGTTACGTGATCCCAACATTGACTCGGACCACTTTCTTGTCGCAGCCAAGGTACGCACTAAGCTTAGCGTGGACCACCCAGTACTTCCCAACATGCATCGTAAGCTAGACGTCAGAGAGCTGTAGTCACAACAGACCGCCTTATGCTTCTCACACATACTCTGCCGACTGCTCCGGGGAACATATCACACGGATAGGTCAACCAAGGAGGTCATAGGTTATACAAACCCTATGATCAATTCTTGGTACGACGAGGAGTGTCGCAATGCTACTGCAGAGAAGAACGCTTCCTATCAGCGAACTCTGCAGTCGGGAGCAACACGAGCTGTTAGAGAGCGATATCGAGAGAAACGGAGAGAAAAAGAAACGCCTTTTCAGGCGGAAGAAAAAGGAGCAAGAAAGCCGGGAGTTTGAGGATGTTGAGATGTTACGAGACAGAAATGAAGTTTTAAACCCGGAGTAACTTTCTGTAAGGATAAAAATAGAAATCTGGTAACGGATGAACAGGAATCACTTCGATTATGGAGGAGTCATTTCTCTAACCTAAACGGAGGCGATTAAGCGCATAATTCCGTCGATAGAGAAATGACACCGGAATCACCAGTTAATGATGGCACTATTGTAAGCCACCGGACTAAAACGAGATCGATTCCGTTATTAAAAAGCTGAAAAAAAACAAAGCGGCAGGCTCTGATGGACTGCCGGCAGAGAAAAGTTGGTTACGAGTATGCACCAACTTTTATGCAAGATATGGTCCGATGAACGCATGCCCAATGACTGGAATCTCAGTGTGCTCTGTCCTATCTTTAAGAAAGGAGACCCCGCTGTTTGCGTAAACTACCGCAGAATAAGTCTTCTTCCATTGGATATAAGAATCTGTCGCGCGTATTGTGTAATAGGCTGAAGCCATATACGGATTCACTCGAGGACCATATCAGTGTGGCTTTAGACCAAAAGGTCGACAAAGAACTGACCAAATATTTACATAACGATAAATCTTGGAAAAGATCTTTGATATAAACAAAGTTTATCTTCGCTCTGCCTGCACTAGGTATCCCGGCGAAGGCAAAGATCGTTCGATTTTGCATGATGACGCTATCACATACAAAAAGGGTTGTCAGCGTAGAGAAAAACCTCTCCCATACCTTTGATTTCAGGCAGGGCGATGCACTGTCGGGCGATCTACTGATCTACTGATGGAATACATTCGACGAGAGGTGCGCGTACATACATAATATTTAGGGTTCGATCTTCCAAAAGGTAGTGATGCAGCTCGCTTACGTCGATGACATCGAGGTCACCAAGGCATTCTCAGAGACTGAAAAAAAGTCTCGGCTCATGAGTCTAGCGGTGAATTATTACAAGAAGAAGTACTTGCTGTCTTTTCGAACTCCGTCATCGCGTCTTGGACGGTCAGTGACGATGGAGAATTGCAACTTCAGATACGAAATAACCAGCAACAACAATGTCATCCTGGAGATTAGGCGAAGAATCACGCTTGCAAACAGATGCTTTTTTGGACTAAGCAAGCATATTTGAAGTAAACTTCTCCTAGGAACACTAATATCAAGATCTACAATCCTTTTATACTCCCAGTACTACTGTACCGGGACAGTGATTGAGTTAGTCGAAACGGTCTTGAAAGTCTTTGAGAAGAAGATTCTCGGCAGGATTTTTGGTCCTATTAGAGTCGGTGACGAATTTAGGTCTCTTATGAACTACGAGCTGTACGAGCTATTCGATGAGATTGACATAGTCCAACGCCTCTTCACTCATTCAAGTAGGTGAAAGAGTTTTAGCATGCACGGTTTACATTGGGGCCCAAGCTTGATTGGGTGATGACGAAATAGAGAACAACTGGCCACGCATTGGAATGACCAAGTATGGAGAGATCTCAGCATTATTATTATTAGGTAGTAGGCACTGCGACTTTTACAAGTCTATTGTGCCCAGACCGTAGTTAACTTACAAAACTTCATCCAGCCCTGCTGTCCTAAACAAGACCACTAGGTTTTTAGTATTAAGTGCATGCACCGCCCTTCCTGTCACTTGGTAATTGCTAAGATACTTGCGCCTGTTAGGGTCGAAGCTTGAGAGTCTTCCAATGATATGCTGCGGAGTCTCATCATCTTCTCCACAGAATCTGCAAGAGCTATTACTCTCGATTGCAATTTTGCATAAGTGTCTTTTAAGTCTGCAGTGTCCAGAGAGGTAGCCCGAAACCATCCTTAGACCGTTGCTTTTAAGACCGTTGAAAATTTCCTATCTCTTCTTATTGTTAGGGCCTAACGACTTTTTACTTTGTATTAAGTCTTTACATTCCTCCCAGAAAAGTCTCTTGCTTTATTTTCTTTCTCTTTTACCTTCTACTATTTTATCCCTATCCACCTAATAGGTGAGATACATCCATTTTATTATATGTATTAGGAGTACACACCCAACTTTTGCTAGCATTGACTGTGCAAGTCATCATTGACATGGTGGCTTTCTTCTTTGTTTGTTCAAAATGGGTCTTCCATGTGGCACATATGTCAGAAAATACTCCCAAGTATTTGACCTCCTTGGAGAATTCTATTAACATGCAATTCACACATAATGGCTTGAGTAATTAAAGCTTGTATTTCTTAGAAAAAGGTCTCAGTATAGTTGGCCTTGAAAACAATTGGCACCAGCGCGCACAAGACTGCAGCAGCTGGTGCGCCTTCGTGAGTGCGGCCATGATCGAACGAGGGTTCAAGGCCATCTAAGAGGTACAAAGAATTTGATTGAAAAGCAAAGATCGGCATCAACATTTTTTGGAGATTATTTTTAATTATAATATATTGTCCTCTGAATTGTCCTCTATTTGTCAACAAAAGTTTCATCAAGTTGGTTAAACGATATTGAATGGAAGAGAAATCCTTTGATAACATATTTTCACGGCGGAATTTAAAAATACCGTGTAACAGGTATAATTGTATAATGAAAGGAAGCGACTATATTCGACAACGGTGACAAGTAACTAAATATAGGGGAATATAAATACATTTTATCAGTAATTAAGGTCAAAGTTCATATATCAATAGGCGAAATTCTAGTGTGAGCCCACTGTACAGCGTATCGCATAAGTCTAAATACATATGCTATATGCCACTGTAAGTGTAAAATCCGTACAAACTATGTATATGAAAAGTAAATTTTTCAAATATACTAAATTTCAAGTAATTTAACAGCACATTAAGACCACTGTGCAACCGAGTGCAAGGACTTAGCGCAGCTTCACGCGCCATATATCACGCCTGATGTCCGTCTATCCGTTTTTACGTCTATATACGTCTCTTTGTCGCGTTGATTCACAGGCTGATGGACGACGATAATGCGATTTATTACCTTGGCAGACACACATGAAAGCCCAGCACTTAGAAGCAACTTGACGCGTTCTGGATTACAGTAACAAAGGCACACGCCGTTGGGCTTGGAATGGGCTGCAAGATGCAACTGGTTTAGGTTTCGTTTAGAAGCTGCTAAGAGGCAAACTGAATGACACACATAAGCACATTAGCCGGCGTCGCAATATTGCATCAGCTGCTTTCATCACACTGATTTAAGCACAAAATCGAGTGCAACATCAAGTGCCCCCCATAGGAGGTGTGGCAATGTTTAGTGGGCGTCTGGGGTGGCATTTATTTTTGCAATTGTAAAACAAAGAATTTAATTTCGCTGCAGTATGGATTTATGTATTTCACTTCATGCCCCATTTGATTTAGTACGCATAATTAACGCCTGCATTACTTTTTCCGCGTTTAGTAAGCTGAATGGGTCATGTTGAAGTAGTTGCAACTTGAGCTGAAATAGGTTTGCAAACACTTGGTAAGTATGTTGAGTACTAAGCTGTTGGGTAATTGCTGTTCTAAATGGTTTAAATGTTTCAGAATAAATTGTAAGGCTTTTTTATTTAATCTGTAATTGAAAACGATAAATATTGTAGACTATAATATTCTTAGTTTGAGGGCACATATTTGGGTTTTATATTCATACTAATTGGACAGTGATCTTGAAAACGGTTAGGTCTACTTATTAATTTTGATAATTGGGCCCAACCAACAAAATTTTCACATTTATTTGTTTTAGTCTCATTTCATCTATTAAAAATTTTATTTGCTGCATGGCGGAATATGTTAATTAGTAGCAAATTGTCTTGAAAGCTCCTAGAAACGTCCTCAGCTTTTGAAGATACGGTCCAATACACGTAGTACCGCTGTCAAGAAGGTCATTGATTATATTTGGTGAAATCTTACTACTGAAGAGAAGAACGATAGAAGATCGAATCAGTTATTAAATTTGATGGAGAATATCTAGATTCAAAGTACAATCGTACAAAAAATGACGAGCTAGACCTTCCTGAGGGAATTAATGCTGCTCGTAGGTCTCGTAGATGAAACAAAATTGACAACCGCTCACAAGAAAGACGGTTGAGAAACAGTCTCGTCTCATAGGGAAAAGATTATGAGCTCAAGATGAAGTGTTTTGTTTCTACTTGACAATAACATTGGAGAATTTCTACTTGAGTATTGTAGAAAATTTTATCTACCTAGAAACGCTACTTTGGGCTGAGCAGGCAAATTAAAACAACGAACATAAAATCTATGGTGGCAATATAGTGTTGTTCAAGTGCGCAGAAAAAGATAGGCCGTATGATTATTTAGAGATTTATCGATTAGTTTTGGATCCGTATGAACTAAAAGCTGTATAAGTTATTTGATGAAGTTAACATAAACCAGCGGATAAAATTGTTTCCGGATGAACAACAGAGCTCGACTGCAGATAATATACATAGAGAATTCTAATTTATTTCTTGCGCTACTTGTGAGTTAACGTGCCGTGGATCGAGAACTCATTGAAGATATTTGTATAAATTGTGGTATTAATAACGCCTGGCGCCAACGCACATGATTTGGGAGTGACTGTTAGGGCTTCCTAAGGACAAATAGTAACACATGCTGCAGTTCAGTTCGGTAAGGTCAACCGTTCTATCGATGTCTGTCTTTTTTATATCAGGTTTTATATAGTTTACAGATGAATCAAAAGAAAATAGATGAGTGAAGTTAATATAGATATAGCAAAGCGACCGAACTGAGTCATGATAGGCATAATGTGTTGGGCAAAGAGACAACCAGAAATGCACATTATTACGCGTCAAGTCAGAAGATGCATTAAGCATTAAATATTGAAGTAAATAATGAAAGTCAACATCTCCAATTATGATTTTATGAACGAAACCAACAGAGATCATGCATATAGGATTGGAAGATTGATTAATTTTAATCGATCCACATATGGTGGCAAATGTACATCAGAAGTTCAATTTATGTTTAGGAGTACAAACAGTGGGAACTAGTATTAACCAGACTCGAACTCGAATATCAGAGGAACGAGTGAAGTGTATAAAGTTGTGGTCTAAAAAATTTTGTGACCTCTATATTAGATTACATAAAATTCTTTGGGCAATGCTTTATAAAACCACTAGCTTTTACCCGCGACTTCGTCCGCGGATCTTTCGATAAAAAGTAGCATATCTAATTACTTTTCTTATTTTGCCCCATTTCTGAAACTATACGGGGGTGGTGTACCGCCTCTCTAATTCTGACCAAACTTAACCCGATTAATTCTCATGATCCTCTTAACATGTATACCAAATTTCATCTCTGTACCTTAAATGGATGCAAAGATATGACAAATTTTGATTATCGCTTATATGGAGGAGGGCGACGCCCCCTCCGATTTTGTCAAAACGTAGCCGCTGTTCTTTTAACATCCCATCTATCTCTATTCCAAAATTCAGACGAATTGGTTGAGCGGTTTAGCCGTAAGAGAGGAACATCCATACATACAAACTTTCGCATTTATAATATTAGTAGGAAGAACACCCTTCGCTTTATTTACCATAGATGCAATATGATCCTTAAAGCTTAACTTAGTTTCGAATAGAAGGCGTAGAGCGTTGATACTACACTCATTGCTCAGACTATGAACATTCAAAAAGTAGGTCGTTGCAGATGGTTTTCTGCGACGAAACGACATACATTTGAAAATATCAGAATTAAAATTGGATGGAGTTGGCATATTTTAATACAATTATTACAGGGTGACGAGAAATAACCCGGACAAATTTTGATGCAATCGATTACAAATTTGTTATGGTGCAGCCCTTACAGAAATGCATTTATCGATAGCTTGTACTTTTCTGAAACAAAAATATTTACATTTTTGTGATTTCCATCAATTTGATATTTGTTTCAGGATGTCTAACAATCGTTGTGCAATTTTAAAATTGTTTCAACAAGGAATTCGCCAGATCGTGAAAAAGCGGATCACCAGGAATTGCAGAGTCTCGGTCAGAAAAATAGCCCGTGAAATCGGAGTGAATCGAGAAAGTGTTCGGTTGATTGCCAAAAATGAACTTCATCTCAAGCCCTACAAGCTCCAAAAAGTGCAGCTTCTTACGGATGACAATAAGCGCGTGAGACTCCAAAGATGCCGTCATCCAACCGGCGCACAATCACCAAAATGACAGAAGCTGCTCAGCTGAAGCTCCAGGTACCTCTGCAATAATCGAGCGCCGTCAATATGAGCAGTCTGTAATGGTTTGGGGAGGAATATGCGCCACCGGCAAAACACCCCTTGTTTTCATCGAGCAAGGAGTCAAAATCAATCAGGAAGTGTACCGCCGTGACATTTTGGAAACTGTTGTACTTCCTTGGGCCCAGCAGCACTTTGGTGATACGGAGTGGACGTTTCAACAGGACTCAGCGCCAGCTCATAGAGCATAAAAAAATCACAGAGAATATGGAAAAGTCACTTCTCTAATCTATTTGGAGGCAATGTAAGTTATATTGTGTGAATGAGCTATATACGGATGCATTGATAAGGACGCATCAGTATTGCTTCAAGCCGATAAGGCCGACTCCAGTGACCATTTATTTGCACAACGACGAAACTTGGAGAAGAACCATGTGTTTAATATAAACGCACAACATCTATTTGTCTACCTTCACTACGCCGATACGAACTAGATTGTTCGTTATTGCACGATGATGCTTTTGCACATATAATGCTATGCCATGTTAGGAAAGAACACTGAGATGCCAAGAGAGCTTTCCAGATGGGTTATTCGTTTTGATGCCTTTATTTGTTGTTGGAGAACATATTGCGCCAAAGCACATGCATATAGAAAATGATCTTGAACTTCAAGAATATCTGCTAATGACAACTGAAATAATCGGCACATAATACAGGCGATAAGTCTTATAAGTCTCGCCGTTAATGAGAACAATTCGTACTACTTTGTGAGCATTGAACATTTTATGACAAAAGAATTTCAACCTGCACCAAAACCAAATTGGGTATACCCAAGCCTTTAAATAACAGCTAGCGTCAGCGTGGACAACATTAGAGCGTCTGGCTGGTATACCTACTTGGACATTCTGAATTAAAGTTGGAGAAAGATGAAATAAAAAATGTACGACTGAAAGTTTACGGCGAGCATACTTTATTTGAATAAAAGTGTCAAACGTGGTTTGATCGCTTTACAATTGTCGATTTTTACCTCAAAGACAAGGAATGACCAAGCCAACCCAAAATTTTTTTTTTCTATGAAGACCAATGACCAAGTCAATTATTCGACAGTCAGCAAATGCCTCTAACCCATGGAATTGATTCAAAAGCTAGGAGAGCCGCTATACGTCGAATGACGTTATTTCGCTTATGAAACACCAGTTCTCTAACAAAGAAATGATTTAGCAACATGAAAACGTTCGGAAACATATTGTAAACCGGTTAAGATCTACTGAGAAATGTTAAAATGGGTAGTCCTATGCCATGCGCCATATTCTTCAGACATCGCTCCTTCTGACTAGGAGTTCCGGTTGTTGTCTTATGGCCTGTCCAGGCAAAAGTTAACTTCATAAAAAAAAAGAAACACTATTAATTGAATGTATACATGTAAAAATTTGAATGGTTTGTTTGAAACTTTAACTGTTAGCAAAACCATCGACATTATTTAAATCAAAACCATCAATGAAGAGAGCAAAGCCTTGTTCACCACAAAGGAAAATGGGGTGTGTGCATTTCACACACGTAATTAGTAGTGATTAGTAGCCTACTAGAGATTGAGATGGATATAGAGTATCAGCAGTAATATAATAAATGTAATTTTTTGTAGGTTTATTATTCCAGGTTCACAATGAGGAGTAAAGCAACGAACGAAATGAAATGAATGTCAGCTTGAACGAGCAAAGAGAACAGAACAAAGAACAGGGCATTGAGAATTATGCTTTGAATGTTGTTAGTGTACTGAAATCTCTGTTGTGCTTTCGAAATTTGATGTCGCCAAAAGGTGCTTATTTGCTATCTCATTTCTTTGTCGTGACGCATTTTCGTTACATCGAGTTTTAAATTGAAGATGAAGAGAATGAAGACTTTCAGACCATTTGCCTGTGGATGCCATCAAAGAGCTGTTATTCTTAATTGACAGTTTTGTGCAGAGACTCTGAGTAAAAATTTTAAAATAAACTTGTGAAATTCCGGAGCAGTTCGAGTCGAGTGCAAAAAACACGAAGTCTCTATCTATTACCGTTTCCGAGATCCTTTCGTTCACACAGACGGACGGACAGACGGACATGGCTACATCGACTCCTCTATCACTCCTGACCATAATGGGGGTAACTTTGGGGGGTCTCCGATCATTATTTCTACCTGTTACATACATTTGCACAAAACCAATAGGCTCTTGTACCTTCGGTACAGGGCCTAATTAAACACTCATCTAAATGAAACAAATTTTAAATACTTTCTGTATAAAATCAAATGCATTAAAATTTTCTGTATCGACTGCTTATATCGTGCAATTAAAGTTTATTTTTTTTAATGCGAGAATACGAGAAAAAGTTTTCATTTTCATTGTGCTTCGCACTTGATTAAGCATGCACTTCCGTTTCCTGTGCGCCATATTTGCCTATTTCCGCTCGTTTATAAAACTGTTTCATACTCGGAATAATGCTGCGTTTATATTTACTATTCATCCGCTCAATCATTTGTCGCATATAATTGCATTCGTTTGTTCAGATGACATATTTAAAAGTGATATACGACGAACAATGAAACTGTCAGAAGCAATTTTTTATTGTTTACAATCAATTTTGTTTTTATTATTGCGTTGTGTCGAAAGGCACTTAAATTAATTTCATTGCAATGCGACTTTACTGCCTGCTGTCTGCTGCCTGCTGCCTGCTCAGAGTTAATATTTAAGCATAAAAATATGAAAGCAAACTTTATATTAATAATGAAATTCAGGCATTGAATGGCAATGTGAATGCAATGAACGGAAAGAGAATCTTAATGCAAATGGAAAATTGTTGTGCATTTAATCAAGTGCGTTCAATTATTCACTTTATGAATGGGACTCGCGACTCTCGACTCTGTTTACTCGGATTTTTCTTATTTTCATACGGTCCTGCCGTGCTAGTCTGTCCTTCTGCAACGGAGCAACTGTGCTCTGCGTTAATTTCACATTAATTTTGCCGAGCGCGCATGTCACTGCTTCCTACTGGTTTTATCTTACGACTCATATTATCGTATATAAATAAACGCAGGTAACGCTAGAAGTTGTCAAATATGTTAAGCTTTTTCTAAAGGCTCTAACAAAAACTTCAAGTGTTATCCTTCTGTAAACAGAGAAACACATTTATATATAAACAACGACTTTCATATGGATTTATTTGCAGGACACACAAAAGTGTCCTTTAATTCGGTTCGGTTTGTATAATTTCCTGATTAAAACACGTGTACTTTTTGTTTGTGTCCTTTCGTTTCAATTTGTTGTTTTTGTTAATTAACTTTTTGGGTTAAGTTATATTTAAATATTTGTTCGCTTCCTTTTTATTTGCTGTAATTTATATACTTATTTACATTTATTTTTCGATTGTCCTACTAACACCTTTAATTTTTTATGTCCTTACAATATAATAAAAAATTCATTTAGTGCGCCAAAGCAGCGCACAGCGGCTCGTTTTGTTTAATTATTTTTGTTTGTGAATGATATTGGTTGAATTTATGATGGTTTGGTGATAAAAATGCCACAAGTAAGGTAATAACTGTAATTGGTTATTTATTATTTATACCCTGCTATTTATGAATAGTAACCACAGTAAATATAGGCTAGCGATCAAATGAATCAATGCTTAAAGAATTATAGGAAAGATTTAATACTCTTCACATAAAATATTAAAAAATATAGAAAGAATGCTACACTCAAGTTGGCTCGACTTCAAGCTCCTTGTACCCCTAATGAACATTGAATTCGATAAAATAAAATTTGTCTTTTCAAGCTTAACTAAACCTCAATAAAATGTTTTACATACAAGTGCCGTCTAGAATCAATATGTCCCTGAAAATCATGAAGACCATGACGAATGGCGATGATGATGAACATTATTTGTCTTAAGCTGCTGTTGATGAAGACAGAGTGGACCTGGTATTCAAAGGAAGCCTCGGATAAGAGACCAATATGATGACGGGTGGCGCAAAAATCCAGCTGGTTGATATCAACTCGGACCACTATCTAGGCTTAGTGTACTGCATGACTCATGACGCAGTAAGCTACAATCACGACAGACAGCCGATGCTTTCTCAAACACGCTCTCCTGATTAATCCGGGAAACTTATCCGTCTTCTTCAGAAACAGTCAAGACATATCAACCGAACCATGCATAGGGCTGCCATGTACATAGGTCATTGGTATGACAAAACCTGCGACTAATTCTTGGTACGACGTGGAGTGTCACAATGCTACTGCAGAGAAAAATGCCTCCTATCAGCAAACTCTGAGACCGGAGCAACGCTAATTTTTACAGAACGATATCGCGACCGATGCAAGCAAAAGGAGCAAGAGAGACGTGAGTTTGAGGATGTTGCGAGGTTATGTAACAGAAATGAAGCTTGCAAAATTTAACAAAAGGACAAGCATCTGACTGAAGTAACTTTCTGTAAAGACGATAATGGAAATCTGGTTTCAGATGCTTAGGAATCATTGAGTTAATGGAAGAGTAATTTTTCTAATCAACTTGAAGGGGATGAAGCGCACAATAATGGTGGAACAATTGTAGGACCATCGGACTATAAAACGCTGAAAAATAACAAAGAGGTAGTCTGCAATGAGCTACCAGCTGAGTTACTTAAGACCGGCGGCGTAGTATTGGTTAGGAGTATGCACCAACTTTTATGCAAGGTATGGTCCGATGAATGCATACCCAATGACTGGAATTTCTGTGTTTGTTGTGCTATCTTTAAGAAAGAAGACCCCGCTGCTTGCGCCAACTACCGTGGAATTAGTCTTTTTCCATCGGGCGTATTGTGTAATAGGCTAAAGCCATATATACGCATTCACTGATAGGACCATATCAGTGAGTCTTCAAACCAAAATTGTCGACCAGTGACCAAACATTCACATTACGACAAATCTCAAAAAGAACCGTGAGTTTAACACAGACATGCAGCACCTATTTGTCGATACGCAGATACGATCGAAGTTTTTCGACGCCCTGTCAGTACTAGGTATACCGGCTATTGTGGGCTGAACAAGCAAAATAGAAGTAAAGCCCTCTCTCGACAGACGAAAATCAAGATCTATAAGGCGCTGATACTGCTGATGGCGCAGAGGCATCGACCGTAATTGAGTCGGATGAAACAACGTTGGAAGTCTTTGAGAGGAAGATTTTCCGCAGGATTTTTGGTCCTATTATAGTCGGCGACGAGTTTAGATCCCGCGAGCTGTATGAACTATTCGGTTGACATAGTCCAGATATTTACCTAATTCGAATGGGTGAAAGACGAATGGTTTGAATTCTAAACACAGGCTTTTAGTAGATCAAACATTTTAGCAGTGGAGAATCGAATAGTCGAGATAGGATGTCTAGTCTTTGGTGGTCTATGAAGGCACTTCGAAATGGAAACTTAACATCGAAGAGCGTCAGATATATGACCTCTTATTTTCACCATTGCTGCATCTGGTACAAACTCAACATTGTAGCTTTCTAAACACAGCTATATAACGAAACTCACCTTGAAATAAAGCAAAACTTTGCTGAGGATATAGATTTCGCATTAGATTTATTCACCAAAAAAGAACATAAAGCAGCACATAATTCTCGATTAGTTAGCTCAAAGCCAACTAAACATAATCGTGGCACGTACTTTTTGAGTTCTCTCAAGTAAAAACGCCAGCTGAGGTTATATTTGCGCACGCACCAAGCCTTGGACAAGAATTAATGGCTAAGCGCTGCTTCCGAACTCAAAAAGTCTCTTCAGAAACAGCATTCGTATTTCTTTTTACTGTGGAAGGCAACTAGAAACGCCAAACACCAACCATTGCACCTAGCCAGTTGCTGTCTTTCCGACTCTGACTGTAGAGCGCTTCAGACAATTCGAACTAGCTTTAACAAATGAAATATTAACTTTAACATCACTTCTTCAGATGGAGAGGAATATTCTAAAACTTTACACTTCACAGAGACCTCGATGTTGCCATTGTGAAAGACCATATATGCTTTTCCTCAAACATGTATAATAAACGTCTGGGAAACCAACAAAACTGGATGGCTACACCACTGGCACATGCGGCACCATTGGTCAAATATACCCTCCTACAAAAATACATATATTTTTTTTTTGCAGTGTATTAGTTGATGGAAAAGTTTTCAGTAGCAACACGGACATAATTTATGCAGAATGAATATAGAAAATGAGAATCTACAAAAGCATGATTTTTCGGGACTGTTGTGACAGATTGATATACAGACAAGAGAAGTGCATTAAAGTTAATGATTATTATTTAGAGACAAGAATCAAGCGAAAATGTTTACTTAGGTGGAAACGAAGCATAAATACTCTTTACACTTGCTCATGTCTCGGAAATGATGAAAGTGAGAGTTGATTATATGTGAAATTTGCTGGGCAGCTAAGCTATATACAAGTAGGCAATTAAATAACCACAAAATCGTACAGTTTATCGAAGTTGTTTGTAGTGGTTTGGTTCTCTCAACTTAAATATATTTTTTTTAAATCTATAAAAGCACTTCTTCTCACAGCTTTGTGATATCTGAAAAGCACAACATGCCGCATGTTGTATTGCCTCACAGTGCTGATTTAGCAAAAGTATTGCATATTTTCAGGCATACAGTGAAAGTCACTTTAAAGCATAAGTTTTTTATTTTATCCTGATGACCTTGGTCAGGATATTAGGTCGAAATTGTGAAATTATTGATAAGTCTACAAAGTTTAAATTAAATCTGACCGTTCCAAGTTCAATGATTTGTTGTACAACCTCGATTAACATGGATGTCGTACATCCTGTTCGGTAAGGAGTCATATAATGATTTTATATAATGCGAGTGGGCGATCAGAATATTAACGGCACATTTTTGCGCTGAATCCAGGTTTTTACGTTTGCATCATTGTGAATCTGTGCATTATCCAGCTAGAACGTTCATTTCAAAGGTTCAAAAATATGGTTTACTTCAGAGAAAGCTATTATTAAAACGTCTTTGTAGTTCATAGGATGTGTCAAAAATTGGATTTATATGGTGGCAAAATATGTAATGGCTCCTCATACCAAAACTTCACCAACTCAGCTGTAGAATTTATATATAGTATGCTCCACTTTTTGAAGGTAGGAAGCATAGCTGTTTTCGTTTGAGAAACCCATGACATGTGCTCTTGACAAAAATTGAGATATTGTTCCTTCCACGTAGGTTTAAGAGGTGGATTTATTTATTTGTTGACGCTCAACAACTATTAAATCGGCATATTTTTATATCTGTTTGCATGATATTTGGTATACATGAGATTTTAGAGATATTTTGACAATTGGTGATTTG
This sequence comes from Leucophenga maculata, assembly GCA_035044805.1. Taxonomy (NCBI): domain Eukaryota; kingdom Metazoa; phylum Arthropoda; class Insecta; order Diptera; family Drosophilidae; genus Leucophenga; species Leucophenga maculata. The sequence goes on along the minus strand of JAWNNP010002746.1, from coordinate 422,683 downwards.
TATCTTTGATTTTTCGTATTTGTTCTTTTATTGAATATGAAAATGGTGGCAAAGTAAAGTTGATTGTGAAAGTTAGATATTAAAATGTCAAAAAAAAAAAAATCTTTTTGGCTCCAAGTACTTTCTAGGCTCCTTGATGTTACTCTGACACCTTCAACGTGTAATTTAGCCTTTCGTGGCCACAGAGAAAAAGCAGATAGCAGTGATCCAAGCTCCAAAGGAAACTTTTTGAGTATTGTTGAGTTATTAGGAAAATACGACCCGATTTTACAAGAATTGTTAAGCAAACCAAAGGGCCAGATAAAATACTTAAGTCAAAAATACAAAATGAGCTAATTTCTGTCCTGGTTCTAAAAGTAGAAAATTCACTCATGAATGAAATAAATGCCGCACCATTCTACTCTGTCATATTCGATGCAACTCAAGATATTTCAATTCAAATTGATCAAATGTGTGAACTTTACCGTTATTGTATGATCGAAAAAGATGGTAATGGGATCCCAAAGGCACTTTTCATTAAAGAAACATTTTTAGGATTTCATGAAGTTAAGAATCAAACTGCCTTAGCAATGTCCAAGCAAATTATTAAATCCATAAATGACAAACATATTTCTCTCTAAATAAATGTCGAGGACAAGAATATGATCGTGCTAACCAAATAAAAGGACGTATATGTACTTTGTGTTGCTCATAATTTAAATCGAGTACTCAATGATGCAGTGAGAAAGGTTATTCATATGCAACATTTTTTTGAAACAGTTCAACAGATTTATAATTTTTTTGGGCATAGTATCAAAAGATGGAATATTTTATTTTAAATGACACTGATTTATTAAAAAAACTCTCGAATTTGTTGAGATATATGAAAAAGACATATCTGAATCATTTGCCAGAGAAATTATCAGTTTTCGATCCACTTTCAGAGACGAAATAGAAAAATCTTCGTGTATTAAAGACTTTGCTGATTTATTAATAATAAAAAATCATTTTATGTCCTGCAGCGATTTGGTCTCGCTAGCTTCTAAACTAAAATAGATGTCTTCAGTCGGTTTTTTTTCTCTGCTCAGAGAAAAATCATAGAATTTTTTAAGAACAAAACTATTTGTTTTTAATTTTTTTTTTAATATTTAAAAAATTTTTTTTTTAAATATAAATTTTGTTTTAATTTTATTTTTTTTAACTTCAATAAACATATTTATCTAGAAAAGGATAGAATATTATTCGGAATCTTCGGAATCAGAGAGAGCCATATCCAGATGCTTTATTAAAAGCAAGCTCTTAACATCATCATCCATAATATTCGTTTTTGCAGAAGAAATTGGATACCCATTTGACAATGAAGTTAACAAAGGGTCGGAAGAAACTAATAAAGCATTTAAGATATCTTCCATGGTATTTTTCATGCAATTTTTTCTCGTATTGCTCTCGCGTATGGTTCGGAAGTCCTTGTTCCTGGTTCATACCAATTGGAAGGCAAAAATGGCTTATAATGTCTGCTCCATGAATTATAATTCTGTGAACAGACGATGGCATATAAAACCAGGGGTATGCTTTCACAAACATTGCTCGTAGCACTACACTGAATCGATGTGTTAAATCATAGCTTACTCCTGTTATACGAGCAGCCAAATTTGGTTGTTGGAAAAACCTCCATGCAGTGTTTCCGTTGTTCGTACTGCCAGTACTAGCAATTGGTATATCCACCAGCAAATGCATTTCTTCTCTTAGCTTCTGCTGAATAGTTCTTTTATTTTGTTCAACGACATCCTTGTCAGCACCATGAGCTTGCCACTTTTGTATTGGAATTCTATATGCAATGTGCAAAACACACTCAAAAAACCTAATCCAGGTGTGGAGACTTGATAAGCCATATTCAAATAGGTTTTCATTAATTGAAAAGCTTTTCACCAAATTCAGATCGTTCATATTTTTAGGAGTTGCGGATCTTTAGGATTCCGATATGACACTGAACGTTTTGCCACCAAGCATGGTCATATGAAATTGGTGATCAATTCTAAAGCTACTCACTAATGTTGGTAAAATATTTGATATTTGGCTTTTAATATTTTCACTTTCTCTGCGAGTCAAGTCTGCCGATTCTTTCTCGCAAAGTATCTTAATGGGTCGACAATATCGAGTAGAAGAAGGTACCATATATTGGCGTTTTGTCCTTTGGCGGCTCTCTTTGACAAATTCCATGTGTACTTGGTATGTGCAACATCTACAAATAGTGCCAGTGCTTTTTCATCAGAAAATTTTGACGGTAGACGCTGTGGGGTAGTCATAGTTTTCATTATCTTACCGCTAAACTTTTCTCCGGCGTTTACCATTGGCACCAACTGTGAAGCACTGCGTTTTCCAGCTTTATACAAGCTGCAGCTTGCAACTACCAACAATGCATCGGATGGTACATCTTCAGTAAGGTCTGACAATTTGTAGACTTGCGTTTTTTTCCAACAATCCGAAATATCTTTTTATGGACGTCCAACATTTTTGGAAGATGATCTTTCAATCAATAATAGCGGCGTATCTAGCCATTTCTGGTTTTTTGTTTTCGAAAAAAGCCTTATTTCTTCCACAGTCTTTCCACTTTACTATAAGCCTACTAGTAAAATTTCGCAGCTTTTTGCCAATCTCGCACTGCTCCTCCAGAGTATATTTAAGGTTTTTGACAACAGTACCAAATACAAAGTTTTCCATGGCGAAAAGTTTCTTGGTTGAGATCGCTTCTGCATGCTATACAAAAAAAGATTCCGTTTTGCCACTGACATAATGGCCTAAAACGTGCCATAGTTTGAAGGTTAGCAGGTAATAGCAGTTCATATTACACATTTTGGACGCACAATGATTCACACATCCGGCTAGTAAAAGAGTTACACTGAATCCATGTGAATATGGTAAGTTCTACTCCACGAACGACAGGTGTACGCTAATGCGGTCTCGTTGTTAATACACTTAATTAATTGTATGAATTGATTATTTGTTCGTAAATTTTTTTTTGCAGAACAAACTTGGCCGTCTATCAATTGAAAACTAATAAAAATGTTGGGACACTAAAATCCATCGGGTTCTTTTTGTCAGAAAATATAATCTGATTGGAATAGAATGCTATCCATGCGAAGTTTTGAAGTTATTCAAACCAAATTGAGTCCGAGTTGTCTTATGCCGAAGTAAAAAGGTTGGAGATCTTTTCATAAAACGATGGTCATATGAGATCTTTAGTTGCTGCTAAGTTCAGTCGCGATATTTGGCTAACATTATTTCTTCATCTGTCAACCTGTTAGCTCGAGTCATTATAATAAAATTGTAGCAAAATAATTAAAAAAAAGCTCCAATGCGTAAAACAAACAAATCAAGTAAATTCAAGGACACAAATTATTGCTAAAAATAGAGAATATTATTATATTTACATAAAATTTATGCCTTCGAAGACTCCTTAAACGCAATATACATACTCCGTGACAAAATTTTGATGCTATTCACGCTACGTGTGGAGAGTATAGTAATAAAGATTAAGTATCAATACCTATTACTAGGTATATATGTATGTCCGCTTTATTCCTAAGCAACTAATCGGACTTTCGTAAGTTCTTCAAGTATAATTTTCTTTTAGAAAATAGTTTAAAAAAATTTTAAACATTTAATAGAAAAGCGTTTACAAAGCTTAAACCCATTTAAATAAATTGTTGTTAAGTGCAATTCAAAATTTGATAAAAAAAGAGCAAATTCAAATAAAATTCCAAAACCAACAGAAGAGAATACCAAGCAACTAAACAAAGAGCAAAAATTAACAGCATTAACTCGCGAGCGAGAACAACGTCACGAGAGAGTGCAATTTTTTGTGCAGATTGGCAGCGCTGCTGTCGGCTTTGTGTCTGAAAGCTGTCGCCCGCCGTTTTTATTTGTCGTCGCGTTCGCCGCATTGAAAGAAAATGCATTTGGCGTTGTCTGCTCTGCTTTCAATTTTGATAAACATTAAACGTGAATAAATAAACAAATAAATAAACAAATAAAATAATTTGTAAATAATTGTTTTTAAAAGTGTGTACAGCGTATTGTTTTGTGTTGTTGCTCTTTAGTTGATTGTGCATATTTATGCAATAAAAAAGAAACTAAAAGGTTTCATAATACATATAGATTATTGTTCTTGTTGTTATTGCGCGTATAGCGGTAAAATATAAGAAAAAGTGTCAAAGTGAAAAAGTGTGCAAAAAAAAGAAAAAAAGAAAGTGTTTGAGAAGTGCGGGGAATTAGTACTTGAATAAAAAAGAAATGTGATAATTTTTTTTTAAAAGTGTTTCTTTATTTTGTTTATTTTTATTTCGTCGCCATTGTTTTAATTAATTAAATAATATTCTGTCTGCAACTGACTTCATTGTTTCTCGTTTGATGTAAGTAAATATCTACTTTTCGTTTTTTTTTTTTTGTAGTTATAAAATATTTGTTTAGCTTCGGCGTAACCGAAGTTTTAATACTCTACAACAGATGTTTATATAAGAAAAATCAATTGATGTTAAATTTTTAATAGGATCTTTAATGATTATGGAATTAAAAGTAAGTTAGTTTTAGGTTTGACTTTATACATTCAACAATTCTAGACAAACTGGTCTACTGGTCTCATACACCATTGGTTAGTATGAGATGTCTTTGGTATAGTGGTCTGAACTGAATTTACGGTTTATAAGTTTTATTGATATCAAATAATGTGACCCTAAGAATATAAACATTTTTTAGGAAATTTTCTGCTCATTCGAAATACATAGGCCAAAAAGAGGTATCTTGTATTACCATCCGAAATGAAACAAAATAACACAATTTATAACCACTGCACATCCAATTAGTTCTACGACGTGTCATGCTACGGCGTCTATAGACCCATTAGGGTATTTTTAAAATAAAATTTTTAAAATTTCAAATAAATATGGAGATTATCCAATGAAAGTTTTCAGTGTGTTATACTATCTTGAACCAATGGTTGCTACATTCATAACTCTTGTTTAATAACAATATTTTTTCAAGACGTTTGACATCTATAATGTCATTGGAATCATCGAAATTATCTATACATATATAGGCGGTACTTATGGCGAAAATACAATTTTTAAAATTTTTGTCTGTCTGTCTGTCCGAATGTTTTTACTGGCTAATCTGGGAAACAGTTGAACCGATTTTCACTGGACTTTTACTGCCTGATAACTGATGTTATTAGGAGTAGCTTAGTTTCATTCATTTAAAATCGGAAGGGGTGATGCCTCAGCTCCCATATAAACGGTAAACAAAATTCGTCATACCTTTGCATCCATTGATATGATATGGTATTATATGGTAATGGTATACATATTAATGAAATCTAGAGATAATCATATAATGTTTGGTCAAAATTGAATGGGACGATTCTATCAAATGAAATAAACCAGTTATATTCGTAAATAATATTTATTTAGCTACCAAATTTTTTTTTTACACCATATTTAACTACACCACCAATCAAAATAAAGTTTTTCCGGCGATCAGTCAATTCTTTCGCATTTTGAGTCACCGAATTCGACGTCAAAATAAGTCATTGGTTCCACATTTTATTCAAACCTCAAAATATAATTATTATGGAATTTTTGCCCTAAAAAGTGAAAAAGAGTCATTAAAGTGACCCAAAAGACGGAATATTGAAGAAAAGACTGAAACCGGATAAAAGTAAAATAAAAATAATATATAAATTGTTTTCTCATTTTTTTTTAACCTCAAATACTATTTTTTATGGAACTGTTTCGCTAAAAAAGCGTTTAGAAAATCAAATGAGGAATCAAATTGTACCTTCTGACCTCGGATTCGGATTCAGTGACCCAAAATACTTAAAATACTTTATAGGACAATTACTTTTCAAAATTTTATCCAGGGATGCATTTTTTGAGAGTTGATATTTTGAAAATTCACGGTTGCTGGAAAAATAACAGATTCAGTACAAAATGTTCATGTGAAGCTACTATTGATAAAAATACAAAAATTCAATAGATGTGAAACATATTTTTCAATGGGTAAAAATTTTTCAATAACATTAAAGTTCGCACTGGTTCCCTAATTTTTTTTTTAGTTTTAAAAGTTTTCGGTTTTACCGGACATCAAAATTTTAAGAATGTACTTCTTGAACTTGACTTGGAAATATAATATATTGGAGGCTTTGTAATCGATTTTGTACTTATTTTAAATTATAATAGTTAATAAGCCAAAATAAAATCAAAGTTTGACAGAAAAAAAAACATTCCTTTGATTCGTACAAAAGTATCCCTTTGATTCTATTTAATAATGATATTTGGATTTCTTAACTGGTACACGAATTCGAAAAAAAAATATAAATTGATGAAGCCTTTAGAAATAGTCGAGATATCAAATTTTGGTCCAACAAACCTGTTTATTTGGACATTATATATTAAGGCTTAGTCTGCTACATAAACAGGCCAAAGCCACTCGAGGATCCGTTTTCCATATACATATACCCACCCTTTACACATTTAAATGTTTTGTATAGAAAGCTTTTTGTTACTTAACATACATATAATATAAATATCGAACATTATGTGGATGGATATAACATCAATCCTTATGCTATGGGTCTTAAAGGGAATGTCTGATTGTGTGCCGAAAGTTAGTTTAGGTAAAATTTATTCCCACATAAATCTATATTTCAAATAAAGGCATTGTATTTAAGTGGAACATACACTTGTTTACATTATTCGATGTAAACTGATGCTGCGAATAAAAAATACAAGTGTAGGGTATTACTGCTTTGTAGCACATCAATATAATTAATTGTTATGTCCAATATATATATGCGAAAGTAACAACAGTTTGTTCTGTTCAAACATTTCATATAAGAGTTTTTTTACAATATCGAAATTTCATTCAATAATATCGAATTTAAAAAATTTTCATTATCTTAATCGTCTATAGATATGCGAAAATGTTGCCAACTCTGTACTAAAATAAATATACTCTTTAAAACCACTTATTATGTAGTGTATAAAAGCCGGCTGCGATTTGTTTATATTCCTTGCAATGTGCACTACAGACTAGAGAGAGACAGAAATAAAGAGCGCAAAATGAAATAACAGTAAGCAATAAAATAATTGCACAAGTGTTGGCTGCCGCCAATTGTAAGTAAAATTGTGCAGAAGTACTCATATACAATTTTACGCTCTCTCTCTCTCTCTCTCTGCACTCTGCTTGTGCAGTACAGTACTTTCGCTCTCATTGTCTCTCTTCTTTTGTTTTTAGTATTATGCCGCGCGCCAAAAAGAGTGCTTGTGTTTTTTTTTTTTTTTGTCGTTGATGAGTTTTGTTGCAAATAGCGCTGCACACTTGTTTGCTTTTAAGTCGAAACTAATTTAAATCGAATTAAATATTTGTGCTAATTTTGTGTTTAGTATTTAATTATGAAGCATGTTTTATCGAATTTTTGCAGTGTTTGACTATTTATTTGATCAATTCAACGCAACTTTGCAAACATTTCGACGTACATACGCCGTGCGTCTACGTTTTATAAAATTTTATTGGAGAAGTTTGCTACGACGCGCGCATTTGTATGGCTGCCTAAGTAATTTCTGTGAAGATTTTCCAATTACCGTTCGTCACAGTCAAGATTCTAAAGCACAGCGCAGATATTTGATAATGGACTACGTCTTCGATTGCTTCTTTGAGGACAACTTTGAAAAGTTGGAACGCAGTGGATTACAGGATCGCCTAATGCGACGCGATGTGCTTGATCTATTAAATCCGCACATCAAGGGTTGCAGTTCTGGTATGTTATCGAATATATATTCTTTATTTTTAACTGTTTTGTTAATTTTTGATTTATTTTTTTCTATAACAGCTTTTAATGTACGCACGGAGGAAGCGGCACGCGCTGCAGTGCTCTCTGCTTTGGGCTATCATCGGAAACATAAGGACGAAAATGGCGGGGTAAGCTATTGTTTATACTTGTGCATGCCAAATAAGCTTAAAAGTAAGGCGAGTTTCGTTTAATATGTAAAACAGCTGATCCGACAGCATTATTGTATTTTATTGTGCAATGAATAATGAATGATGCACTACTCTAATTCTAAATGGAAAAAAAAAACGTGAGTTAAGCCAGCAAATATGTCCACATCGACATCAACGCTGAATACCGCTGTTTTCGAACTAATATTCTGTATTAGGTGGGCTTTTAGTTTAAAAAATTGATAAAAAGGAATTTCGTGTGTGCACTGACACAACTTCTTCCTAACATTTCATAACAGGCTACCATAACTTCTCGCTGGTTAAAAAATATAGTCTGTGTGGTTATTTTTATACTCCGTTTCCTTAGGGAAAAATTGATTAATAAAGTTGTGCAAATTTTTGTAACAGACAGAAGGAGGCATGGCAGACCCAACAAAGTATATATATATATATATATATATATATATATATGTTCTTGAGCAGTATTAAACAGCGAATCGATATAGACATGTCCGTCTGTCTATACGTTTATCCTTTCGTCTGTCTGGCTGTACGTATGAAATCGAGATCTTGGAGACTATAATAGATTTAGGCTTCAATTTTGAGTATTTAGATTTTCCTATTGATTCTTCACATAACTTGTATTCAATGAATGTGCTTATACCCTCTCCAGAGCGAGTTGAGATTTCCAATGCAAACCAACTCCAAATTCTAAGTTTTTGCATTAGCAAATTTTCTCCATGTAGTTATTTTTACTAGGAACACCAAATTTGGATTACCTTATGTTAATCGTTATAAAATATTCTACTTATGTCCGGATCGCTCCACTAAGAGGGTTGACCTCTATACTCATCTCTCCGAACTTTCTGAATTTTTTTTTACATACATATGTTCCAAAGCCATGCATATGCGTCCGTTAGTTCCTTACATACGAACAACTTGGTTTTTATTGCAGTAAAGTCAAACTGTTCTCACTTGTTCAATGCATCTCATTTCTCCCGATAACAATATCAAGTATACCGTGTATACTTTTAACTTTTTATCGTATATCGTTGTATATCGCTTATGTGGAGATGGTGCATCCACCCTCTACATTCTTGACCAAATTTAATGGTTATACTTCCCTCTATCCCATTGACATGTATACTAATTTTCATCTCTCAACGTCAAATGGCTGCAAAGTTAAGAGAATATTTTTATCGCTTATATGTGAGTGGGGTATCGCCCCATCCGCTTTTAACAAAAAGTAGCCTATATACTTTTTCAACGTCCCATCTATTTTTATATCAAAATTCATACAAATAGGTTTAACGGTTTAGGCGTGATGCACAAACAAATAAAAATTTGTATGTATAGATGAGGGACCTGGTACCGCGCATTTTGCAGTGGATATTATTTCTTCTGGTGCCCTTCGCACACCTACAAAAAAGTATACTTATGCATAAAAAAAAAAAAATTTGCTGACTATTTGAATATTTTTCTTATGAACCAATTAACTTTTATACTTTGTTCTTTCAAAAATACTTAAATGTATGATTCAAAAAATTTTGATGGTCACTTTTTCGGAATAAAATCTATTCTATCCCTCAAGTTGGAGTAAACAACATATATTTACTAAACTTCACTAAATTGGTTTCAGAGCTCATCGCGGAGAGAAATCATCGAGGTGACCCATCTAACATATTCTTTCTTCGCGTGGAGGAGCTTTTGTTTTATGACAAAAACAACATTAAGAAGCAATTCAATTAATTAATTTTTCTGCAAAACTAAGATGCATTTAGGCATGCGCTCATGTGTAGGAGACTTTACAAGTTATGGTGATTCGAAAATTTTTTTGAAAAAAAGTTTGACCCCTGACAGTATGGCAAACATGGAATACACCGACCTAAAATCATATTTTTTTTTAGTTGTTACATATACTACAAGATATGAAATTGTCAGCAAAAAAATGGAGACCTTTTTTTTTTTTTTAAATGTCATTTTTTTCAGAGAATGCCTCATATATAGATTATAATCTTCATATATGATGTGAATAGTCTTTTTTTTCATTAGACTGCATGCAAGGTTGATATTCATTCTAAAACAAACAAAATATAACGCTGCAGCCGAGTGTGCTCGACTTTGACCCTGTTCCACGTAGAACCTTAGATCATATTTGTATTTAGTTTAGAATTCATGTGTGATGTTTTATTAAGATAAAAAAAAATACACCCAATTTTGCGTATCTAGGATAAGCAAAATGGCAATAAAACTTCCGTTCCAAATCGGAGCAGCCGATTTAGTTTTTCAGGCCCTGTTCCGAAGGTACCAGAGCCTATTGGTTTTGTGCAAATGTATGTAACAGGTAGAAATAGAGTAGTCGGTTTAGGCCTCCCAAAGTTACCCCCATTATGGTCAGGAGTGATAGAGCAGTCGATATAGACATGTCCGTCTGTCCGTCCGTCCGTCTGTATGAACGAAAGGATCTCGGAAACGGTAATAGATAGAGACTTACATTTGTTACATACATTTGTTATCAACTTTTTCACTTCTTGAAAGTGATCCCACTTCATTTTAGAGATTGATATTTTCTCTATTTGTAGAGAACCGGGGTTGACGTGTTTTATATATTTAAGACCTCTGCGGTAAGACTGAATAATCTTCTTTTATATTTGTTTTAAAATATATCAATACATATATCAATCCGGAACAGTAAGATTTTTCGCCACCAATTCTTCAACTTTAAACCTTTTTGGCTGTTGATTGTTCCTCGTCTTGCCACTTTTAAACCGTGCCAACCACTTCTGGCACGTTCGTTCAGCTAGAGCATGATCACCATAAATTTCCACTAAAATACGATAACTTTCGGGGGAAGAACTTCCCCAAAAAATTTTTATCTGGTACAAAGTTTGACATTTTCAAATGAATATAATAATTTGTTGTTTACGCTTCAACCAAATGACATATACTAAAAAATAGCCGCAATGACAGTAGCTTCCAAATGAATATAGTCACGGATGAACACGACGCGAAGAAATACTAGTAACGCCCTCTCTTAGAAAACCGCACGAATAATTGTATACACCCAATAGAATATACAAAAAACCAGATTCGGAAAAAAATTTAGACCGACCAACGACCGACATTGGGTATATTGGAATTTGTAAATGATCGATCGTTTGAGATCATTTGGCTCACTTTTTTGCATATTTGGAGCTATATCATACCGAATCTTGGATTCTAATTAGTCTATAGTTTGCGTAGCCCCAAAAAAAGGTCAAAGGTGCCATATCGCATAATATCGGCTGTTAATTGAAAGCCAAAATTGGTCATGTTATATGGCCAATGTTCGCCATCTTTTTGGTTCTAGAAGACTGAAAATAGCGAACATTGATTGTTCCGTCCTTCCAGCATCGTTTTTTAACAAACACACTTCATGGGAAATAAGTATCATCACTGAAGAATATTTTATATGAAAAATAGCTGTTTGATCCCGAATTCATTTTAATAATTTTAACGTGTTGTCTGGTGATTTAACGATCTATTAACATAAACGTCAGAAAATAAAATATCAAGATGATGTTTGGAACTACAGTCAAAATTTACAGATAACGAAAAATATAATCCTTTATTATATTGTCTTAAGAGAAAAAATTTTTTAAACTACTTACTTCCTTTCACTAAATTAAAATTCTTAATTTGCCACTATTATCACGCCTTTCCAAGAAAGCATTCTAGATGCGCTTCTTGAAATACAGCAGTATTTTATTTATATTATAGAATGCAGGCAGAAAACTTAGTAACAACTTATACTCGTACGCAATCCAACATATTCGACACTTCCCTACTATATAAGCAGATAGTTCTTAAGTACTCTACTAGTAAGGTAAAACGCAATTATCTCATTAATAATATAAAAAAGTTTCGTCTGCAAAAAGCTGTCATCTAGTAATTTCCTTTTTGACAACGAGGACGACGTCGAGGACGACGCCACCACATTACAAACTTGTCTAAGAATTTTAATGAATTTTATAAGATTTTCATTTTAACATAATTTTATCAACTTACTCGTAGACAGAGACAGCGATAGAAATAGTGACAGAGTAAAATGCATCATCCATCTAGTACAAGTAATACTCGTAGCTCTTTGATATTGACACACTTACGCATTCAAAAACACTCGCACGATAGTTTGCATATAATTAATTTAAATACAAATGCGTTTTAATTTCAGGTTTGCTTGATGGGAAAATATCATAACATCCTGTACATTGCTGTTCGCACCTGCTGGGACTGGGGCGTGCGGGATTCGGCAGTTGTGGTCGAGTTGTTGGGTAAGAACGGAACGCAACGGATGGATGGCATTGTAAAGCCCTTTCATGGCTGATGTTCTGTGGTGTCTGGCAAACATTTTAAGCAAATGCTGTGCTGCCACTGCTGCTGCTGTGGCTGCTGTCGTTAGAAGTTTTCGTGTAGCGTGTTGGCTGCGCCAACTTGTGGGACAAGTCTTTGCCGTAATGTTGTGCGAAAACCTTGTGCGACAGCAGTCTAAAATGAATGTTTTTAATGAATTTCATAAGCAATGTATTTAAAAGTCTTGTTAGGGTAAAGCCCATAAGTATGCAGAGTTTAATCACATGTTTCGCTATTAATTGACAGTTGGGCGGTTCTGAATGAAGAAATGCGTTGCGCAGTAGTCAGTGCCAGGCAACAATTTGCTTTAAAAATCTGCTGTCCTGTTGTTGACTTTAGTAATTAAAGTGTTTGACAAAACTTTTTGTGACCTAGCAAATAGCAAATTTGAAATTAAAAAAAAATAATTGTGAAACAGCGCATTCCAAAAGCTTTAGTTAGATTTTGATTGCTGGGTTTTACATAGTTCGATTTAAAGTTATTGCTCTGTGAAAATTATGTTCATGTTTGAGGGATTTTGAAACGGAAGAACATATCGAGATTTTGTTAAATGTACAGGGCTCTAAAGTTAATTTACGCAAACAATTTACAATGTATACAAAGGATAAAAGGATATGCATGTAATAGATTCTGTAAAATACGCATGCATTTTTATCCTTACTCGCAGTTACAAAAGGCAGAACCACAAAATTAGTATTTTAAGTTTTCTTTCAGAACTGTGGAGATAGAGTATATACAATGTGAATTCTTTCGCACTTCTAACCGCACATACAAACTTATGATCCATTTTAGATTTTCCTAAAGTATAATCCATTTAGACATGTGGTACTTTGTTCTTAAATAATCGAAAATGGATTAATATTTTTCTAAATATTTAACTTCCCTAATATATTCACCGAGAGAAGGGCTTGAGTATGATAACAAAAATTGAGAATTTAAAAAGAAGAAAATCTTTTCGAATGAGGCCTACTTCCATTTTCATGGGTACATAAAAAACGAAAAAGTCGCATATGGCACTCCGATATTCTAAAACAGGTCGTGGAAAGCATACACTGCGTGTTACTATCTTTGAAGATAAATATTAAAAGAATGAAATGAGATGTTGAATGAGTTTTTTATGTCAGGAAATGTTTTACAGATCTTGAGATTACATATAGTTGCTTCAGAATGACGCAACACCTACTCCCAAATGAAGTTTTTTTTGTCGAGAATAATTTTGGTAATTTTCTAAAGGATGCGAGGGAATCAAAGTGAAAATCTCGAGAGTCCATTTGCTTTAGAGTGACCATTGCAAGATGCACTCTGGTGATTCACTGCGAACTTAAAAAACCGTTTTGGTAGAAAGTTACCGTTTCGTGACATGCTCCCGCAATACAAGTGTTACAATTTTCGTGACGATTTTTTAAATTACAGTGAAAACTCTCCTAACGGATACCTCTATAGGCGGACACTCCTCTTAGACGGACATTTTCCCTAACATCATTGTTTTTCAGTACTTTTTTGAACATTTTCACCTCTCTTAAAAGGACCGCATTTTAACCGATTGCGGACAACATTTTTTTAAAAATTGTGACAAAATACCTCTCTTAGCCGGACGCGAAAAAATGTTATAAAATATACGTGGAATAAAAACAAATTAAATTGGGGATTTCCCCGAATGAAATGTTTTGATTCATTTTACTTGCATGGGATAATTTCATTTTGACTCGGAAACGCCGAATAGATAACCTTGGAGCATCTTACGGCTACACTTCTTTGGTTATGTGTAGATATCAACATATACGTTGCAACACAAGTGTTAAAAGAAGTTTCACTTCCAAAAATATATTGGGTGATATTTTCGCTCATCCGTTTATATTCAAACTAGTTTTGTATACTCTACAATAATAATTTATAAAAAATAGTCTTACAACAATTTTGGAGAATTCTACAGCTAAAGAGGAATGTCAAAATTCATATGAACAAAGTTAATGTTGGATAGAAGTACCAATATTTTTTACTCTCACAATTTCAAACCAAATTTGTTTAATTTCTGCATCGTGCAATGAAGCGATTAACGAAACACAATTATTCTTTGTCCCATCAGTGACCTGCAAATGATGTATTTTGTTACATAAAGTTACAAACTAACTAGTGAGTACCTGTCATGCCTGCTAGGAACATCAGCTGGTGTACAGTGACTTATTGGTGTTTATAACAAAGGCCTGCATGTTTTTTTAATTTTTATACCGCAGGGGTTTCTAATGTATAAACATAAAACCGCTAAAACCGATCCCGGTCCCAAAATTTTAGACCCAAAACAAAATCATGTTTTAGAAAGTTCTCATATTTTTCTGTTTAACCTGACGTGCTAGATGCTTTCAAAAGCTCCTCTAAGACCCATTTGGAGACAAAGAAAAAAAATAAATTTGAGAAATGTGTCACATAATCCGGTCGAATCTCAAAATGCTGACGTGAAATAAGAAAAACACATTTTTTCAGGTCCCCCATTTTGCCAAAAATAATTTTTAGGCCCTGTTTCGAAGGAACAAGAGCCTAAAGGTTTTGTGCAAAGCAACGGTTAATCTTGAGATTTATTTATACGATTATTCTGAAAGATTACACAGGCCTACAAAATTTTAGAAAAGTCAATACCCAGAGAACAGACCTGACATACCCGAACGCTTTTGATGCGCTGAATCCGAATCCGTGCTCGAAATCGCTCCTATACGTCAGATTCTCGAGATATTCTAACCTAAAAGTGAAAAAACGGTTTTTTTTTTGCAGTTTTTGAGGTTACGTGACGGAAAGAATGAAAAATGATAATCAAAAAACGTTGAATGGCAATTGAAAGTACCACCCTTCCCCTTTTAAACCTTTTTGACGATTCATGACGACTCCAAGTATTGCCTTAACTGGCTGGATGTTACTAGGTCTTGTCTTGAATGGCTGAGAAATACTTGCCTTAACTAGACAGGCAATCCTAAGTCTTGCCTAGGTCATTCACCTAATCCCTAGAAACCAGTGCTATAAGCGGAATTGTGGAATCCAATTTGAATAAAAATGGGACTTATTTTAAAGGAAATAACCTACTTAAGATCCTGTTCCCAAGGTCAGGTGGGTTGGCTTGCTTGAGGTTTGGTAGGGATGGTTTCTCGAGGTAAGGCGGATAAGGGGTAGGTGGTTAGCCCACTTTTGGTGTGGAATTAAATTATATTAAGAAAAACAAGTGATTTAACTTCCTGTTTCCAGGGTCAGGTGGGTTAGCTTGCTTATGGTTTGGTAGGGGTGTTTTTTAGGGGTTGTTTTTTGAGCTTACGAAAAACTCTAACCTGATGCGGTGAATTGGACCTCGGATTCGGAATCAGTGACCCAAAAATCACAAGATCAACATGTTCATCATCATTGTGGACGGGTTTAATTGTAAAATTTCAAATAGCGATATTTCGGTAAAAAAAAAAAATATTTAGAAAAATCCTTAATTGCCATTCAACGTTTTTAGGCCCTGTACCGAAGGTACAAGAGCCTATTGGTTTTGTGCAAATGTATGTAACAGGAAGAACTAATTGTCGGAGACCCCCCAAAGTTACATCCATTATGGTCAGGAGTGATAGAGAAGTCGATATAGCCATGTCCATCTGTCCTTCCGTCCGTCCGTCTGTATGAACGAAAGGATCTCGGAAACGGTAATAGTTAGAGACTTCGTGTTTTTTGCATTCGACTAGGACTGCTCCGGAATTTCACAAGTTTATTTTAAAATTTTGCCTCTCCCCCCCTTCCCCATAAAATCACCCCTTAGGGTAAAAATTTCTTCGGCACAAAAAAAATAGAGTATGCTAGTATAAAGATAATGTTCCTCTAAGTCAAAATCCAAAAATCATCAAAATCGGATAATAAATGACGATTTTATAAGCAATTGAATTTGAACGACCCCCCTTTTCTTTTCATTCATATTCGCGCAGTGAGAAGTGGTCATGTGTTTGGTCATAAGCTCAGGAAACATTTAATGTGTTTGTTAGAAATCTTAACTCGTTGAAGTCTTATTAGGTGAGAATGTATTAATTGATGCTCCGTAGAGGTGTTGCATTCAAGTAACTGTTTAAACCAGCTTGAAGTTTACTTGAAAATACGGTTTTTAACTGTGTAAGAAGTCTATTTTGAGAGTTTTGATGATATCGCAGCTATTGTAGTTAAGGGTGTAGATAAACGTTTTAGCTGAGGAGTCTACCTTTTTATTGGCTTTTATCCCTACATGGCTGGGGATCAATATGATTTTTGTTTTTGAGAAGTTTTAGTATTGTTTTCATTGGCTGTGGCTTGGATGGCTGAAAGTGAGTCGGAAAATATAAAGTGTTTGCCAGGATTTTTTTTGAGCAGAGTTTAAGAGCTTCGTATTTCGCAATTATTTCAGTTGAGAGGACAAAAGTGTAGTTGGATGGGAGTTCATTTTCATTTCATTCATGTATGTAAGGAACAATATAACTCGAATTACAGATTCTTGAAATATGCTGTTTTCGAGCGAGAAGCTGTTGAAGACAGTTTTACCAATCTTTATATTGAAAATTTTATATCTTAGAAAACTTTATAAAATAAAAGACAGTGCAACATCGTGAGGTAATTATCGAAGGTGGTATCTAGGTAAAGCGAAAACTCAGATAAAAGGACTAAAGTATTTTAAAATTCAATCATTTCCTACGTATTTTGGATGATAAAACAATATTTAATCATTCAAATAAATAAAAGTGAAAATATTTTCCAATAAATAGTTGCACTTTGTTTAATATTAGCAACAATTAGTTGCACAGTATCTGTGATTTCAGTATTCCACTACGGCGAGAAATATAGTTTAATATAGAATAATTTTTTCATACTATCCTAGCCAGTTCGTTACCAGGATGACGCGAAGTTGTATTGTACTGAAAAGTCTTTCTGCGTTGCCAAACAGATGACAAGTGTGAAGAGTATTTATATTTTTGTTCCATATAAGTTAAATATTTCTTTTGATTTTATTATTTAGACGCTTTAATTGAATATGCTGTGCAGGTTGAGTTTCATTTATGCCGACCTCAAATTCTGTTCGACCTTTACTTTGCTATTATATTTTTATTATCTTTTAATTCAGACCTTATAAACATTTGAAATTCATTTTGACTTTTAGCTAAAAGCCGCAGATAAACAGACTGACTGAACCGGACTAACGGTTTTGCATAGCAGGGTTTAACCGCATACTTTTTCCAGAAGTTTTTCTTTTTGTACTGTGCACACAAAATGTGAGAAAGTTTCTATTAGTTTGTCAAATGGTTTGTAACGCATTCAAGGAGGCATTGTACGTCTGTCTTTATATTGACATGCATTTCAGTGCTTCTGACGTTCTTTTGTTGCAAGTGTTAACTTTAATATAATAATCACTAGAAGGTACCGCTCCCATACAAAACTAATCAAACTAATCAAATAATTCTTTTAATTATGAATCCAATTAGATAATATTTTGAGTTTCAAAAAAATTAATATTGGCTAACGTTTCTAACCATATAAAAGTTGGGACCTAGATAAGGCAATACTAAATTACCGCGTTTAAGAGCCAAGTACAATTGTGTAGCGTATTTAAGCTTCGCTTTTACCGAACTTAATATTTTCTTTGAGTTTTAGTGTTTATTTTTTTTTTATTTTGCTCTGTCGTGCTTAAACGCATAAATATATTCGGTTGCTGTTTGTTTGTTTGTTTTTGTATGCGTAACATTTTCAATGTTTGTCTGCACGTTTGTATTCGAGTAGTACATATCTACAATATATAAGGTTGTGTGTACTTTGTGCATTTAAGCGCTTCTTGCACATTTATACGTAGCCACAGTTTTGAGTATGTATTTTCTATTTGACCCCAACCCATGTGTAGCTTTGTGCTGCGTCCATATTTCTGTAGCCTTTCGTGTTTGCGTAGAAGGCAACAAGTGCATTTACCTAATTTGTTTTTCCATTTTCGGCATGGTCTTTTTTTATGGGTATTTTTTTCGTAGTCTTAAAGGTCTTAAGCAATAAAAGTTTTTAAACATTGCAAAAGTGAAAGTTTTGTTTTCGGTTTAAAGAATTTTGCAATGCCATAAAGGAGAAACTCTGGCATTTTCATTTATTAAATAGAATCGTTTCTGAGGCGTGGTACGTCCTCTTTACTTTTTATGGGAAACACATTAAAAAGTAAAACAAGAAAAACTTTAGCTGACCATAAAAAAACATTTTTTGTATATTCAAGACTTGGCTACCCAAATGCGGTTACTTCCTAACGCAGACAGACGATCATTGCAAGATGGACTCGTCCCGTACAGCTGATCCAGTATATATTTATATTTTATGGGGGTCTCCTACGACTCCTCTATTGCTCTACAAACTTTATCATGATAACATCATCTGACACTTTATGTGATTGATAAAAAAAAAACAAAAGTAGTTTGTGCCGGTATGTTCAAAGTCTCTAGTTTGGAGATCATATATGCAGGAATATGCCAATAATATTTGTGATTTAGATCTGAATATCCGATACGCACTGTTCAGAGACTTAAATTATTAAAACAGCAAGAATAATTAAGATACTAAAGCTTCGACCTGTTTTTTGGTCTCAATCGATATCTTGAGGCAAAATAGTGAAATAATAAAAATTTCGTTATTAAATTTCTGTTTGAGAATAGAGTGGGTTATATTGCACATTGATAGAAAGATCTTACGAAAATTTATCGATTGATATCCGACTTATATTAAAAGTATTTTCAAATTGTACATATAGAGAGTATGGGGGTTTCCCTTGATTGATAGAACATGTTATGTCTACAAATTTATGCGTAAAATAATTTTATGTACAAATTGCGAGACTTATTTCTGGCCGACTGAGCGGATTCATGAATCAAAACAGTATTCTGTCAGATCACCAGTTTGGGGATAGAGAAAGCCATAGCACAATTGAAAATTTACACAGAGTTACACAGCACGGAGGCCTATTTTAAGGCGACTTATGCTGACAATGTTGATATTTTATATATTGCAACGAGGCAGCAGATGGCCTTCAGGGTTAGCTCCATGTACTTGCAGCTTGGTGTAGACGTATGAATTAAAAATGAGTGCAAGTAAGGAAACGAATCCTTGTTTTACGTTTAAACAACACATTGCCACTGCAGCAATCCATATAGAAGGTGAATATCTACAGAAATCTTCGCTGGCAAAATAATCTGGGCATTACCCCTTGAGGGAACCTGATAGCTGCACTATAAAATGCCGTCTGAGGATAAAAAAAAAAAAGACGAAGCACACTTGCTCTCCGGGCGAAAAGGTAAGTACAAAGAGAGATCACGGAAAGGACAAATCGCAAACGTTCTAAGACAAAATTATATCAAGCCAGACAATTTTGTAGGAACATATTGAGGAGTGACAAAAAATGGATTACCTTATAATGACAAAGAAATTTTATTATTGTATATTAAAACCATTTCTACTAGTTTGCTACTGATTTAATATATATTAAACAATTTCTATCTTTTAGTTGCTATTTTCTCATGCGAGAAATCCTTTGAGCGCATCTTGCTAGGCGCACTTTTTGGACCAAATGCGCCACACTTTATAGCCGGCTGGCGAAGCGACTTTAGAGATCAAGTATGTCTACTGACAACCAATAATATTGCATTTTGATATTATTTGTAAACTAATTTTTAATAATTTTTGTGCGCGTTTAGGACGAAAACATACGCGCCATGGTCTATTTTCTAAAGCATGCAACAAATGAAAAACTTACACTGCCAATTTGGATACCGCGCCACGAGCAGGAACGGCGGCTTAAGTAAGTATTTCTAAATGTAGTATATAGAAAATTTTCTACCTAGATGTGTATGTGTGTTATTTTTTTTTTTAACTATGAATATAACTAAATTTAAACCACTTTAGCACTTTTCTGACTCGCGTGTGACATCAAAGCACAACGCTGGTACAACGCTTTGACACTGACAACCCCGCCTCATAACTTTGAACAACTTAGAACACAATAAAAAATAACGAAGTACGCCTACAGTAAAACTTGAGAATACACACACGTATACGGAAGGACGTACTGTAGTAAAATTTATTGTGTTTATGCAAGGTCTAATTTGAAAGTTTCGATATTGTTTGTGTTCGTTGTAGGCTCTGTAGAGTATGTGCATTTAGCCTTCAGATAAATCGATTTAGTTATAAATATATATCTATCTGCGTTTTGTAGCTCTTAAGAAATGCGAATATGAAGTTAGATATGAAAGCATTGTATAGTTTGCGCCCACTAGTGATGATCGATATATCACTGCTATTCATTATTATCGAAATAAGCATATTTATAAAGCGCCTTTATGAGTTCAATGATTTTATCAGGGACCCCACAGCGTGACACTGTTACCTTCATATGTCGTTACTGTTGATGGCATTCGAAGTCCACCAAATGTATTTATAATGGAGACTTTCACTCGCACAATTATTCTACAATTAAGCGTGATGTCTTCATGTGATCCATACAAAACTGATTTGGTCGTAACCCAAACTGTTCTCGCCTTAATTAGGTGTTTAAGTTGGCGAGATGCTGGCTAAGTTCCTTTTTAATGGGCCTAGAAGCGTTACACCGCACCGGATTTTACATTGACTAAGATCGCCATTTTTTGGAACATGTACAATAACACCATCTTCCGGTCATCTGGAGTGGCCGTAGACAAACATGCCTCACGAATAATGGGGTGTAGCGGGCATGACAGGACGTTTGCGGTGTATTCAAACAGTTCAGCTAGTAAATCAATTGACCCAGCAGCTTTATTGATTAGCCTGCGCAAGGCCTGGATTATTTCATCCCCAGTAGACGGATCGGTGGAAATGTTTCTAACGATTTCGACGAACTTTTTCCAGCGTGCCAGTTGGTCTTCGAGTGATATTAGACAGGGCCCGTCACTAGCCATGATAGAGGTGGAATTCTTAATGTTTTTTAGTTTCTTAACCACTTTATAGACTCTTTACTGGCTATGTTTCACATAAGCCCTTAACTCGCATGGACTGATTTTATAAATCTGCCTTTGTAGTTTGTTATATGATGGACGAAGTTTAATGTAGACTGCAAAGTTCAGATGGTGTTACTTATCCCTTGCTTTCTTCTGAAGCAATCCTTTTTCTCTACAGCTTAAGAAGCTAAAGAGCAACGCGCGGCGCAGAAGACATTTCTTTCTGGTGCAGTTGGAGCATGACCGTTTTTTTTCAATCCATCCAGGTTGAATATCTGTTTGTCTTCTGACTCCTTCTAGACTATTTGACTATGGCCACTGTATATGAAACAGTTCAAGAATCGCCTTGCCCCTGCCAACTGCTATTGAGAAAGTTCGAACATTTTTATCGGATAGCGCTCCAATTCTCTGCATTCTTGTGTGAGCTTAGAAGCATCAGAGAGAAAGAGATTCTTTTGCTCTATTAACTCTCAGAGAGAAGGCCGTTAAAAGAGCTGTCAGTGCGGTGTGTCTCACATTAAAGAAAGATTTGTGGTTATGCAATTCCAGATGCTCAATATGCGTGTCATATATTGACGCTTCTTAACCCGCAAACCCGCGCCATTAGTAAATCTCTAACACCAAAGCTGGTATCTACCAACCAAGTCCAACTGGCCTTGGCGACAGTCTCCACTGTCTTTTCAGACATTGAAGTTCGTGCAATTTACAGCTCACCTAATATTACGTGGCACGGCAGCGATTTTGCTTCTTTAATGTCCAACTTCAATAATAAATTTCTTATAAGTGGGGACCGGAACGTCCTATGGAAGGCTAGAAGACAATGTTAACGTGCTGGCAGCCGGTGCTCTGACAATTTGCCGGGATACATCCGGTGGATTTGCCGGATTACCACAGTATTTGACGAAACAAATGTATCCATGTAGAAATCAGTATTCAGGACCAACTGGATTTTAGCTCTGCAATATATACCCTAACAAGGAAGCTTCGTAGTCTTTTGCAAAGAAAAAGCAGTTGCACAAGATATATATATGACTGCTCAGCGCCCTGGGAATATAACTGCGTGTCAAGGTGCGTGTAAATTACTTAAAGAAGTGCTTCATGGGCAGCAAATGCGACGCCCGCTTCTTATTCTAGAAGGCCACAAGAGGTATTAAAAGATACCAATCCGCCACATCCCCATTAAGGACGCTAACGGGAGATCATGTCGATCTGACGAAGAACAAGCAAACCTTTTCGCTCGTCACCTAGACGACCGATTGAAGCCATTCTGTCTGGCGTAACATGAATAAGTTTGTTAAAATAATAGATCTCTGAACTCCTGTCTACAAATGGATTTGCCCAACAAACCAGTTACCTTACCTGAAATGAGAAGTTCTACCAAAAGTCTAAAAAGGAAGAAAGCTTCTGACCTTGTTGGAATTCGCAGCACCACCCTAAAAGTTCTATCCGAGCAGGCACTACTTTTTGTAGTGTTAATTTTTAACAATATAATAATAGGGTCCTGCCAGGTTGCTAGATTCGCCTTTCCCCTGCCATCTGGTACGGAGAAAGTCTGAAAATTTTAATCGGAAAGCGCTCCCATTCTCTGCATACATGCGCGAGCTTAGAAGGATCAGGAAGAGAGGGAGAGAGATTTTTTGCCGCTCTAACTCTCAGAGTAAAGGACGTTGACTATTTTTAACTAGCTGTCAGTGCACTGTGCCTTAAATTAAAGAAAGATATGTGGATATGCGATTCCAGATGCTCAATATGCGAGTTAAATATTGACCCTTATCAACACGAAGCAATCGGAACATCAATTTGGATTTCGAACTGGTTATGGTACAATGGTGCAATTAAACCAAGTCACTAACTCAAATACTCAGCGCCAACGATCGCAGTGCAAAAGTGCATGGCATACCAGTATTCTGGCTAAGATTAAAGTCGTTTACCGAGCTCCATTTTGCTTAATGATGCGCTTCTTCATAGTGTTCATTCGCAGTCAAAATTCCACAGGGAAGTGTGTTGGGGCTCTACCCGATACATAATTTTTACATCGGATCTTCCACTCCTTGACATAAAAGCATTTTCTGAACTCTGAATCACATTCTAATCGCGTCGTTTGCAGATGCCGTTAGTGTTATGTTCTTCAAAATGTGAATACGAGGCTGCAGATAATCTGCATACTATCTATATGAAGCCTGGGCTAAGAAGTGGGCTAAGAAGTGACATATGCACAATCATTTTTTTCAAACTTAAGAAATTTACTTCAGCGCTAATTTCACATGAAGCTACGGCATTACATATTATGATATTACGGCCTGGAAACTAAAGAGAAGCAAATCTTCTCCAGTAGATACAACGACAGACTGCTATCCCATGTTTACCGTCCAGCCAGACATTTGCCCACTGACAACGCAGTAAGAAACGTCGGCTATAACGTCGGCAGTTCAGGCATTTGTTGCAATGAAAAAATAAAAGGCAGACTGGGTCCTCTTTGTCGCTTAAGATAAATATAAAGAAGAGAGTTGAGCTAAATTGAATTTATGGAGATACAAATGCTTTTATTTATTGCTTAAAGCAAGAAAGATTTCGACAAACTTATGATAAGTTTTTTTTTATAGATCTAATAAATAAAGGATTATTTTTATTTACTTAGCAAGATTCGGAACTTTTCAATGCTACCTTTCTTTCGAGAAAGTACTGAAATAGAGGCTTAATTAGTACAAGCTACATATGCTGAAAGCAATCTTATAAACGGCAGAGACGACAGTGTCGCTTGATGACCCACTGTGTGTGTGTGTGTGTGTGTGTGAGTCAGCATAAAAGGATTTTAATTAAATTAATACATCAGCATTGTGTTATAATTGCATGAAAGCTGGTGACAACACACACAAACCAACATACACACAGATACACAGAAAAGTATTGAAATTGTTTTGGGAATAGGCTTTTAGTGTCAGATATATGCTTCATGTGTAATTAAGATTTTTCATTCATTTCGTTTTTCTTGTTTTTCTCATTGTTAAGCGTTATTTTCACTTAACTGACAGCGATTTTTCATACGCACAAAAGCCACAACACACGCATTTGCATTGTATTCGAAGAGCCTCTCCGGAGGATTAGAGTCAAAAATGCGTATAATTTGAGAAGAATAATGTCACATCATGTAGAATGCGACATTTATGATTTCTTTTTATTTATGATTTTGCACACGCATAGTCGTATATAATAGCAACATGGGAACCAAATGGGAAAAATTTTAAATTTAAGTAAATGAAATAATAAATGTTTGACACATGTGTGCGAGGATATCTTACTAAGTGTGTATGTGTGTGTTGCATGCCGTTGTAGTAAATAAATTCCTAAAGTATTGTACTCTCACTATTTACACTACATAACTAAAGTACTTTGCAGAAAATCAAAAAAAAGAAAAACTTATAAAAGATGACATAGACTAAGTGGACAGAAGGGCAAGGACATACACTTTTATATTTCAAGTTGTATGACGTAAAGGAAACAATTGAATTTCCGTACGCCATTTAAGTTTCTGCCTACGTGTAGATTGCTGGTTGTGTATGTTTTAATCAAATAAAAGAAAAAACCTATTGACGAGGTAAAAGTTATGCGACGAAAGCCTATATGCAATACACACTAGTTCTGATATTAATTTTGTGACGAAAACTTTTTATTTTCCATTTGTATTGTTGGAACTAACACAGTTAGGACTACACATAATGTGTATAACAGTTATAACTCATTTGTATAATAGGTATAACTGTTTGAACTGTTATAACTGAAAGCAACTGCTTGGGCAAAAAATTAAAATCTCCAGAAATCATGAAAATATACTTTTTAAAATTGTATTCATTAAGCAACACCAAAATACTCTGTATACCATAAAGTGGGACTTGAATGGGGACTACCGCTTCTAGTGGTTCGATAAAGATATATTTTATTAAAATTGAAGATACACAAATTTTGTATATTTTAGAAGTATTAATGTAGACAAAATTTGGGGTTGCAGCTGAATCAACAATAAAAATTTAAATACTCGGAGTGGTAAGCTTGTCTGGTTAGTGGCATCGGACCCTTTGGGAGAGGGGTTGCTTGAATACTAATCTGAACAATGAAAACAAGTAAGGAAATTTCAGTCGGGCGTAACCGATTGTAAGAGGCCCTGTACCAGTTCAGGTCGCCTAACAAACACATTAAATGTTTCCCGAGCATATGACCAAACACATGACCACTTCTCACTGCGTGAATATGAATGAAAAGAAAAGGGGGGTCGTTTAAATTCAATTGCTTATAAAATCGTCATTTATTATCCGATTTTGATGAACTTTTTGATTTGGGCCTAGAAGGACGTTAACTTTATACTGGTGTAGTCAATTTTTACCCGTAGGGGTGATTTTATGGGGAAGGGGGGGGAGTTGCAAAATTTTAAAATAAACTTGTGAAATTCCGGAGCAGTCCTAGTCGAATGCAAAAAACACGAAGTCTCTAACTATTACCGTTTCCGAGATCCTTTCGTTCATACAGACGGACGGACGGAAGGACAGATGGACATGGCTATATCGACTTCTCTATCACTCCTGACCATAATGGATGTAACTTTGGGGGGTCTCCGACAATTAGTTCTTCCTGTTACATACATTTGCACAAAACCAATAGGTACAGGTACAGGGCCTAAAAATAGAAACTAAATATTTAAACTTGAAAGTTTTATCTCTTTTAGTCTCCAAATGCTTGTTATTGTTCATAAGACCAAACAGACAGCAGGAGACGGACATTTCTATATCGACTTGAATCGCCTCCTTATGCCTTTTACATACACTCAATTTTTGGTACCCTTCTTGTTTTTTTTTTTTTATTGTTTTAATGTTTTAGTTAAACAATAATTTAATTTTCAAGACCTGCTTGATTTCATTGTACAACCGAAGCACGAAAGCACCACCAGTGCCTCTGAGAATTTTGGAGAAAGCGCCCTTGAAGAAGGCACCGGAACCTTTCTGCTTGGCAATAGTGGCCCAGTAGTGCAGTGTATTGTTGTAGATGACTGCCTTGCGACCAGACTGCATCATTATGCGACAACGCACAGTGTCGAAAGGATATAATGTTGGTGGTACCAACAGTTGTAACCGCATGAGCGATGTCCCAGCTTATGTAGATGGGTGTGTTCTTGGGATCGGGCAATATGCCATGAGCGGTATCATAGAAGCCGAAGTAGGCAGCACAATATATGATAATACCCTGCACAGATGTACCGAAACCACGGTACAGACCGACAAGACCGTTAGACTTGAAGATCTTAGTCAAACAGTAGCCCAAACCAGTGAACTAGCGAGCGCCACCCTTGCCAGTATCAGCAGCCAAACGGCTACGAGCAAAGTACAATGGGTAGACAATGCAAAGAGATGTAACACCAGCAGCACCACTGGAAGCCAAGCTACCCAAGAAGTAACGCCGAAGCTGGATGTTCTTATCAACACCATCCAAGAATACCTGCTTGTACTTATACTTAAAGACAAAGTTCAAAGCATGAGCTGGGAAATATCTGACAACGTTGGCCAAGTTACTGCGCCAAAATGATGAAAAACCTTGTTCTATTGAAATGCGGACAAAGCAATCAACCATACCCTTGTATTGCTTATCGGGACTGATTTGTTTTGAGATGTTCTGAACCTGCAGAAGCTGTTTCACATGCTGGATTTCGATGGCAGTCTTTGATACAGCTGCGGAGATACCTCCGCCAGCAAAATCCTTGGCGAATCCAACAACATCAAAATCTTTGCCCATATAAAAATATTAAGCCTAATGGCCACACTACCATACTGAAAAATGAGGTTTTGCAAAGAATTTATATATAAATAGGGAAATGGAAATTTTAATCACCCATTTAAACCCCTTAAACACGACAAATTATTTTTGAAGTAAAACTTCAGTAAAAAATGTTAGTATTGCATTTTGTTGCACTACCTGAACTATTAATAAATTTTTGAAGGGAAACTTCTTTAGCGGTAGTGGTTGGATAAGAAATCGTCACGAAAATTTAAATACTTTTGCTGCAACGAATATATTGATATTTCTTTTTCTCGTTGCCTTTTTCCTACTCCAAATTGTTTCGGGTATTGAAAGCGAACTGGCTGAGTGCTTCACGGAACGACAATTACCTACCAAAACGGTTCTGTATTACCTATCACTTCACGTAAGTTCGGAGTAAATCACCAGAGAGCGCCATACGACGGTAACTCCAAAGCAAAAGGACTCTCATGCTTCCTTTTTATCTGCCTATTAGTAATGCAGCAGTAACTAGGAGCAAGCCATTGTATCATTGGAGTACATTTCTTTTTAATTTTCCAATGCCCAATATTTGTTAATTCATTGTTTTCTGAGTAAAAACAATTAGTGAGGTTAGGTTTTTTGTGAGGTTTATATAAAACGTCAAACGGAGATATAGCAACACACGGGGTTCCATCAAGAAGTCTTACTCTTGTTGTGGCCCAAGCGCACTCATTTTATTGTTTTATTTCAAAGGTTTTCAGGAGAAATAGTGCACATGCCATTTGTTCTTTAAAATGTTGGATCTAACATAGTAAAAATAAAGTTATTGACTAATCACAAGGACCTATTCTCTATAAATGTGCCTTTGCGACATCAGCTCTCACCGTTAGGGAGCCTAAGTCATAGGTTTCCATTATAATGGTTTATTTTTTAAACCGTAAATATATCAATCTGGGTTCAACTTATTTAATATAATTTAACATATCCTGATTGCTCCTTTAGACATTTTAGTTCTATATAACACGTCTCCATCTTATTTATAAAAAAAAATCATTGTTGCGCATATAGTGCTCGTGCTGCAACCACACTGACACTAGACTTTCATCACTTGCTTGGACTACTGTCCACAATGTATATCTACAAGTCTATGTACGCCTATGAGTAAAATCCTGAGCCTGTCTACCGTCGAGTGTGTGTGTGTATTCGTGTGCGACACGTTTTTATCGCTGCTAATAAAACGCAAATGAATTTGCTAGCAATTCGCAGCAAAAGCGCTCAAAATGCGCTTATCACACAGCCTCTGCATTCGCCCGGCGAGTTAGTTTGTATTGTGTACGAGGGTGGTTTTATCGTTTTTCTGCAGAAATTTATAGGTAATATTTTCCAAAGAATTGTTTCCTGCACGGAAATTGACAGTTTAAAAATATTTAAAAAGACGTATGGTCGTTCAAAAACTGTGAGTCGACCATAAATAATGGAATATGATATCGTTAAAATGGCTGATGGCCCTATTGACTTCTAGTTTATGACTCCATTTCAATTTTGTTTCGACAAATTTGTGCTACACCAATTACAACGCCATCCATGTACTTCGCTACTTCATGGCAAAGAACAACTCCTTTTTTGGGAAGGTGCGATTTAGCAGCAGTATCAGAAGAACCGGATGTATATTGCTGGTGAAGAACGAATAAAGTGTTAGCCCCAGTACGGTTCCTTGTGGTGCATCATCATTATTTGCTCACACCATTGACTCTATTCCATACAGAATTACGGAGAAGGTGCTGTCAGCCAAATAACTCTTCACTAGCAAGATCAATTGACACGGCAGAAGATCCTTGAGCATCATGCCACACTTTATCGAAAACTT
Source organism: Leucophenga maculata (assembly GCA_035044805.1). NCBI lineage: Eukaryota > Metazoa > Arthropoda > Insecta > Diptera > Drosophilidae > Leucophenga > Leucophenga maculata. The sequence continues at coordinate 393,721 of JAWNNP010002746.1, read as the reverse complement.
GCCTTATATCGAGATAAAACAAGGATGAATTTTACGACCCTAACAAACTGTTCCAGCTTACGGCAGCCAAACTGAATGGTTAGTATCCCCTTTTGATTTTCTTGATTGCAAGAATTTTCTTTAGGAGGCATCTCAAGAAGAGCTTTGCTACAGATGAAACAGAGTGATTGGTCTGTATTATTTCAGTGCTTAAGGGCGGGCCCTAGAACTTACAGAATACAAACTGAAAGTTTTGTATCCTCCTTCTGATTTTTTTGTATGTAAGTATTCTTGTAGTATTCTCGCGAAATTGAGGACCAGGAAAAGCACCGACTTCACAGGCAAAGCCTTAATCGCGATGTTATCAAGCTCATGCTCATCTGGTGCCTTCCTTGTCTTTATGTCCTTTATATGTAATTTCTACAGCAGTGATGAGGGGCGACTGGACAGGGCTTTTGACTGGTTGGAACTATAATCGAATACCGGAACCATCAGCCCTCCTAATCGTGAATATCAGGGACAATTGCCGTTTATACTCTTCGTCTGAGTCCACAATGAGTGTCTTGAGTTCGCATCAGGAATAATATTTTGTAGGAAACAATCGGTGTCCTTCTGCCTTTGCAGCGTCGGAAGCTTCCTGTTTCTATTGGCGATTCAGATATATAATCCATACATTTTGTGGTCCCTAGTGTGGCAGTATTGTAAACTCTTCACCAAAAGCAAAGCCTCTATATTTGGAGGAGTCTGTTTTGCCTTGAATATTGCGTCGGACTTTGGGATGCAACAATAAGGGCAGCTGCGTGCACCTTATTAAGGAAGTCGCGTGAAGAATCTCAAGATTCAAGTCCACCAGCTCCCTGTGATATGTACCAATATTAAAAGATAGTGCTTGGATGCATCTCATGCGAGCCCTGGTACTCGGAGAGCAATCCAAAGTAACCAACAAGGGGCAGGTAATTTGAGGAGTGCTAATACTTAGTCCTTATTGACAACATTTGTAGTCGCAAGCCATTGGAGAAGTCTTGAAGAAGTCTATTGTGCTGGGCATATAACCTTGGAAGTAAGGAAAATGTATTGCTTGCGCAGTAGATAGGATTTGGGTAGAAGAGTGAAGAGCACCTTACTGTAAGCACCTGCCCCTCCTGTTCTCTCTAAAACAGACCCACAGCCTGTATTTGGCGTTGAAGTCGCCATCGATAAGACAATTTCCTCTCAATCCGCGAAGGAGCAATTCGAAATCTGCTGTGAACGAAGGCAAATGAAGAGGGAGGTACAGGTACAAATCGCTTCGACTGCTGGCTACCTGAATGGAAGCCATTTGTAGTTGACGTCCTCAGTCTTAACAATATAAAATAGGAAGCAAATGATAAATATCTGGGAATTAATCTCGCTAGAAAGCTAATTTGAATCGCAATGTATTGCCAAACGTTTGCCATTTGCTTAATAAGTTCTCAGCGAAGTTTCACATTTAGCTGTAGTACAAACTAGAAAAGACATGTTCTGATCAGATCATATAGCAGACCTGGGAAAGAATGTACATGCTATATTTGTTTGGAGACCTGGGAAAGAATGTACATGCTACATTTGTTTGGAGTTAATTTATTGTGAATTTTTTTATGACAAATTGCTGAAGTTCGTCTAGAGTTTCTTTACAAAAAACTTCCAAGTTTAGTTCAATTTGAGAAAACTAATGATTCTCTTCATAAAATCATCTCCAAACCTTTTGTATTGCCCTCGTTTATGCTGCGCTACTACATAAACTGTTTCCTTTGTTTGGTTTTGTCAGCATGTTGTTGAAGTATGTAAACCAACTGCGGTTTTCTATGGCTTGTGTCGCTGTGCGTTTTAGTACGAGAAAGGACGACATCTACGCGTATATAGGAGGTGTTTATACAACGTTTTTATTTATTTATTTTTATGTGCATATAAAAAGATGGCATACAGCATACGCCCTGCCCAGCTTATATGTGAATATTTTACATGTATGCGTATGTGCGTATGTGTGTGTGTGTATGCTGCTCTAAGCATGTAGTAATCCAATGCTTAAGCAGTTGTCGCACATTGTTTGCGCGTTGAGTTGATGTATTCTTTATTTTGCAAAAAGTTGCGTATACGCAATGTATTATGCTGTCACCAACAATGCCTGACATGGACAAAGATGGACTTTATGACATGCAGCAAGGCTATAAAATAACTAACAAAAGCGCTTAATAAACTTACAACTAAATTAAGTTTGTCTTTTCATATAAAATATTATGTTTTCTCTTCTTTTTTTTCTTCTTCATTACAGATTTATTGATGTACCCATTGAATCATGCGGACGCTCCTCGCCTGTACGCATTGCGTTGCAGGCTTCATCGCCTGAACTGCTGCAGCTACTTCTAAGGTAAGCGAATGCAATTTGACTTGACTTGAGAATACTACTCGAATTTGCATAAACACATAAGTGGGCATACTTCAATTAGCGTTGAGTAGCGAGCTGCTACTTGAATACGGAATATATTCAAGACGTGGTATTTATTTAGTTAGCGAAAATGTCACAAAGTCTTGGCTGACTGACTGTCCGAGGTTATCAAAACTAAACTATGCACTTCATTGCACATTCAACGAGTTACAGCAGTCAACAGAGTGCCAGGCAGAACGGAAACTATTTATACAGTTGGTGCTATCGCCCAAAATGCTCAAAAAATACAGCAAGTTTTCTTTCCTTTTTTCGTTTTTTTTTGTACAACTTGAAACATAAGAAGAGCATCATTAAATATGAAAAACCATCAAATGCGAAATTTGCATGACAAGGCAAAGCCAAGTGGACAAGATGACTACAACGATGACGACGACGACGACGACGAAGACGCTGACAATGGTTGTAAATGGAGGCGAAGACGACTCCAGACTGTCTCATGGTCGGTGACGACAATGTTGAGAATTTTAGAGAAAAAATACAGAAAAAAGAAAAATCTGTAAGAATAATTTTGAGTAGGAAAACAAAAACCGCTAACAAGGCTAAGTAGACAGCAACAACAACAAGAAAGATAACAATTGTTGCAGTTGTTGCGGTGACAGCCACAGCAGCGGTTGAGAAGTCAGTGGAAAAAAGAAAAAAAATTATTCTTACTCAAAGAAAGGACGAGTCAAAATCACACAAGGCTAACAATATAAAAATAAAGGGGCGTATGTATGTGCACAAGTATGCCAGTGTGTCAGTGTTTTTGTGAACACTGCAGTAAATTTTCATTGCTTAAGTAATGGCGATATATGTGTGTGTTTGCTTTAAGTTTTTCATTTTCATTCTTGCACCCTTTATGCAGTTTGTATTATCAATTTGTCGAAAACTTTGTAGCGCATTGCAGCAGTCTATAGGGATTCAATTGTGTGCAAGTATATATAAATTAGTCGACTGAAAAACTCGTAGGGATGCATTGAACTTGCTCTATACAGCCAACTGCTTGTTACTTTTTCTACACTTTTTATACTAACTAACAAAAGGCAAATCTATTAAGTATTGATAAAGATTTGTGACCACGACAGCGCAACTATTTGGCGAGCTTGCTAAGTTATATTAATATCTCAACGATCTAAGATTTATAATCTACTCATTCCAGTGAGGTGCCATCTTCGATCAAGCGCTGCGAGCTAAAAGTTTAAAATTGCAAATATTTAGTGACGTTTGCAGCTTCTAATTGATGTTGCTGGCTTAGCTGGCGCTAGTTGTATCAGCTTGAGAAAGCCATATTTGATACTTCTCGAAAAGAATGTTGATATCTCTGGGCAGCATAGTATTTCAGACATATGTACCAGGTAAAACACCTGCTTTTGCATAGCACCTGCTTTTGTATGGCTTGCATTATATGTGTTGCGCAAGGAAAGTCAGTTCCTGCTAGTAAGGAACCATTGAAGCAAGCAGATTGTTGTTCTAAAGACTGGTTAAGTTAAATTTTTTTTTTAAATCTATAATGTCTTCAGTCCTAATTTGAAGCCTCTTTTCAGGGGTTTTAGTAGTTATACCAAGCAGTTTCCCTACCCTATTCAAAATGTTTAACTTAAAATCTGAGGGATTACTTTTAGTTATACAAACCTAGTTCGTTTCAAGTCGTCTAGCTGATCAATAGTTTATAAAGTTTATTGAATCTTCGATAGCTTCTTCGAGGCAATATAAGCTACCACACAGATTAAAAGGTTTTTTTCTCTCCTGCGGTATATTCTTCAATTATATTTTTTCCTCCATGGAAACACCACTAAATACTAGCTTAAAAAAATTAAAGTTTGATAACATATGGCCATCATGTGTGGGCTGGAAGCCTAGCGATCTATCCCTATTAATAACATTCTCTTTAAAGCTAAAACTACGCCAATAAAATTAAGAAAACAAATTTTATTGCAAGGTTTATAAAACCAAATCTCTTTTCTCATTCACTCATAAATTTGCGAATTTCTAGGTCTTTTAATTTTCTTTCGTCTACTTGCGGTCTACTTTGTACTCGCATAAACAAAAATAAACCAATAAAATTTTTGATTGGTAAAATTAGTGACCAAATGTTTAATTTTTATACTTACGACACACAAAAAAAGTTTAGGGTATTATTATTAGGCTTACCTGAAAAGAAGAAAAGAGCAAATAAGGAATACATAAATGTATAAAAAAAAGAAAATATTATGCAAGAAAAATAAATTCAGACCAAAACCAAAATTTTATCCAGTTTCGAAACAATTTTGTTTATAGTTTATATTGGTGTGGAGCATCAACTTCTTCGATATTTACAAAAGGTAGCTTGTGATCTCTTCCAACGGACCATATACATTTCTACCAAAATTCATACAATTCAGTTTATCTGTTTATGCGTAAAAAAATAATGCAATGTGTGTCTCAAAATTTCCAGAACTTTTAGAATAAAATGAAAAGTACAATAGATTTTAGAGTACTTGTTTTTTTTATTATTCAAAGTAATCTCCCTCCGACTGAATACACTTATTAGCTCGATCCAATAACATTTCAAATGAGTGTTTTAGATCGTTGGCCGGAATGACCATTACGACGTCGGAGCAGGCCTTTTGGGTGGCCTCCACATCAGCATAGCGCTTTCCTGGAGCCCAATTGATCGGTCATTTTTTAAGGAACTTACGGAAAATTTGAATGTTTTGTTCCTTCATTGAAGATTTCGGCCGGCACAAAACGTTCGTCGTCATTCAAGTCTTTCCGACCGTCTTTGAAACTTATATACCAATCGTATGAGATGTAGAATTATTCCCAGACAGTTGTTTCATCAATTCGTGAGTTTCGGTAAAAGTTTTACCAAGTTTGAAACATAACTTAATATTGGCTCTGTGTTCAACACTCAGTTTTGAACCGATGATAGGAACATACTAGAAAAAAAGAACTGGATCCATTCGTCCATACATCCATTGACGTTATTTATCTGGCCTGAATAAGTTCCGAGTTCTGCACATTAACGGTTGGCACCGCACCCTCCAGAACAAGAACTGTTAATTAATATCAACTACTTTCATTCTTAAACTTCAAACTGTAAATTATTATTCATCTAACACTTCTAACTTAAATCCATAAAGTTCAGGAAGTCAAGTTGTTTGGATAAGGTCTTTTATTGTTTAATCTAGAGGGAACTATCTATGGAGTCAAAGATTGCCATCACCTGCTCATCTTCTCTTGGTAGAACTAATTTAGCCTAAAAAAACGGACTAGCTTCCTGTATCGCCAACTCTTTCGCTTGGTAGACGCTACAATGATCTCGTAGGCTGACCGCATCGACCGTTTATCAGCTTTGCGCCCATAGTGCGTCCATCGCATATGTTATTAACCAACTGTTAGCGTCCTTTGAAACGGAGAAAGTATATCACCTCTTGAATAGTCTTTCTACTTATAAATCTTTTGGCCGACGGCTATTCTGTAGTTCAACTCATCAACCACCATGGTGCGTATATTTTGAATAAGTGATGTGTGGACCCTAACATATATCGTAGATCGTGGTGATAGGTTCAAGGAGAGCATTACTAAAATCATTCTTTATATTGAGTATTGTTGCTACAGCGTAATATTTCATTTCTAAAGAATTTTCAATAGTATAAATAGTCGACTTACCCTGACCATATGTGTTGAATTTAAATATGAGCCAGGAATATCTATTATTCTCCAGTGTTATCAGAAGTTATGATAAGGTAATTGGGTTAAGCGTGTAACGCCTTGATCATTAGGAGTATAAAGACTAGCTTCACTTCTTTGCATTGGAAAGGAATGTGATGCAAACTTTACATTTAGCCATGTTAAGAAATTTTATACTACTAATACCAAAGATGTTAATGATGCGCTCCAAATGGAGCAGGAGCTGACGCTAGCCATTGATCTGACCAACTTTACTCTCAAGGTGTTGAGAAATGGGACTGCCAGAGTCTTTAATGAAGATTCGGACAAGTTTCATACAGGATTGTGCAGGAATTGTGCATCAATTGTTGAGAGAAACATGCTGCTTGGAGCAAAGTTTGTCGAGACTTTAAATCGAAGAGAACCATTTTAAAGTCCAACATAACATCTGCGGTGCATGGTAGCACGAATAAGGCTTCTATCCAGAAGCTGAGCTACTTAACGGCGACTATGGTGGAGTTGATACCTCATATGCAGACTCACTGCGCGCAGGGTTCCAAATCTCAAATTCTTGAAACTCATAAATGCCAAGAAATGATGCCCCGCCCACTCAACATTGGATGGTGGAACGCCCAAATGCTTTCAGGCCATAAAGAAGAACTTAAGACCTTCCTCAATGAGCATACAATTGTCATCAAGCTTATGACTGAGACCTGGCTCCAGCCTGGAGACTTGATTTTTATACTTGGGTGATCCGACTAGTGGATCACCCCAGCAACAGGCCAAAGGGGATTTTTACTTCCAAGACGCGTCAGTGAGAAAGTCATATGTACAAACCGCTTTCATTCATGGAGCCACCAGCAGGGGCGAATTATTAGTTAGCTCTCTGTATCTTCCTCCTAATCAATTTTGGTCTGCAGTGGACTTTGAGCACCACCCTTAGCAGGTTAGAAGAACAATTCCCTATAAGTGGGGACTGCAACGCAAAACACAGGTTGTAGAGCAGCTATAGAGCGGATGCGAGAGGCAGGTGCTGTAAGTTGTTTTAAACTCCTCTGCTCAAATCTTGGCTACTGGTAAAGCGGTAGAGGTTCCAATCTTGCAGGAACACATGCCCAGTTTGCTTGCGAGCAAAGGAGTTGAGAATAAGGGCTGAGTACAAGCTCATTTCAGACCACCTGCCTCTTCTGGTTACTTTGGACTATACTCCACAAATCAAGATACCTAAGAAACGACTTCTTCCACCGGGTGTTAAAATGGCTACATTTCGTGTTAAAATGGCTTCATTGAGTAAACGCTTGATATAAACCTTGAGATCCTTCAACCACAAGACATACATGCTGCTGCCTTATTGCTACATATAAAAGCCCAACGGAAGAGTCAAGGCTGCTTAATGAACTTACACCAGCTAAAGAAGTACTGCTGCTTGTGATGGTATTGTGGTCAGGGCTTACCACAGAGCAAGTGTGAAGCGCATTAAAGCTTCGATGCAAGAGAAATAAACTTTTCCAATATTTTTTTTTTTTTTATGCTAGCAGAAATGTGAAAAAATTATTATTTCTTAACTCAATTTCAATTTTTGGCGCTTGCCTCGCCTTTGCATTTGAGCCACGCCTCATTGATTTCGACGCCAATATTGCGCAAGTTTATTTCTTTGCTATTTTTTTTTTTTTTTTTGCACTTACTGCATCGCCAAAAATCATGTTTTGCATATTTCGCAGGCTAAATTGATTGTACAGCTGCTGGTGAAAGGACGTATGCAGTGTAGGGGAGTGGGTGTGGCAATAGTAGCATTTTGGCTCGTAAGAAATTATAAAATATGGCGCAGACAATTTGAGTATTTATGTGTATCGAGTGCATGGCGTGGCACTGCAAGTGATGCTGACACGAAACGCAGTTGCTGCATGCAGCAGCAGCAGCATTGAAAACGCCGAAGTAGCACAAAACTAAATGTATCTTATGCCTGCCGTGCCATGTACGAGTATGTAACTATTTCGCAAGAACTTAATTTTTTTTTTATCCATTTTTGCTGAAACTATGTTGCCTGCTCAGTGATGCCAGCTTGGATGCATTTGCCTGCCTGTTGTACTGAAACTGCAGCGCAATGCTGATGTTGCAGTTTAAATTTTTGTGCTTATTGGAATTCTTTATTTTTGTTTTCGATATCCTTTTTTTTTTTTTTTTATTTTGTATTCGTTCCGTAGGAATTTATTATTGTTTCATTTTAATTTCTTTTATTGAGTTTCGGTTTTGTGTTTTGATTCTTTTTATTGCAAAGAAAGCAATAAAATATGCAAATTTGTTTTAAAATGGATTTGGTTAGTGTAAAATAGATTTCCGGAAAATGGTTTTGCAAATTGATTTTGGAAAGTGCTGACAGTGATGATTGTTTGACAATAGAAATAAAAGTTGAAGGGCAACTCGACATCGTAGTTGGTTTTGCATGTGCGGTTGGAATTTGTTGCTGGATTTGTTTTGTTTGCAAGCTTTTTGGAATTAGAGAATGTCGGACATTAGTGTTCTGCGGCATCGAATAGAGTCATCTCATACATTATATCAGTTTCATTTAAACTTTTACTCATGTCATATAAAAAAGAAATATAATCATCTCAATATTTGCTGTTGTTTTTTAATGCGACAGTGACTACTTGAAGCCTTTGTTTTGTATATAATTTTGAACTGAATTATTACGCGATGCCAATATTTTGCCTTATTTGAAGCCTTAGGTTTATTATTTAAAGTTTTAATTGACTGTGAGAAAAATTTTGTAGAACAAAATCTTTGAAGAGTGGAATGGTTGAAGCTCGGAAATCCAAAAAAAAAAGTATTAAGTCAGGCAGAGTGAGAGTCTATCCAAACTTAGAAGATCAAAATATCAATTGAAATCGGTGTCTCAGAACTGAATATAAAAAGTGCAGATTGTTTATATTCGATCTGTTTAATTTAATAAAGTTTTGTGACACATAGCAGCTCTCAAAACAAGTGGTGAAGTAGACCTTAGACCTGTCGAAAGATTTATAGTTATGCAGCTTGAAGAAATTTTTTTGAATTCACCATAATCTCTTACTTGAGAGACAACGAACCGGCCTACGTACCAAAAATATTGAAAAATGAGTAAAATCGGTCGATTCCATGATGTTCACATGAATTGGCAATCTCTATCAACACGTTATGGCAAATTTTGTATAAAAATCTTGGCATACACCATTTCAAAATTAAATGAACTCAAGAAAATATGTTTTTTGATTATTTGAAATACCGCTGAATATTCTCTATTGGGCTTTATTGCATCCAGAAAAAGCGAACCATGAGGTAACGATTTCATGCTCGAGATGTGAATCGGCTAATCTTTTTTATTTAATGAACATTATTGCCATGTTGGACAACTATTTTAAGCACATGTCACACAATTAGTGAAAGAAGGAATTAAGGAAGGAATGTAACCGTGTAATCTCGAGACATGGTTTTGTCGAAGGGGTTTTAGGGGTTTTCAATAAACCCTTTATGTATTTCACAGTGTAGAGAGAACAATAGCAATATATTTTTTTAATTAAAATTACATAGTATAGCTACGGATACAATAGTTTCAGATTCATCGATGTCTAGTCAGTACGGTAGGTGTTACAAGTGGTCCAGGTTTTTATATTTTTTTTAGTTTCACGGGTTAGTTCTTTTCTATATTTTTGAATAATACATTCAATACTTCGTATTGTTATAACTAATATGGTGTCCTTTTTTTGCCTTATGTATAAACTAATCGTCTCTGAGGCTGCTTCTGTTATGAATGCTTTTGTTGTCATTGTTGTTGTTGTTGCTGCAGGGGATTGGTGAGCTGATTAGTGAACTGTCTTTTACGGGGTCCGACCTGCTCTTTAACCGTTGCAAAGTTGAGGTCTCTGTGGAGTTGCGGATAAATCAATGACATCCAATAATTATCCGCACTGCTCGGCTCTGCAGCCTCAGCATCTTTTGACGATTCGAAGCAGTGCCTCAGACTTGCATAGCGTAAAGCTAAATAGGAGTAATTTTCTTTTCAATTACGATGCGTTTGTTCTGCAGGGAGAACTTACTTCTGCTGCACAGCAAACAGTTCATCCTGCTCCGGCAAGTCACCATCTTGGCTTGGATGTGGTCCCTTAAAGTGAGCCTCCCCAGGTAAATAGTCTTAGCTGGCTGTTTCATGGGTGTGCCGTGCATATACACAGGTGAGGGCTGCTGTCGACATAAGGTGATGCACATGTTAACGTTTTTCTGGCGTTGAGCATCACGTTCCTCTTGTTGACTCAGTCACCGAGAGCATCTACTTACGTCTGTACGATATCGGCAGCCACCTGCGACAATTTTGCAAAGGTTATCATGCATACATTCTTTATATATGAGGCCAAGGGCAGGGATCTGCATGGAGCTTCAATCATAGTGGTATCAAGACCAGGTATGTCTGTTGTATATAATCTAAAAAAAATAAGGCCCAAGGACGCTTCCTTACGGCACTTCTGCGATTGCTGGGTGAGGGGTGGACTGAGATGCCCTAACTTTGACCATGAAGGAACAGCCCTTCAAGTAGGACCGTATCAGTGCAAAATAGGACGAAAGCTGATTAAACTTGATCTTTTGCAGGAGGCCTGTGTGCCAAACTAGATCGAATGTCTGCTCGATATACACAAATATGACATTGTAATACTGCCGACGGTCGAATGCTCGCAAAATATGGTCGGTGGCTTTGTGGAGTTACTCTACCGTGCCATGGCCAGAGCGGAGGCCAAACTGATGGTCCGAAACTCTGCAATGATCACAAGCATAGCAATGACCAGTCTTTTCTTCGATATTGATGACAGAAGAATAATCGGATGGTAGGATCCAGGGTCCATCTTCGGTTTGTCCGACTTGAAAATCATTGGAATGAATGCTTGCTCCCACCACGTCGGAAAAATAGCATTGCAAATCGACTATATAGAAGACAGCACTCAGCGGCTACGCCTTCAACGTGCAGTTACAGATGTTGTCGTCTCCCGGGGCTTCATCGGGCTTCAGACTGTCTTCAACATCCTCAGGGTCAAATGGTTCCTCATGCAGGTCGTGCTGGAGTGTTATTGAAGGGGAGAGTGTCGGAGTAACTTCCTCTTCGTCTGAAGCTAGCACAAAGGGCACAAGTCGCTCTTTGAGATGTGCTGCAAAAGTATCGGCTGGCTCTTGCACAGAGCGGCACCAGTAACCGAAAGCGTTTTTGATGGAAGCAAGTCGAATGGGGTGTTCTCTACTTTTTCTCGTAGCTTTCCATAAGCAGATGTTTGCTTCTGATTCGGTGTCCATATTTTCCAGCATATTGTCGAACATCTACGTGCGTTACTGGTTAAGCTTATACTTAAGACGCATAAAAGTCTTTGAAGTCTACATTTTTCCTGTTGCGCAACTCACTAGACAGGATAAATTATCCAGCCTTTCGCTTGGCAAGGTGTGAGCTCAATCTCTGGGCTTCGGCGGAGACTGCATAGAACTTCTCGGAGAAGTTTTGCAATGCATCGTCAATATCCTGGCAAGATTGAAGCTCAATATCGGTATACATTGCATCATTAAGGCGTATTTTGAAAAGGTTTTTGTCCGTTTTCTGTTTGATTAGCCTCATTGCCTAATGGCAGAAGCGTCAAGCGTGACAATTGGAGGCTAGTGATCCGAGCTGAGGGCTGTGTGTTGGACAATCTAAACCTTTCAGTGCTGGATGCTCTTGTAGATGCCAAAGTCGATGCAATTAGGGTTTTGCCGGTCGTTGTATAAATACATAGTTCGGCTGCCTGTAACAAGTATTTCCGCTGATGTCGCTTGTGCAAAGTTCAATAGGTCCAAATATTTTTTTTCCTTCGATTACTTCATATATTTTATGTTAAACATATATAAACATATGGTCCTTCGTTTTAAGAAAATTTCACACAAATTCGAGTAAACTAGTTTTGATAGATCTTTTTTCAGGATTGTGCGTGGTCCCAGTCACTCCGCGATATTGTCCTTCATCGAAAGAAATACGATCGACTGACGTAGTTGGCGTTGCCATGCCTCTTCATATTATTGAAAAACACATTTAAATGCATATCACCAACTTTATAACGCATATAGAGCTTGTTACATACATATATAAATATAAACCATTGGAACAATAGAAATATCGGAGCAGTCATGTGTGCTTGACCTCGAGATAAACTGTACCTCTACTGAACCTTAAATTTCTAAAGGAAATATATTTATAAATGGATCAGAGAGGATGAGCCTATATAGAAATAATAATTTTTTATAAAAGTAGGTAGATGTTTATGGGTACTACTCTAAGAGAAGGGTTGGCAAGGGAACATTAAATATCAAAACTCGAAAGCTCTATCTTTTATACTCTGGAAGTTCTTGTAGTTCAAGCGGACATGTCTATATTTTTTTAGGGTGCCACCTGTTTTGGTGGTCCAATTTAGATTCTAATAAAATTGTTTATAACGATAGACACAAACTATATCAAACTCCGCATTTCTAGCTGAATTAACAACAACAATAAATTGTTAGGCCCTGTACCGAAGGTACAAGAGCCTATTGGTTTTGTGCAAATGTATGTAACAGGTAGAAATAATAATCGGAGACCCCCCAAAGTTACCCCCATTATGGTCAGGAGCGATGGAGGAGTCGATATAGACATGTCCGTCTGTCCGTCTGTCCGTCCGTCCGTCTGGCCGTCCGTATGAACGAAAGGATCTCGGAAACGGTAATAGATAGAGACTTCGTGTTTTTTGCATTCGACTAGGACTGCTCCGGAATTTCACAAGTTTATTTTAAAAACTTGCCCCTCCCCCCCTTCCCCATAAAATCACCCCCAAGGGTAAAAAAAGTAAGTAATGCCAGTATAGAGATATCGTCCTTCTTAGCCAAAATCCGAAAAGTTCATCAAAATCGGATAATAAATGACGATTTATAAGCAATTGAAGTTGATCGACCCCCCTTTTCGTTTCATACATAAAAAAATGTTTTAAAAGGCACTTAGTAGTGCAGTGAGAAGTGGTCATGTGTTTGGTCATAAGCTAGGGGAACATTTAATGTGTTTGTTAGGCGACCTGCACTGGTACAGGGCCTCTTACAGTCGGTTACGCCTGACTGTGATTTTCTTACTTGTTTTGGATACAAAATAGCTGAAAATTGGCACAAATTTGTATGAAGACTACCGCTTCTAGCGGAACAGTGAAAGATCTAAATAAAACAAGTTAAAAACAGACAAAATTTGGTATTTCTAGAAAATTTACCAATATTAATAAAAATGTTTCATACAAAAACTCAGAATGAGCGGAAGTTTTGTGAGGTTAGGGCCATACCGTATTTTAGAAGAATGGGTTGGACATTGAATACAAGTTATTTGAAGATGGAATGTGAAAAGCTAAATATTCAGCGCTATTGGTTATAGTCTTAAAGTTCTCGTTGTTCATCCAGATAAGCAGACAGACGGACATATGGACATGTCTATATCAACTTGAGTTTTGATGCTGATGTCAGTTAAATACATTTTCCCAAATCCTAATACACCCTTTTACGCTATGGTTAAAGTATATAACATAAAAGGTATAAGTGTGCATGATTATCCTTTCTAAGTTTGTGGCAGATGAAAGTTGTTTATGAACGGCAGCCAGCACAGCTGCGCCGGGATCAACTAAAACGTACGCAATTAGCAATGTAAAATGCCCTTAAGCCAGCTGAAAATTTATTTCTATTAAAATTGTGTTTTACTCACGGATTACGAGGATATTAAAATTGCATACGTATTAGTAGACCATTAGGTCGCAGACAACTACAAAGAATATTTTGAAAATATTTCCATTTACAGGTATCCAAATGGAAACGTATTCGAAATATGGCAGTGACACAGAGTAAAACAAAGCATATGACAAACATTTTCAATTTAATATCTGAAACAATTTGCGCAGTGAAACAAGAACAAGAAGGACAAACAGGACAACAATAAGGCTGCGAAAGACAATGCGGTTAGAAATACAATACACACATTTATTGTACACATATTCCGTTGCCCAGTGGGACAGACAGACGGACAGACACTCATATGTATATACATAGCGACATATAATTGTGGAGAAGTCAGTAGGTTATATCCTACGCCTTACGTAGTAGCATCAGCGTAAACATTAAACATGTCTGAACTGCTTCATTTGCAATTTTGTTGCTTGTTCACAGTCTATTATTTCATTTGCACTCCGTGTTTATCAACGTTTCAAATAATTATTACTTCCTGTGGAAAGTACGTTTAGTCTCCCGGAACGTTCACAGTGTACTACCGTGGTAACCACAGAGCCTTGCACTGTACGTTGGGTATGAGTAGGTGTGACATTGTGGAGACAGATTTAATGGTTATGCCAAGCGAAGCCAGCCAGTCTCTTGTGAGTCTTGGATGCATATAATTAGTGTGGGCGTTATAGAGTAGGCGTTTACAGCTTACAGCAGCGCAACTAATCATTTTCTCCCAACTCTTACAGATTCGGTGCTGAACCCAATCCACCGGATGGTGGTTCTTCCGTTGTGCTCGCACTGATGGACAGACTCATGGAGTGTCAACCGCATTATATCGAACAGCTTGTGGACTGCTTGAAGATAATCTTGCGCAATTTGACAATAATCGAAATGCCAAATAAGGTGAGTATCTGTGAATGTGAATTCAATCTGTTTGCTGTGCAATGCCATGGAATGGGACGTGTCGTGCTTCTGTGCTGACTGGTTGCCTCGATTTGCATGCGTGATGACATTGAAAAGTCATGCGACATATGCAAATGTAATGCAGGTTGACAGATCGTTTTTGTTTTGTTGTTTCTGCATAAATGGAGAATTTTGCACAACACAGTTACAAATATTGTGCATTGAGTTGACAGCACATAATGATGTATTTTTTTTTTTTTTGCTTTATTCATGATATTTATTTATATTTTTTCTCTTTCTCGCAGCCTGTTTTGTACAAGGAACGCCGTGAACTGTTTTTTCAGCGTTACGGACGACTGCTCATTGACAAAATCATTAGCAAGGAACAAGTTTACGGCGTGGTATCTCTGCGTCATCTTTGTCGGTAATTAACAAGTTGGCAGCTTTTTTGTGTGTCTCTCTCTCTCTCTATATATATATATATATAGCATAAGTAACTGTACATGCAGTTAACTTGACTTTACTTGACTTGAATTGACTTTGAGCCGGAAGTGCGTTACTCAATTTAGCCGCTTAATGTCAAAATGGAGGGGACTCCTCCTACATTGACTGCTGTCATTGCTGCTGTTGCTGACGTGCCTAATAAGTTTTGCAACAGCTTTTATTGAATTTTCCGCTAGGGCTCTGCTTAATGTGGTTCAGCGAACGCGCTCGCTTCAGACCAGTAAACCAGAAAACAAAAGAAAAAGTGCTAAGCCTAAGGAAACAAAGTAAGAATAATAATAAAAATAATGGCAGCCACTGCCGCCGCCGAATGAAACGAAATAAGCTTGAAATGCAGACTCATGACAGCACAGCCAGCCGCAACTTTGTTGTTGTTCGCCTGTTTTGTTTCTGATGACGCGCGTCTGACGTGCAAATCCTTTAGACTCCAAAGCTGGACGAGCACTGCCACTGACAATGACAAGGACAGCCGCAGCAGGACGGAGAAATAAAAGCAAAATCAACAGCAGCCCAAGCAACAGCCCAACATATTTTGTATTGTATTTTGTATTTTGTTTTGCTTGAGAAACTTTTACCATTCGTGTCTATATCCTTCGTACATAATAGGAAAGAAGAATGTTTTTTTTTTTTGTATTTATTTAACATTGTAAATAAGACATCCATGAGATGTAGATTTAGCATTCAGCATGGATATTTTTTTTTCCTATCAATCACCAAAGAACTAAATTTAGACTGTGGAATATTTACTATTTATATTTCATGAATGAAGAAAAAAGAGCAGTTCTCGAAATAAAAAAACATTTTGAAGCAAATATCTTGAGACCTCATGAGAATCGGCAATTTATTATTCAACTGATTTTGTTTAATTCTTTTAGATCAGCAGTTTAGTTAGTACAACTCCTACTACTGATTAAAGAATGTGTCATAAATTTTGTGTTGAAGTGAACGAGATCGCCCATTTTGGAAATTCATCTCTAAAGCACGAAGGTTGATTTATTGAAACAATGTTAAACATCTCCAGAATCTAGCAACATTGTTCACGAGATTCTCATTTCTTCACAAGAAGTCATCCTCTCACGCTTACACATCAAACTCGGCTTATGTAAATAACTTATCAAAGCAGTGAGGGAAGCTTTCATGTATTAATTTCAGAAACTTCCCAAAACTTGAATCGAAAATAAATTAAAGAGTTTTCGATGGCTCTCAACTAAGGAAACTAATGAAAAATGAAGAATTCGAAATGCGAATGATTAGTAATGAGAAAACAGATTTGAGTAGTTTTATAGAAATTGAAAAGATATTTCCGGGAAATAACAAAGACCTTAAATTCAAGAATTTTGTCGACAGACTGTTAAATAAACAAACATAAGATGGAATGTTTATTAAATTTAAAGATTTATTAGATTTAAAGATTAATTTAATGATTGATTACTTTCCTAAAAATCTGTAGAACCTCAGTGAGGAGCAGAGTGAGAGATTTTACCAACATTTGATAGAATTTGACAGAAGATATCAAGGTGTTTGTTGACGAAATGTGCCGTTGTTGTTGTCTTTGTATTATATTAGGTAGGAACAAAAAGTCGTTCGTATTGAGGACAATTTCTCGTAAGCTTAATCGTTTGACATTGACAGGAAGAGATAGATAAGCACCTCTCATCCGAACTTCCGGAGCTTCTTGCGCGTCACAATCGAAAAGAGTGTTCTGGCGTTGTCCTGATAGAACACAATTCCTCTCCTATTGGCCAGAGATGGCCGCTTTTGGTTTTGGATTGCTGCATTCAAGTGGTCCAGTTGTTCACAATAGAGAAACGAATTGAGAGTTTGGTCATAGGGGAGCAGCTCATTGCCTGCTAATCCCACCAAACACGCAGCAAAACCTTCCTGACCATCACTCCGGGCTTGGCAACCGTTTGAGCCGCTTTGCCACCCTTCACCCACAATACTTTGCGCTTGTCGTTGTCGTAAGTGACCCACTTTTGTTGCGATTCAGCAGTGATTCGCAGATAGAAACTCAGTCCATGAGGTTTTTTGGTGTCAATTCGTGTGGCACCCAAATTTTTTGGTGTAGCCAAGCTTTTTCAAATGCGTTTGAACGGTTATATGACTGATATTCAGTTGACTGATATTCACGGCTGCTACTATGGCGGTCTATCTCGATCACTTCGTTGATTTTATCGACTTCTTCAACGACAGGTCTTCCGGAGCGTGGTACATCTTCCACTTCATCCACACCAAATCGGAATCGAGTAAACCACTATTGTGCTACGCGAATTGAACAAGTATCGGCCCCGTAAACATTACAAATTTTTTTTGGTCGCTTGCGATGCGTTATTGCCTTTCAGGTAGTAAAAATGTAAAATATGGAAAATTTCTTCCTTTGAGACCTTCGTGTTTCTTCGTGCTGTAGCTCACAACTGAATTGTCCAAGCGCAATGCTGTCAAAAGAGCTAAGTACTAGACACTCACACCTTTCAAACGCTGTAAAGTATGCCTCCATACGACAAATTCTTAACAAAATACGTAATTGAAAAAAAGAGCGAAATACGAAACAGTTGAATCCCATAGTTGAATATGACTGCTGTCAAAGAAAAAGTCTTCTGGAAACGATGCAATCGACATAGCAACAATTAAAGTACATCCCGAAAAATGTCTACAACGGATAGTGGAAATATTTAACATTTGTTTCAAGCTTGGCCACTTCCCTAGCCAATGGAAGTGCGCGGAGTTAATTCTAATTCCAAAGTCTGCAAAACCCTAGAACGAATCGTATTTCTATCGCCTTATCAGTCGGCTGATGGTACTCGCGAAAATTTTACAAAGAATATATCTTCGTAAAGCTCTACCGAAATCAGACAGCTGTATCCTTCCAGGCACTGAGCTACAATGCAGGTTCAAAGAATAGTTAAAGTCATTCAAAATTGCTTAGAAGAGAAATAGTACTGTTCGGCTATATTCTATGACATGAAACAAGTCTTTGATCGCGTATGGCACATAGGGGAGTTATAGAAAATAGAAATGGTATCATCGTGAACACAGTTCTGCTTTCTTCGAGCATATTTACAGAGCAAAAGCTTCTACGTGCGACATGACAATGCCACATCTGACTTATAACTGACTTCAAAACTTCCATGCAATAATGTCCAAATAAAGAAGTGGTTGGCAAACACATAATTCTTAACTAAATAAAATACACTTTCACATTTAAAATATTATCTTAGTAAAGTAGATTCACATTACGTGTGAAAAGTATGTCAAACTCATGTTATTTGGATAAGAACGAATACATTAGAAGCCAGCGCTACTTAAGTGAATTCGTTTTATTGGAAGAGTTTGCTACAATTAAGACTTAGATGCATGACATTGAAGAAGTTGAGCTATATTGCATTAAGAAGCACATTTAAATAGAAAATGGTTGCAAGCACAAAGTGTATAATAAAATCTTTTATGAAGACAACCACAACAAAATACTTATTGGCAGCCATTGCCAGACAAATAGGCGCCCTGGCGAATACTTGCACAGCAGCTGTTTGCAAACTTATTCGATATTATTTGATTTTATTTCTCTGCATCTGCAAATAAGCAAAGCAACTTTTTGTCTGCCAATCGACACGCATTCGAATTTAATTTGATGCGAACAGCAGCACACAGCACGCATGTGGCACATTTAAGTGTTGCAAATTTCATTAAATTTTCGCAAAAAAAAAAAATATAATCAAAATAAAGTGAAACTAAAAGATATTAATTTCTGCGTATGTCGCTATCCGAAAGCAAGGCCTAGGGCAAGAAAACCCACACAGAATGCTTAAAGCATTTTGGAAACTTATTGAATTAAGCCGAGACGCCTGAAACGCTTCTGCACGGTAGTCAGCCACAAGGTGTAGTGGAAAGCTTGCAATGCAAAGACTCGAAACTTCTCAGACATACAAAATGTCATCATAAAGACAGCTCGACAGCAGACCAAGACACGAACGCACAACTTTTCGATTAAATACTAATCAAATTAGGCGTGAAATTCAATTCAATTTATTTAGCCTTGTATATGCGTAGCACATATAGTCGGATATACTGAAACATAAGCACACACAAAATCAAAACTTAAGCGACTTTGGCAAAAGTTGTAGGGGAATTATGGCTTATGGTGCACATTAAATTATTTGACAAACTATTCAAGTGCGCTATGCGAAGTGAAATTAAAGCATTTTCACGCTTTGTTGTTTGATTAAGTCGAAATGAATAGAAAAATTAAGAAAAACTTAAACTTCGGAGCTTTAATACCATTTACACAAAGATGAGAATGGTATTATTTGAGACTACTGTCAACGGAAGCCACCATATTGACTTTTAAGTGGACGGTAGCCTTGTATTATGGGGACCACAGAAAGAAGGGGGGCACGTTTATAAGTATATGTATGTACAGTGGTGTTCATAAGAAGCCACACAATTGACTTTTAAGCTAATATTGAACTAAATAAGAAAGTTTTTCATAAAAAATCACATAAGGATTGTATGGGGTCTATCCTAAAAAGTAAGTCGCCATGCTTTTATGTATATGAGTGTGAAGCGGGCGTAGGAACGGGAGTATCATCATCTTATAGATCTTCATTTTCGCCTTCCGAGAGAAGACTTCACTTATAATAAGCTTTCTCAGCCGAAAATAGCATAAACTTCTTCGCCTAATCTCCAGGCTGATGTTGTATTTTCTGGTAATTTCGGATCCAAGATAGACGAAATAAGCTACACTGACCGTCCAAGACGTGATGACGGAGTGCGAAAAGACACTAAACAATTCGTCTTTTTCTCATTCACCGCCAGACCCACGAGTCGCGATTGCTTTTCAATATTCGACATCGCTTTGC
This sequence comes from Leucophenga maculata, assembly GCA_035044805.1. Taxonomy (NCBI): domain Eukaryota; kingdom Metazoa; phylum Arthropoda; class Insecta; order Diptera; family Drosophilidae; genus Leucophenga; species Leucophenga maculata. The sequence goes on along the minus strand of JAWNNP010002746.1, from coordinate 373,624 downwards.
TGATTCTCGATTCTTGTGTTTCGTTGATATCAATATCATCCGCGTACACGAGCAGCATCACTTCCTTTTGGAAGATCGAGTACGACATATTCTGTATGTACGGGCACTGGTGTAAGATGTATTCCATCAGCAGATTGGGAAAATCGCACGACAGTGCATCAACCTGCCTGAAACCTCTCTAGGTATAAAAGGGGTCGGAGAGGTTTTTCACCACCCTGACAACGCTTTGTGTGCGAGCTTGCGTCTTTATGCAAAGATGAACGATCTTTGCCTGGATACTTATTGCACCACTTCTTTTAGCTCAATTTAGACCCGAATTCGGTATTACTACATGTATAATAAAAATATTGTTTTTCGCACTAAAACCCGGAAAAGTGGGACAGGTATATAGTGACCCGTACTGAACCTAAATGGAATATTTTATAAGGATTGATGTAAAGTAGATATCTGGTTAAAAAATGATATGGAGACTATTTTGTTATTTTAGAAGATAATATATGAAAATTTCCATTATTTTGACAAGTCATGTTCACTTTTTGTTGTAATCTCCTATACGATCAATACACACAATATATTTCAAGACTTTTAGAACGCATCCTGGTCAGCTACAATGCTCAACTGAAAATTATTGCATTTTTTTTTTGCTGTATAGTTTCGGCCTTATAATAATTTATCTTACGCAGCAGAATTTATATTTTCCTGCAAACAGTGTCCGATTTTTGGTTTTTATTTCAGTCTCATTTGATATGCACAGCGATTGCCAGCTTTTCTTGGCGCAGAATTCTAACTCGCTTACGGGAAACACGTTAACTGGAAGTGTTTCCGGAAATGAGCAATAACATTTATAGCTTGTAACTAGCTTCCTGCATATCGACTTCGTTTCCGTCGTGCGCCTGCCCTTAAATATGCTTCGCAGATTGACTATAATTTTTATTGATTGGTATTTTATTACAGCGCGAAAGTTATTCCAAAAAGAAATATATACTTGCAAAAATCTGAAGGCTGTTTGGGGGTGGGGTATCATTAAAAGCAGATCATGTCAGTTGCCTGCAAACGACACCGATGAGTGTATTGAAAAATGAGTAAAACAAATGACAGCTGTGACATATTGGGGAGCAGTTACTCATGTTAGGAGGAGGCGTTTAAGTCGACGAAATTAGAGCGGTCGATAGACAGGCACTTTATTTCGTATTAATGCAAATATGTATGCAAGAATTCTTAAGAAGTATTAAAATAATTTAAAACTTTTGCAAAACGTTCAGAAATCTGTCGTTAAATGGCATTCGAAAATGAATTAAATACAAAGTTTTCATTTAAATTGAAAATAAAATCTCTTGGTTTGGTCTAGGCATTCGAAATCACTTGCCGCGTGAAAAGTTTTTAAAAAATTATACAACAAAAGTTTGAAGCTCATGGATAAGTTCGTATTTTGTTTATATTTTTTTTCTCTTCTCATTTTTTAACACTTAAAAGAAAGTTGAAAGTGGAAATTATTATCATTTTGTCACGGTATTTGCAAAGGAGGAAATAGTCCCATAGGGGCGATGCGGCACCCTCCATATAAACATATCATATCTTTGCATCCATTTGAGGTACAGGTGTGATATACATGTTAATGGGATACATTAGGAAGTGGGGAAGGTTTGGATGTCTATAACGAGCATACATAGGCACAACATTCATTATGACAATTGTTTTTACTGAGCGCAGCAAAGCGTGCGGGTGCAACTAGTATTAAATATAGTGTGGGCCATTTGGTTTACTGATTTTAATTTTTTGAAATTTCTAGACATAGCAGTGGAGTTTGCTGGGCTTTGAAATGCCCTGTACTCCAATTGAACATATATTCCTATCTGGATCCGTGAAGAATAATTTATTGTTATTAGTATACTATATAATATATATTGGAACTAAAGGATGCATATGTCATTTTCAAGGAGAAATAACATTACATCTATTAACCTAGCTCGTTAATGGTATCCATTGATAGTGTTGGTCGCTCCATCGTTATCTTCGAAGAACATTCTTTACCAAACATGTATTCATTGACTTCTTTTGAATTTATTAAAGGTTGTCGTTGACAGTGAACGTACAAAAGTGAGCCTTAATGTTCATGATTAAATTTTCTCAATCGAGAACATCTTTCGAAGATAGAGATCTACATTAACAATCGTTTGTATTGGGACTAAAGTGCCATCAAATAAATCTTTTTGAACAGACCTTTTGATCATGCTGATATAAGCTGATTGAGGATGAAAGGTTCCATTTTGCTACCCTATACACATAATAATGTGTAAGTGAAATTGAAATTTGTAACTCATCAACTTTTAAAGGCGGTATTTCATTTAACAGAATAAATTTTCCTCCTTGAAGAGGTGGTTAGTCGTGGGCCCTTTGACAAAAACCTTAGAGTAAGAAGAAATATCAACAAAATTTTTTATGGTGTTATACTCTGTGATCTGTGCTGTCACCAGAATGAGTAAATTCGATATCAGTAGTAATTATTTTGTTTCTTGGGCTATATGGCATACTACACCCTCTTGTTGGCAACGCATGTTACTCGCATCTGTAGCTGCAATGTTTGCTGCTTGAGCAATGCATTTTGAAAGTCGAATGGTAGCAATTCTTATCGATGTGAATATTCTCGACAGACACTTGTTTAGATTCTGAAACGAATTGGCGACATTTTTGTTTCATTTTGCTGTTCCATAAAAAAACCTTATATAAATAAAAAAAAATTTTGTATTCATTGGAATCATGTATTTTCTATGAATTTCTTGCGTGAATTCTGAGACATTCTTTATATTCATTTGAGATCAGTTGAACAAGCCTAGTGGATGTACTCAAATCTGTCTGTGCGTATGTCAATACAGAAACTAGAATCATGAATCATTCTAAAACTTGTTTTTAAAAGTATTTGGGGCCGGCTGAACTTCGAAAGATTCCTAAGTCGGAATGCCATGCCCAGTTTTATGGTTAGCCACCATATAAACAGACATCACACACAGTTTTATATACTTTTTTATTAAAGTGATTATTAATTTGAAGTCCTCCATGTTGGATTGGATGGAGTTAAGGCTAAGATATATAGGCACGACACGGCGATTAGCGTAGAGCTAAATAATTTTTCTATATGGCTACAGAAACAGAGCGGATCTAAGCAGCAGCTATGATAGCAGTCGCGAACAACTTCGCTATTTTAAGTGTCTCTTTTTCAGACTGAAAAATGGTCGCTCCAATTCAAAATTTGGTATATCTTACGTCAATCCCCATATAAAATATTCCATATATGTATAATTCTCGTCACTTGGATAGGATACCGCTTAAAGCATTGAGTTTTAACAAATATTGATTAACCAAAAAGAGACAAAATGGGAGAAAATCCTGATTCTTATTGAAGGTACTTTAAGTATTTCAGATTTAACTTGTGTTATTACTGCTTTAATCATGTCAAAAATTAATTTAATTAAGATGTTCACTCACCATATTACCTAATACACAAAATACGCTTAAGTTCCTTCTGCACTCTATCGCTACACCACTCTTAACACCCAACACTACGACTACCTATTAAATCCCATATAACCATTAAATACAATCATCCTCCTTGGGACTTTCAAACATCCTCTGTGATCAACACACTCTTTGCCCTACTTAGACAAAGCCATATCAACTAAATTTCCAATATATAAACAAGAAAGAACGCTGCAGTGGAATAGGCTTGACTTCAAGACATTCTGTTCTTAACGATTTGTATGAATGGTTAGACATTGGCCAATATGGAATATTTTACTAGAAATCATGCAAGATAAACCAAATTTGGCATTTCTAGCTAACTAAAAAAAAAACAATAAAATATTGATCATACAAAAACTCAGAAAGTTTGGACAGATTTGTATGGGTTTACCTCTTTTAGTCGGAGGGGAGGGGTAAGCACATTCATTGAATACAGGTTATCTTAAAAATGAATATAGGAGTCTTAATATCCAAATTTGAAGATTCTATCTCGATTTTTACACGGAAAGCCAGACAGACTGACGGACATGTCTATATGGATTCGCCTTTTGTTGCTGATCAAGAATTTATATACTTTGGGGTCTGCTACGCCTCCTTCTGCCTGTTACATACATATTTACAATTAGTATACCCTTATTCCCCATAGACACAGGGTTTAAAAAATCGCTGCATTTATATTATTTCGTATATACAGATGGATCAAAATTTAAACATGCCACATCTTTCAGTTCTCATCTAATTCCTTCAATTATGATGCTATAATACCATATTACAACTCGACCTACATTGTAAAACTCGCGTAATGCAAATTGCATCTCCTCTTATACCCTCTGCAATATAACCAATATTAAACTACATTACACCCCTCAGCTAGACCAGGTGTATAAGCTTAAGTCCGTTGTTTGTGCATAGTTGTCGTTGGTTAGATTATTAACGCACATGCGGGATGCTCTTCTTTTATGCTTCAATTTGAAAAAAATCGGCTGACGAATCACGTCGAAGACTTGTGGAAGCTTATGGCAACAGCTATTTTTTCGCCGGTTGAAAAACAGAAATTTTGACCTGCACAACATAAAACCGGAAAGTTGTCCCCAAGATAGTTGAAGAGAGTCAATTAAAAGTTCTTTTGGACGTTGTTGATACCCTCTCGCAAAAAAAAATATACAAGCAATTGGATGTTTCTCCACCAGCCATTTTTATACGCCTGCCTGCCTTAACAACATTTAAAGGTTCAGAAAATGGATGATATATGAATGGAACGATAGGCGGATGGAGCGACGCCAAACCACATGCAAAATCTTGCTCGACATAACATAAGACTTAGAATGTTCTTCCTACATTTGACTTTGACTGGCACATGTCAAGATTGGTCTAAAACTACTTTGAGGCACTCAAATAGCTGCTATCCCATGTTGCATTTTCATCAGCACTTCGAAACTTACGAAAATGTTCCAAAATTGCTTGATGAATGGATTGTGTCGAAAGGAAAGCAATTAATTTTGCGTGGTATTAAAAAATTGCGCGAGAGATAGGAAAATTGTGTAGCTAGCCAGGCCCAGTTGACAGTTACTCTTATGATCCTACCTAAGAATACTAAACACATGCCGACATCATCAAAAACTTTAAAGACTTTACGTACGAACAATCACTATAAAACTATAAATTTCCAAAAAAAAAAAAAAACATTTATCTCAGTATGTATATAAACTTGGAATTCGATAATTCATTTTCTAGTTTAGATCTCACTGTAATCATACGCCTTCATCCCGGACACACAAACTTTGTTCACGAAGACCTTTTTTCCTACTTCCGATCATCGGTATCCCTTGAGTTACTCGAATATTGTTGTCGAGATCCATATTAAAGTGTCAACCATCTCGCAACATCGAAGATATTTCGATGATATTTAAACCCGTTCATTAAAGCGGCCAGTGTAATAGCTATACATTTCGGCTCTGCATATACGTTTTAACAACCGGTGCTGTATGTATTGGTTCATTATTATTTTTATAAATCCACAGCAGAGGTGCAAAAAGGTTATGAAAGAATGGAAAGGCCTCTTTTAATTTACCATTGTAAGACAAAGTAGTCATTGTGGTTGATAAAAATGTTCACTTGCAGGTGCCATAATACGAAATGGTCCGTACACCACAGCTATAGCCAGAAGATCACGCGATGCATATCCAAAGTCGAAGTTACAATCGCCAAAATTGATGTATCTTAAGCCAATCATAAAAAATAATATTTATATGTCTAGATCTACAATAGAATAGGCAGCCAAATACAAATTGGCCCAGTTTCGCTTTATTTCTATAAAAGTTTTAGTCGATTGTATTGAAATATGTTACGCAGTTCGGAATATAGCTCCAATGTTAATCTTATGTATATTCTTTATCAGCTTTACGAGACCACTCAATAGAGAAAGAGTCTCTATGCGCATTGTTGCGAATGTTATTCAAATTGGATATATCTGCCTAAACTCGACATGGTAGTCCTCATGCAAAGCTACCAACTACTTTTTAGTAAGAAATTATAAATATATAAGCTTAAGTCAAAATCATACAATTTCTATGTTGGCTTTTTATAAGAGCCCGCTAAACATACATGTACAATACTTATCGGTGTGTTTCCTTACATTTTTGTTAGCCCCCATTTAATCCCACTGCCCGCTTTTGTGGTTTTGTAAGAAACAATTTTTAAATCAATTTAATTTTTATAGTTGATAAGGTGACCTCGATTGGACAACCGCTTCATACACTCCTACTCCAATGGTCACAACCGAATCTCACGCCATTTCTTGTTTTTTTATTTTCCCTTATATAACAGACTAGAATGAAATTATTTCAAAAGTTAAGATGAAACTACTTACGTTGCTGGCGTGTAAAGTATTTAAGCATTGTTACCAACTAAGTCCACCAATTTTATTCTCGTTATCAAGAAAAGTGTGTGAAAATTAAATTAATTTACTAAAATTTGCCAAGTTTGAACTTGACTATGGTTTTTTCAGACCGCAGCCACCATTGTGTGAAAAATTATGGCAGAGATTTTTTTTCACTTTACCGAATTTCGCTACAAAACTTTGCTTGATCTTTTTTTCATCTTCTTCTTTACTGGTTACTGCTTTGAGCACTTAATGCAGAAAAGTTTTGCCCAAAGCCACACATGCATAGATGATTTTAGGGGGTGGATCGAAAGGTAGTTAGGTTTTTAATTTGTATTTGTGTCTATGCAACACTATTCTTCTTGATATCTATAGATATCATGTATGTATATCATGGGGTATATTTTTGGTATCCTTTGGATTTCCGTACATCTGCCTAATGACATAAAATGATGAAATTTGATCAAACTTGCAACTGAGTCTATTGAGAAAGATTGACCTAGTTAGCTTGAGCAGCTTTACTTAATTACTTTTTGTTCCCACCTCGTGTGCATATGTGTACGTTACAAGTAGCACTGAAACGTTGAAGGCGTTAGTGTCGATGCTGCTTTCAAACTTCGCTTATACTTCGAGCATACTTAATGCTCAACTCGTACTAGATACGAGTGGAACTTTTAACTTTTGAGCTTTGCTTCTTCATTACTTTGTAGCTGTGTGCACTTTTGTTTCGCGCAACTTGTATGCTGTATTTTGCTTTCCATTACTTCTACTTGGCAGTTGTTCGATACGTGATAGTTTACGCGCCAATGGACAACTACCCGAAGGCATTGAGACTTTGCGCCTGCCAAACCGCCTGAAACGCTATGTGGATCTGGTGGAGGAATTAGAAGGAGGCAAGGCTAGGAGGCAGCTGCAGAAGCAGGCGCAACAAAAGCGTGCAGCACCGGAAGTGCCGAAACCGTCAGCTGCTGGTGTCGTTGTTGCTAAGAAAATGGATGTAATCGTCAACTGTGAACAGGAGAACAGCAGCGAGAGCAGTAGCAGCAGCAGCAGTTTATGCTTGAATAAGTATCTCACAGTCGACGATGATATGCCTAGCTGCAGTGGCTGGGTAACGAGCGGCAATCAGTTGTCAATTGTCGACGAGGATGCTGTGCCGAGCGGCAGCGGCTACGGCAAGAAATTTGTTGCAGCAATGAATAGATTGGACACCATCAGCGACGAGGAGGAGGAGAGCGACTGCAGTGAGTCCAATAAGAATGTAAGCAAAGACGAGCAAGGCGACACTGCTGAAACTGCCAATATTGTGCCTGGCAGCAGCGACAACACCACCGACTTGGCAAAGCCTGCCACGGAGCCGTAGTTGTACGCCGTGTAGGTATACTGTTACACGAGTTCTTGACTTATTTAAAGCTTTTATTTTATAATTAATTCTCAGACTTACCTATACGTGTCCTCGCTGACGTTAATACGTCCCGGTACGCCCGTTGTTTCGGTGCGACTTGTCAAATTTACCGTATTACCGAATAGACAATAGCGAGGCACACGGTTTCCGATGACGCCAGTAACCACCTCACCCGAATGTATTCCGATGGTGATTTGCTGTGGATTAGAGTTTAAGTTTTTTAATCATTCCGTATACACTTCTCATTCACACACATACACAATCAAATATTTTATATATTAATACATATATATATCTTCCATAGACCAATTTAATACAATAAATTACAACATTTTATATTGACTATTTGCACATTTCGACACTTCATTGGACGTAATAAACTAATATCCAACGAAACCACCGACCAAAAGTGAAACAACATTTGCCACAATTACTTGCCAAAGTTCTTTGCGTAGAAAAGTTTTGTTGCTTTTAATTAAATTTTGTAATGAAATGAGTTGCGCACAAGGACGAAGTGCGGTCGTAAAGGCGACAGGATGCTTGCGAAATAGAACTAAAGCGTAAATACTCGTAAGGCAACAGTGTCGGTTGGTGTTGGTCTTTTTTTCTCTGTTTTTGAAAAGTTTACTAATAAGCACTATGTTCACTTTGATGCAATTCTCTGCTTGCCAAGTATTGAGTGAAAAGCCGAAGAAATACCGAAAAATAGCAATTCAAAGTCGAGACAAAGCTGCTGCCATAAAGTGCGGTGCAAATAAACAGACTGATACAAATTTGATAGCCTTGAATGTTATAATTACGAAGCAAATCTTTTGTGGCAAAAAGCATAAAACTAATTTCGAAAGGATTGCGACAGACCAAAACAAAATGGCTGCAAAAGTTAAAAACAAGACAAACAAAAAAATACAAAAGAAATTGAAGGAAAATAATATGCAAAATAAATTTGAATAGAATACAAGAAAACTTTTTTATTTAAATAAAAAAACGTCTGAGGGAGACTGTGAGAGATAGCGAAAGGGATGAGCCAATGATACATCTATAAACTTTTTTACGCTCGAAGTAAAGTGTGTAGGTTATGGCATTGTTCAGGCATTATATCGATATTTTTGTACCCTGTAAGGCAGAAGGCATCGATGCATATTCTTTAAAGTATATACATTCCTGATCAGCATCAAAATGGGAAACCGGGCAAGCCGCATGAATCTACTGAAAACTAACCATCATATAGAGGACAATAAAATTCTATTGAATGTACAATTTGGTTTCAGAGTCTCAGCTGAACTCATTTCATAGAAAAACTTACTAGTTTCATTCGGGAAGAAGAAATATAATCAAAAGAAATAAATTGATATGGTAGCATTAATGTTCAAGTTGCATTGCACAGTGTATGGCAGAATGGTTTGAACTATAAACTAGAACGTTCGAACCACACCACATTAACTCTCTAAAATAAGACATAATTTTCTATCAGATAGATACTTTCATGTGTCCATTGATGGCTTTGATTCTAATGAAATGTTAATTACGTACTCCAGGCCTTTGTCAGGAATCTGTGCTTGTACCCATCCCCTATAATATCTTTACGCATAATACCCCATCGTTTGAAAATTGCATAATGTCAATCTTCGCTGATGATGCAGCCCCATATTACCCATGTTGTTCTTGCAATATTTATGACAAATTCAAAATTATCTTCAAAACGCATTAAACTGCATATTCAACTACAATTATTTTGACGAAAAAGAATTTGGACTTATTACAAAAATGGAAAGTTTCTTTCTTATTATATACATATGAACAACACCGCTGACGCCAACTGTTCGCTTTTGAAGACAACAATGGTGACCAAAAGGCAGGCTTTCCGGCTAATCCCTGTTATGGATGCCGAGGGTGTGCTAGCTAATATTTAATGCATTGTTGAGGATGCACCATTTTCCTAGCAAGTGGAATCAAGCTAGGATCTAGCTAGCTCTTATCATCCAATTAGCCTATTACGCTCCCTCTCGAAGATTTGGGAAAGAATTTTTGCGACGCGGGTAACAAAGTTAGGAGTCCACCAAAGGGCTACACCTGAGCACCAATTTTGTTTTCGGCGTGGACATGGCACAGTTGAACAAGCTCACAGGTTAGTGAACCGCATATTAAAGGCGTTTAATGAAAAAGAGAACTGCAATGGAGTTTTTGTTGACGTGCAGGAAGACTTTGACCGAATATGAGAGCCGGAAAGCTGTGAGAACCGGAGTTCCACAAGAAAGTGTGCTGGGACCGTTGCAGTACTCCTTGATCACTGCCGATCACCCTGTCCCCGATGAAGATATAATGCCATCCGAGAAAGTCATATTGGCATCTTACGCCGACGACATCGCGATTTTCTACAACACCAACATGCAAATACGATGCAGCAGACAGGCTGCAGGAGTATGTCCACTAGCTGGAGAATTGGGCCAAGCGATGGAATATTAAAAGTAATAAATGTGTTTTACACTGAATGAAAAAAAATGCCGCCCAAGATTTGGTTCAACAACATCGCCCTTGATCAGGCAAACGAGGTCAATTACCTAGGTATGAGGCTGGACAAGAGGCTTTCATTTGGACGACATGTCAATAATTTAATATCAAGATGTCGTCTCAGACTGAGGCAACTCTTTTGAATGCACAATAGTAGGAGTAAGCAAGCTAGCGGTGGCTCCTATTTGGAGATATGCGATACAAATATGGGGCATTGCAGCCGACACACAGGCAGCGAATCCAAAAGCTGCAAAATATCTTCGTGTGATTACAGGTTATACAACAAGAAATCATCCACCACATAAACCGCTAAAATTTCAGCTTGCTAAATCATGCCAATAGGCTTGAAAGGAGTTTGCCAAATTGTCGTCCAATAAAAAGATTAAGAAGGACTAATATTGGAGTTGGCGCTACACCTAATAGACGGAGATGACTGTAAATAGCAACCCATGTTCTTTTCCAACGTCGTATCTATGTCTATACCAAAGTTTTGACGTAAGAAAGTAACATCCATCCATTCATCCTCACAAACTTTCGCATTTATAACATTAGTAGAATTTTCAAAGGAACTTAAAAAGCATTTAGTAAGCTAAATTAATCAATTTTGACTATTTGGAATAACTAAACGATGAAATATTTTGAGTCTGTGTTCTGGATTTGTGTTGATTTGTAAACGAAATGAAGTCATCTCAATTATTTTTTTATAATATTGTTGCATTGTGTGATTCGCTAATATAAGATTTGTTGCCTGACTCTTGCCAAAGTACATATTCTAATTGCTCTGTTATTCCTACCATTATATACCCTTACAACGTCGCTTCATATGATTTCATGTCTCTTAAGATCTCTACTCAAACTATTTTGACATGTCTATTCTGCATTAGATTTTTTTTCCTACCTGGACCTGATAACATTCCAAGTAGTATACTAAAAAGTGTTCTGGCTCTATTATCTTCCCTTTATAATAATCTTATAGATAGTTTGAAAAGAATAGTCTTTTCAACCTATCCAAGATTCCAGAACTTTGGAGAGAATCTTTAATTATTCCACTTCAAAAAATACAGGAAATCTGATATATCGAATTATGAATGCATTGCTAAGCTGAGTGCTGTACGAAAACTTTTTTGAAAAAATCATTACTGAACAATTGCATCAGTTATTAAAGTCTATTCTCAGTCCTTACCAACATGGGTTCGTTAGAGTTTTAGAATTTTCTTCTGTTGCGAATAATGGCTTTGAATCCGGATGTCAAATTGATATCATATACACAGACTTCAATAAAGCATATGAAAATGTTTGTCACAAACACCTTCCATTTGAATTGAATACTATAGGCTGTCCCCCACTTCGTTATACTTGGATAGAGTCAAACTTATCCGTAAGGACACAAAAATTATTATTCAACTATTATTTTAATTATTGTAGTGTCTTTTTTTGTTAAATATTTTTATGAATACTCTCCCTATTGCTATTAATCATGGTCATACACTACCGCAAGCAGATGATGTCCTATTACGTTTGTCATATGCTGATGTCTTCCAAGACAGGCTTATTTCAACTCACTCACATACATGGAGTAGTCTTAATTACCTAAACTTAAATTTTTAAAAATCTAAAACATTTCATCGTAGAAATCCATTTATAGTAATTTGTTCTTTAAAAAACATTATCCTTGGAAGAGAGTATTATTCTAATGATCCTTATGTATCCCATGAAACTTATATTTATTAAAAATAATCACATTGGATCAATGGTAAATAAAGCAGAATCTTTTTTTGGCTTTGTTTAGAATGTGTATTGAATTAGTTCGAAAACAGTTTTTTTTTGTTCTTCGCAATCTGAATTGGAATACCAATGTAAATCTTCTATTTTATAACGAGAGATTAAACTATTTGGTCTTCTTGGGCTACCTTCACAAACTCGTTATTACAGCGTTTTACAGTAGCAAATGATCGATCTTCATCACCAAAAGTAAAAGGTCTTAGGTTTATCGATGCACTCTTCTCTTGATAATTCAGATAAAAAAGGTTTTAATAGCATTCGTATGTGATGTGGAATGGAATTTTTAGCAACGTATTAAAGCAGGCTTCGAACACCTAAATTATATATATTATTGATCAGCTTGTATACTGTGTGAATTTTCAATTCCAGTATGGTAAGTCTCTATACTGGAATATAGCCGCATATCTCATAAATTCGGATTAAAAAATTTACAAGCCATATGAAGAAATAGCATCAATAATCATATGCCACACCCACAATACTCACCACCCACTTATGGATTTGTGTGAAATACTTATTTCGTTCAGCTAATATCAGCCTAAAAATCAATATAGTTGTCTGTATTGTAATAACAATATCCACCCACGTATTGGTGTTGGCAGTTCCTTTATAACAGCACTTGTTAAGGCTTAAAAACAGAAACAAGTTTTCATTTTTGGTTCAACATTTTCAACTGAAATATAGCGAGAATGGTATTAGAGCTTCGGTGCAACCTTTTGTCATATTTTGATGTTCTTAGGTGACTTCACGAATTCATCAGCCATTTTGTTTTTTTTTTTGTTTTTTTTTTTTTGCTCCAAATGTTTTTTTTCACACGAATGCAATTTTATTTACTTCAAAAACTTGACAATTGCATCGCGTCGAGAAACAAATATGGAAGCAGCGCATAGTGAACATGTACGTGCCATTCTTTTTACAAATTTCGACATAGGACTTGTTGAGTCAAGTGGTCCTTGATGTACTTAATTATTTTTTTAACGATGGAAGCACCTAGGAAAGCCACTTCATATGCTGATTCAATGAATCAAACGAAGCTGTTGTTCGCTCATGGTAGATTTGCGTGAAAGTCGTTTCAGTGAATACTTTTTATCCTATTGGATACATTTTATACTTCGGCCACGTATACAATCAATCATTAAAGAGTGCATACTATTTTTTGTGAACATTTTATACCCTACACACAAATATTTGTATATTTTGACTATTATTTTGAAAAGTATTATATAGTTTATATGATAGGATCGATTCTTTAATCCATTTTTATAAATTATTCATGATATGGTTTTTCATTTGTTTCTTTGTCCGAACTGAACAACTTTTGTGTTTCTTTGAAAAATGGACAAATCAAATATCGAGCAGTGTTAAAATTCTTTCATAGAAAAGAAAAAAGTGTATATGGTTCTATTTACGGTGAACACACCCCGGTGAGGCAGTATCTGGATAAATTTCAATTAACTTTAATTTAAAAATCTTCATTGTCTATCTTGAATGAGCAAATCAAGAAAAGGCAATACTTCTTGCCCAGAAAGTATCGGGAATTAAAATAGTTTAAGTCTATTGAATAGTAGTTAGGCAGGTAAACTTTTTCCTAGGTCTGTAACACTATCCTTAATTAAGAGTTCAATTTTTATTGGATTTTTTGTGCAGTCTCAAGTGTACAATCCAGTGCTTATTAATCAGCAGCAGTATACAAGGAGAAGTTGGTGAACTGTTGTTCAAGATGCGTGAAAAATACGAATCCATTTATTTCATACTATTTGAGGAATAGAAAATAATTAAAATTTTTTAATAAAAATTGTTTTATTGTTTTAAAATTATTCTCCATGAAAATTTATGTATTTTTGCAATCGCTCAAAGAACTTTTTGCACTCCGATTGAGGCACCTATAAAACATTGATTGTGAATCAATATCTTCCTCGATTGAAGAACCACGTTCACAACGCAATTGGCGGATGACCCATCAATTCGATATTTCTGTGTGCTAGCTTTGCATTGTCATGGTGGAGGGTAATTCGTCTTCGGCGCTTGGTGTTGCGAATTTCTCCGATGACTTCAGGCAAACAAGCGAAACAGTGGTCACATGACCCATTCGGAAGAAGTAACAGGCGACCAGGCAAAAGTCGCAGTGCTTCGTGAGCGAACAACTTCTGTCGGATTTGGCTCGACTTGGAACACCCACACGGTCGATTGCTGTATTTTTCCCGACTCATACACATATATCCATGATTCGACACCCGTTGCGATCTTATAAACGTCTTTTGAAGCATCGCGTTCGTATTTTTTCATCATTTTTTTGCAACAATCCACACGAGCCTTTTTTTGAAGGATTTTCAAATTATGCGGAATCTAACACAAACTAACCTTTTTTTACGGTAAGGTGTTCATGCAAAATCTTTTATACGCTGATGGAAATAATGTTTAGGGATGACTTAATCTCACAGTATGCCCAATGACGATCTCGCATTATCAGCATCAATGTTTTGTGGCCCAACGGCCGATATTGGGCGACTTTCACGGAATTCGTCGCTAAGCAGACTACCACCATACCAGCAATCAATAGTGGTTTTTGATGGTTCTACATGACCATGCAAGGAACTAAGTTCATCGACAAACTCTTGTTGAGATAATCCACGTCTAAATTGTGAAAAATTACATTCCAACGAAAACCTTCCCTTGAAGTATCCAATTTTCAACTCAGTGGAAACAACACAAATATAAAAAATGTCAATCTTTATTGCCAGATAGGTAATAGACCTAATTGACATTAGTTTTGGCACTTCCCGAAATATAAATGGTGCCCCTTTTATACACACAGCAGTACGCTTTAGATATCTTGTTGCTGTTCTGCGAAAGTCTCCAATGGCATACTTTTTTTTGACAGATACATTTTTTCTTTTAACTTCTTTGCTGTTTATTAAGACATTCTTATCCGTTTAAGACTGGATTTGTTGCCAAATGCGTCGCAAATCATCTTTATTTCGTTCTCTTATTTCAGTAGAGTACAAAGAATAATTTGTGTACGTAGGGAACCTAGAATGATTTTAAGGAGGAGTAGCTATGTGATCAGCTTCATGAATTTTACTGTTAAGCCATTTGACAGAAATTTGAATAAAGAAATTGAATGGACTTTGATGAGTCCATTCTATTTCTTTATTAAATATTTAGGTTGACCTCTAAATGCAACCAGCATCTGAACAGTCTTAGATCCATGTTTTCTACTTATTTTATTTATTTTTATATCAAAAGGGATATGAATGCAGTATGATCAGAATCAAATTTTGAAAATCATTTATATTTAAGATTTTTCTGTCAAGACCATAGTGTATTGCTATGTCCGACACATGGACCAACTGTACTGAGCGCATAGAAGATTTACATATTAATGCAACTTAGCAACTCTCTATTCTTCGGTTTAGCAGTACTGTACTGGTACCGTGTTGATCAAATTTTGAAGGAGTTCAGGGTATACCTTGATCCTAAAATCAGTGAGCTCAGATATAGTTTTTCTCTGGTTTTGAGCAACCTAATATCTCGCTTACGCATTATGAAAGCCCGCACGTTTTTTATGAAGGTTAAGTCCGTACTTTTAGGTGTTTATTCCAAACAGTTAACCACGACATTCTTCAAGTAATTTATTAGCATCTTAGGTTTATGGCATGGGACATTATCCTGCTGCAGGATAAATAATTGCCCTAAAAATCTATCACCGGATAGAAATGCGTTATTATTTAATGTTCTCAAATATTGACATTGGTTCATTCAACCAGTCCTATTAGAGTCGGGGACGAGTTTAGGTCCCGTATGAACCGCGAGC
This sequence comes from Leucophenga maculata, assembly GCA_035044805.1. Lineage (NCBI taxonomy): Eukaryota > Metazoa > Arthropoda > Insecta > Diptera > Drosophilidae > Leucophenga > Leucophenga maculata. Next base: position 357,718 of record JAWNNP010002746.1, on the reverse strand, counting down.
TGTACGAGCTATTCGATGAGGTTGACATAGTCCAGCGCATAAGATTCCAGCGGCTGTACTGGGCTGGGCACCTCATTCGAATGGACGAAAGCGCTCCTTACATGGGGGGCCCAAACTTGATTGGTGAACGCCGACATAGAGGACGACCGGGCACTCGAATGGAATGACCAGGATGGAGAGATCTCTCCGTACTTGGCATTCAGAACGACTGGCTCCAGCGCGCACAGGATTATGGAGGCTGGCGCGCTTTCCTGGATGCGGCCATGACCTCCAGACGGTTGACGGCCATTTAAGTAAGTCATTCAACCAGATTACCATTGTATGAAATGCATTCTCAAAACATGACTGAGCCACAATGGCCTACTTTCTGGCACACTGGAATTACTTTGTTTCGAATTTGTGGCAGCCTGCAATCCCTTGATTTGTAAGTCTTAGACTTTGCTTCATTTAATGAAGCATCAGATAGCTTTTTCCACTCTTCTGCACAGTTTGAGCCTCTAATTGCATGTCAGCTGGCGTTGATTTATAAACTTAGCCACTATTCAAGTGCGAAAAAAATTAGCTTAGCTCTGCTGATTGTCCCATAATTTCAAATTATTTCTCATTCATTTGAAAATTTAATTGATTAAACTCTATCAACCACACACGTAAGAGTAAAACTCACTATTTGTCAAAATACTTATGCCGCAGCTCTTCTCAGTATTGAAAAAGTGTAAAGAGTAATTGACATATTCTGTACGAGTTTTGATGTTGTTCTTAACTACATTAACTGTACCGTTATTTTTTTTATTTTTTAATTACAAAAACAGATAATCCCTATTATGTTCCGTCAAAATAATCATGTCAACCATTGTACTTCTATAGATCTAAGATTAAGTTAAATGCAACTTTAGCAAATTTTTTCACGAAAAAACGAATGTCATGGGTACGTCTTCAAATTAACGGCGTTAGCTTTAATTGGGAGGACTCTCTAAGATACCTCAAAATCTTCTTTGACATATTAACAAAAAACTGGATTTGATTAACAAAACGAATTTCATTCTATATCTCCTAAAAACCATAGATTAGCAAAGATCTGCCAAAGATCTTCTGTATGAACTTACCACTTGAAACAGGGTACGAAGTCTTCATATTATTACTACAGATTTATTATGCTTGTGAAGATTATTAACTTTAGTTGTATTCCAATTTAAACAAATTTTCCTTTATTGTATTAAGAAGACATTACATTTTTTTCGAACGATGGATATTGAATTTAATAATAATCGCATTTGAAGGGTATAAACACTTCTTAATATTGAAGTACAGTGAAACGTTTACCTAAATAAATTTTTTTCGAGACAATCAAAATGAAAGTAGGGAAAAAAATGTGCAAATAAATATGCAACTTTTGGGCAAAGAACGAAGAGAAACTTTTGAATTCGTTGATGATGAACAACAATGAACAAAGGGCAAGTGCTGAAGTGCGGCTTAGCTGCTGTGCAGTTCGTTGCGATGCGATATTTATTGACTGCAATTTTCTAGTTTTACCAGCGCTTGCACATGGACGGACATACTACGGATACAGATCGAATCGAATCGAATGAAGAGGAACCGGAAACGAATGAAGTGGACTGAATGGTGGACTAGAGCAAGGCGCGCGTTTACTTCAAATACGAACGTCAGGCAGGCAAAACGAGTTCGAGGGCAGTTTGTCGAAAAGTTTGTGCAGCAGCAGTAATCAAAGTTGAAAGAAAAACATTGCATAATTGGGTCAATAAATTGCGCGTTGGCTGTGTATCAAAATTTAATGAAGCAAACAGTTTTCATAGCACTAAAAAAACTTGGGAAAAAAATTGTGAAGTTGAGTGCAAAACTTTTTATTCCACGTAAAGTGAAAAGCAAATAAAATACTTTAAAAATTTAACGTTCAGTTCTCATAACGAAATTGCTTTTCAAGTGCTGCCTTGCAAAGAGCATTAAAATGTAAAAAAGGGCACGAAATTCTATTCGATATATTTATAAAATTGAACTTTGCCTTTAGCTGCTGTCGACCAATTTTACTGAATGTTTGCCGTGCAGGCGCTCAACTAAGAGAGAAAGACAGAGGGACGGACGAACAGCCTGACCTGCATGCATGCATCTATCATAGTTTAAGAGCAGTTGCAGTCATGTACGTGTTTCCGGCTACATTTCCAAAGCAATCAGTCAAATATGAAATTCTGACAACCACAAAAGTTGACATTGCGGACGACTCTGAAGATGAATGGTTGCGAAGGCATCACCAACGTGTGTTCGTGTGTGTGTGTGTGTGTGTGTGTGTGTAAGTAAAAGTAAGAGTCAGATAGTATGTAGACCACACACAGCTTAAGAAAGAATCAAGTGCAGCTGACGAAAAAAAAAAGACAAAAAACGGAAAAACTTTGACAATAATGCCAAGTGACATGAGCGCAGAATAGCTTCCAAGTCGTTGTCGTCGTTGATGTTGTCACCATTCCTTTGGCAAGAAGAAGAAGAAGAAAACCGCCCACACAGTGAGTATAGAATGATGGTAGAATGAGATAGCAGCCTATACGATTAGACAGAGACAGCTAGCAATGGACATAAAGTGAGTGACATGCTACAAGTATTTGCTCGCAACGCAGCAATGGAGAATGAGAAGAGGCGACTCAGTTGCAGTTGCAGCTGTAATTGTGAAGGATGACATCAAGTGCATTTGGCTTTGTTTGCCAAAGTGTGTGAACGTGCGTGTGTGTGCCTATGTAAATATGTATCTGCCTGTATTTGTGCATGTTAACTTACATGCATGGCTTCTACAACGACAAAAATAACCGAGTATATTCCGTAGGTTACTTATGCACTTCTCAATATACTGCAGCATTAGCCAGGGTATTAAAAATTTAACGGAGGTTTTGTAAATCTATGATAAAAACTTCGAAAGCCGTTAGAGAAGACATCAGAGACTCAAGAAATTATATATAGCTATATATTCATGATCTGCTCGACCAGACTAATCGTTTAGTGCACGTCTACCTGCATTTGAAGTTGGAAAGAAGTCTATGAAATCAGGAAATGTTCCAGATACCAGCACGTTCAATTTCTGGAGTAGCCTTTTGCAAATTACGTTCATCATTTCGGTTCGGTTTCTTGTACGGAGAACTTTTAGTTATTAATAATTCGAATAATGTTATGTGAAGATTTCCTATAAAAGCATCTAACGATGGACGTGGCAAGCTTACTATAACGGTAATGCTCACCATCTATATTTTTAATTTTTATGTTAATTTTTTCTTTTAGAATGAAGTTTGGAAACCTTGTAAATCAACGAATGAACTGATCCATTTAGACGATGTTGATAATCTGAAATGGAGCTAACGTCAATCCGGTCAGGCTGATGTTAGTCAATTTCAAATACAGTTCGTGTGTAGGCCATCACGGCCTTGAGAATACACCTAATATCCGGCAAGTCATCCTTCATCTCGAACACGCAAGACATGAACAGCAATACTAATAAAACAAGTGCGATCCAATAATGTACAGCTTGCGTCTGCTATTGTCGCTTAGTCAAGCGGAGGTATTTAATTTTATTATTGAATTGTAATGCCCACCCAGTTTCCGATGGACAATTTTGAAGCCACCTTGAGTAATCGCTTTTGGCACTAGCTGAATTCTTGGCAACAGGAAGACTCACAAGATACACTTCTCGCTCTAATCATCTACCTTTGTGTCTTGACTTTGGTATATACAGACATATACCACAGTGGGAGCTTAAGATGGAGACAAGACACGATCTTAGCTCAGAGCACTTTCACGTAATTATCATTGAAGATCTGGCTGCGACGTGCTACCTCTGCACAAAATTAATTGATCGTGACACAAACTTAGATGTATTCAGACGCCTAACTAGTCGGAGATTGCGCAAAGTCGATCCCGTCTTAGGCTCTTCAGCTGTTATACATAATGCTTTATCAGAGTTTTTCAACCACATACAGACTAACCGACAATCGCAGCCAAACTCCGCAAGCACAACGACAGTATGTACAGCCTTCTGAGCTCCGCAATTTATTAAGACACAAGCGTCGCCACAGCAAGAGCTACTCGTGTTCCCTTCATCGAATCGATAAAATCAATTGGCAACGCGTCGCTGACCAACTTTACCAGGAGTTACAGCTGCGACGTGCAGGATACTTTGATGGTTTACAAAGAAGCGCCTTTGGGCCTCTGAAAGGCCACAAGGAGTACAAAACACATTCTCACTCCACGACTAAGTGCCTTATAAAACATTTTTTTATGTATTACAGAAAACGGAGGACGGAAGTATCATAGGTCGTTCAAATTCAATTGCTTCTAATTTTGGCTATATCGACTCCTCTATCACTCCTGATCATAATGGAGGTAACTTTGGGGGACTTCCGACCATTATTTCATTTCTCAGGGTCTAAAAATATGATCGTTGCTGCTGTAACCAAAAACTTTGTGGCATCAAGCTGCAGTACCGGAGGGGATGAAGTGTCGAAGCACATCTTTTAGTAGATCCAGAAACATATTCCTTAGACTAGGAAAACCATACCAGACCTCGACATCAAATAAATGGTGTAAGTATTGTCAATAAAAGTCAAAGATCGATGATTGAGGGCCACAAGACGCAGCACAAGAAAATACAAATTCAGCGAAATTGTTTGTCGATATTCTTTGCGGAGATAACGGAAGATCAGAAACTGAGAAGCTACGATTTTTAAGCAAAAATAAAAATTTAAAACGTGAATTCGCATTTTTATGAAAATATAGGCTGTTCATAAATAACTGCTATGGATAAATGTCTTAAATGGGAGCACAGTTGAGTGAAAGTAAACCAATTTAAATTGATCTACCAAAACTGAAATTGAGAACTAAAATGAGGTTATGTGTTTTTCCATGGTGATAAAGTAACTTTAACTTAAAAAAATCGACACTACTTACATAGTTTAGCACATAACACTTAAACTACTGAACGGATTGGAAAATAAAATGTAAGGAGCGACTGTTTGGGAATTATGTTTCATTTAATATATATCTTGTTGGAGTCACCCAAGATGCTAAGTAGACTTTTCTAACTCGTAATTATGTCGTCATATACAATCACTTTGATTTAGAAATTACAACTTCAATTTGGCTTTTTCCGTGCATCACTAATGTACACAAGTCAAACAGACGAGTATATTTTTATATACAAACTAAAGCATTTTGCAAAAATTGTCATTTAATGAATCATACCAGGAACTGTTTCGTTGTTTCTTTTGCTATCTAAAAAAAAATGTTGAGAAATTGTAATATGAACAAAAGAGTTCCGTAAACAAAAAATTAACGAAATGAATAGTCAACTATTTGTATCCATTTTTCCAATTTTGAATTTTTCGTTTTATTTTTGGACTATTTTCAAACACAATTTAAACTAAAAGCGGTAGAGACATACATTTACTTTGATATTTATTAGCACGGAACAGTAAAATTCGGGAAAAGATTTAAAGTTGAACTTACAACTAAACATAACTCGAGAAGAAACCTTTCCGCCAAAGTTCTAGAAATATAAACTAACGAAAGAGAATAATTTTCTAAGCTGCCATGAAAGAATTTTAATTCCCTTTAATCAATATTCATAAAGTGTATGTAAATATTTTAAACAATGTTCATAAAGCGTATAACCGCTTCGGTTTAATACGATTAAAACAGACACATTTTTATTTTTATCCTTACGTGCTCAAGGCAAAAGTGTTTAATCCAAGAAATGCATATGACGCTCAAGTGGCCCATGAGAAATTCTAAGTACGTTTGCGGACAGATAGCTGGTAAAGCGTAGAATAAAACGAAGAACTCATGTGTTGGTTAAGAATCTCATATGTTCTTCGGCTTTTTCTTTGTCAACAAGTTTAAAATTAATTTTAGCAATTTACAAGACCTTCTGCTTTGCTTTTGCAATCTTCCATTGCCGTTTCTATCTTTTGAAGTCTTTCTATTCGTCTGTCAAGCATGAAGTGCAGCAAGAATATCAAAAAGATAGTTTTTCTGCCTCTCCAACCCCTTTGTAAAGCATCAAACTATTTTTTTTTTTTCAATGTGTCAAGTGGCAAACAAATTGCGTGCGAATCATCGATGTCAGCTTTGAATAGGGATTGCACCCCATTTGAGCGTTGAGTACTTTTAACTGCACACGATTATTTGAATTTGAGCAAAGAAATTTGAGCAATCTGTAAGGAGAAAACTTTGATAACTTTCATGAGTACTATTTTGCATATTATTGCTACAAAGTTCGAAGAAAAACTTTACATACTTGATCGATTCAATGAGTTGCTGCGAGGGTTTAGCCATATCGAACGGTTATTTTGTCTTTCAATTTGTTATCGAGATAATGGTATGACTTTTAGTATATAGACTCAACCTCTTTTTATCAGGGATATCACGGAGATATAAGAAGGTCAGAAGCCAGATCGTTTGGATGCAGGTTTAGTCTTCGAAGATAGTTGTAGCTAGCTGAGACGAGCAATTTTTTCTACAACTGTTGAGATTCCAAGATCTCTGGGTATGTTAGCATTTCGAACATACCAACATATTATTAAACTTGATTCGGGAACTAGACCCTGTTCTGAGCGAAAATAATATGCGTGTTGACATTTCTGCATTTACTGCTATGTTCTATTTCTTCATCCGTGCTTCTATACGTTGCAGTTTCAGTTTTAACAGACGTGTTGCCTCGATGACAGAATTGGCTCCAGCAATTATTGCTGTATCATCTGCAAATGTAGCTAATTTTACTTTATTCCAATTTGTTCCAGGTAAAGAAATGGTAGTACACTGCCTTGAGGAACTGCAGAGCGTATAGCTTTGATGGAAGAGTGGGTATCTTCGCATTTTACGTAAAAATGTCTGTCCGTCAAATATGATCGAAGAAAATGGAAATGGAAATAATTTTAAATTTACATCAAGAAATACTGCTGCACAGTATTGCTTGCTTTCAAATGTTGTTCCGATATGCCATGCCTTTGCCGAAATCCGAACTGATGATCTGAAAGTATGACACCATCAAGTAGTGGAAATTTTCTTCGAGTAAATATTCTTTCAAATATTTATGAAAATATTCGCAGAAGGCTCATTGGTCTGTATGATGCTACTTAATTTTCAGGTTTGCCAGGCTTTGAGATTCGTATTATCTCTGCACATTTTCATTGGATGGGGAAATACTGAATATATGCACAAGCGGAGCTAGACTCTTAATGGAAGAGCTTTTATAGTTGTCACATCAATTCCCTCATATAATTTTGATTTTTTTGGATCAAGTCTTTTAATTTCAGTTTGAACCTCAGAAAGTGTTGCAGGTGACAAAGGAGGGTTAAGTTGTCAAGGTGTATCAAGAGCAAGGGCGAATTCTTCTTCCTCAGCACGACTACACAATGAAAAGTGTGTAAATTGTTGCTCAAGATGCAAAGCAAACGCTTCAGCCTTTTCTTTATTGCTCTCCACCTATGTTCTTAGCAAGAATAATTCGCTTAGCAGGACTTTTCAAATATTTTGTAGAATTCCACAGATTGAAGTCTGACCCGTTTGGTTTCATATATTTATGAAAATTTCAAACGGCTTCATTAGGCCCTGTACAGAAGGTACAAGAGCCTATTGGTTTTGTGCAAATGTATGTAACAGGTAGAAATAATGGTCAGAGACTCCCCAAAGTTACCCCCATTATGGTCAGGAGTGATAAAGGAGTCGATATAGCCATGTCCGTCTGTCAGTCTGTCCGTCTGTCCGTCTGTATGAACGAAAGGATCTCAGAAACGGTAATGGATAGAGACTTCGTGAGAATGGAGTATCCTAGTATAAAGATAATGTTCCTCTAAGTCAAAATCCAAAAAGTTCATCAAAATCGGATAATAAATGACGATTTTATAAGCAATTGAATTTGAACGACCCCCCTTTTTTTTCATTCATATTCGCGCAGTGAGAAGTGGTCATGTGTTTGGTCATAAGCTAGGGAAACATTTATTGTGTTTGTTTGGCGACCTGCACTGGTACAGGGCCTCTTACTTGTTTTTAAGTTCTACCAGTTTTGACTTCAGGTTTTTCGAAATTCTGTTGAAGACATTTTTATCTCTAGGACAATGTGTATGTTGCTATACATGTTGTATTCTTCTTTTTTCACTGGAGTATAGTTTGTGTTAGAGGGATACTTTATTTCTCTTCGAGCTGGAGTAGCTATGTCAACAGCTTCATGTGTCATCTATACTTGTCCATTTCTTAGTTCCATGTTCAGATTGATCTCATCATCTAACCAGCAGCGGAATAATGCTAAGTCAGTATTTTTGCTCATTAAATTTCGTTTATATATTTTTACGTCAACTAGATTGTTTACAAGGATGACTACAGCAGAATGATCCGAACACAGATCTAGAAAGTCACTAATTTGCAACCTTCGTCGGTCGATACCACAATGAACTGGTATGTCCCATAAATCGGGATGTCTTGGGTCTAATGGCCAATATGTTGGATTACTTGCGCTAAGAACAGAGTAATTTCTTGCGCTGATACAAAATTAACAAAAGTAAAGAAATGTAATTGGGTGTAAATAAAATGTATAACCCATTTGAATTCAATAACTTTTTGAAGACATTGTAGAACTGTGTACACTACATTTTCAAGGATCTTTCAAAGAAATATACCTCGAAAATTTTCACTTTTTTTTTTTTTTTTGCAGAGAAACAATTCTTTTCGTTTCATGAGCCTACACATTTTCGATAAGAGTCAAGACTGGACTTTGAAGTGGTCAGTACAAGTAGTAACTCGAACATGCTTCGAAAATTGAGTATCTACCCTGCTTATATAGCGTGGTGTGGTATCGTTTATAGTATGCATAGTTCCTAGGACATGACAGCCTCCACCATTGCTCTATTTTTTTCAAACGTGAATTAAAATTATGTACTGTTTACTTGAAATTACTGAAATCGCCCTTTTATGCTGCGACATATAATCCATATACGTATTTTCAGTGGTATTATTCCAATAAGTGGAATATCGTCTACATATATATTAGGATGAAGCAGTCGAAAGGCATTTAAGTTGAATTTTAGTGTAATTTTTATTTATTTCTTGATTGCAATTATTTTTTTTATTTAATCTGTGAAAAGAAGTAAACACGCGAAACACAAAGGTGTACTACAGCCCGAACATATAATTTTTGTTCGTTTTTCCTGCCCAAGCGATGTACATCGTACGCAGAATCTGCGGTTGCCATGATTTACTGGCAAGTGATTTCCAATATTGAGGAGATCAGTTCCCACTCCCCGACGTCGTGACAGGTTTGCGATTCCTTTTTTGCCATTGAAAATCATTTTTTCACTAAAGGGACCAAAAATTCTTTTAAAAACAGCTTTCCATTTTAATGTTCATTTTAATGATCCATGATTGGTTAACGCAATCCATAGGACTTTATACTTTAGACTTTATTTACTTTGTCATTGACCTGGAACTGACTTTCATTGCTGACCAATTTGCCTTAAAATTTGGGAGTGTTCTTTCTGTTTCCCATGTATGTTCCAATTGCTGTGCGGTCGAGTGTTTCAAATAACTTAATAGACTTAATAACAAATGCCAAACGAACATCATTCTCCTGAATAGATGTAGCCAATTTCATTACTACCCTTTCTCCGAGAGTATAGGATGAATAATTCGGCTTATTACTATTCGGTTTCTTTCCAGTGTAAATGTTGAGATCATAAGTATATCCAGTCTTTGCGGCGCAACTCATACAAATCTTTATTCCACGTTTCATTGGCTTCGTTGGCATATATTGTTTCATGCTTGATCTACCTTTGAATTTAACCATGCATTCATCAATATATTGAAAAGGACTATTGCTACGAGGAGCATCAAATGTGTATTTGAAGTAATGTACAATATAAGCTATAGGTATAGGCGAGGATAAGACTAAAGACAATTGTCCTATTCTCGACCTTCTAGTCATTAAAATATATCATTGATGCTGGAAATAGAAAGCGATCTCGTGACACACAATTCTTAATAACAGAATAAGTTATAGACTCATTTATTTAATGCTTAATTAATGCTATTCCACGAACAACTAAAATTTTACTAGCAGCTCACGGATGCCTCGATTGGAACCCAAGTTACGATTCATAGCAATTAATGTCTGATTCGTACGTTCAGCAATTCATACACGCAATCTATATGGAAATAGCTAGCTGAACGCTCGAAACTCAGTGTAGTCATCAGTAATGTTCAAATGGATATTAATAATTTGGCTTGAAGTCTGGATGGCTTTCAGAACTGATGTTTACCCAGTGGACTTTTACTCATTGCGATTCGCTGTGGTTTTAGTTATTCTCGTCAGAGGAAATTCCTCGACAACCTCATTTTCTGAAGCGAAATCACTTTGTTCAGAGCTATCACAAACAAATTCACTTCAAGAATCTTCAAAATCGTCAGCAAAGTTCAATTCTTCAAGCACAATACGCACAACATTCTTTCATAAGACATTGATAATTCTAGAACCTTTGAAAATATTAGTCACCACTCGTAGAGACAAGTTTCATGGCTGCCAAATTCTATTATTCGCCTGTCATCATATTTGCGAGTTTGTGCTAAAAAATGTTGCATCAATAAATCTCCCATTCTTCTTTTTGTATTTCGATTTCGTGTTTAATAAAAAAATTATGCTCATAAGTTTCTAAAATAATTGTTGCCTCGAGCTTGGATACTACTTCCACAAACTTTGTGCTTGAACGAGCTGCTTGTATACTATTGGATGAACTTCTGAATTATTTTACATGCCGTCATCACATTTGTAATATTTTCCTAAAATAGCTAAAAGCATTGCACCGGAAACTCTCATTTTCAAATATTCAACAGAATTGTAGAATCTTGGGACTACATGGATCAACGCAATCAATTCAGAAGTGGTTTCGATGATTCAATTGTTAAATAGAATATTTCCGACGCTGAATGTAAGCAAATCAAGCAGTTTTGTCGAAGTAAGCTCAAGCAGACTCAGATACGTACTGATTTGAAGTTTACGTTCACATTTATTCTTTATAATAAGGTTGCAACATCTCATGCATGATTCATGTCGAAGGCAAATTACTGTTTGAAAATTTCTGTTTGTTTCGTTCTCAGTGCAATTTGCTTGCAAGTGCGCTGAATTGTATTCGAAGTATAGTAAGGTCTGGTACGGATGCACAAATTCTATTGAATGCCTAAATCAGGATTTAAATTTTTAAGGCGCCACTTTCGAGTTTTGTAAAATCGATGAACTTATAACTAATGCGGTAGTTGAAAATTTAAACAATCCTTTGTGGTACATAAATCCGGAATTTTCACATTAACTTACCATTGGATTTGGACCCATTTTAACATTTTTGGCAATATCCATCATATCGAGAGCAAGACGCCCAATGCACTTGGCATGATCCTCGCAGTGATCCGGTAGACCAGAGACCGCCATATATTTATCACCAACAGTTTCAACCTTTAATTATATTAGTTAAGCAAACATATTTTATTGTAGGAAGAAAGAGCATATATGTTTCGGACTCATTACTTTTTGAGCTTCAACAAGTCTATAATAGTTTAATACTTAATTTTCAGCTTACCTTATAAACATTTGGATTACGTTTAGAATCAGTTAGCGCATCGAATATCGTATAGAGTTCATTTAGCATTTTGACAATCTTCATGGCGCCCTCAGCATCCGTATTTGCAGCACAATACTGGCTAAAGCCAACAATGCCAGAGAACATAAGCGTTACAGTGTCATAGCTGTTAAATGTTAAAAGATATTTTAACCTTCTTCTGCTGTTTAAGTTCGATCAATACTCACCGCTTAGGAGCCACAGGTCGCTGATGTCGTAACTCATTCGCCACAGACTTGGGCAAGACTGAGTAAAGAAGTCTATAAAACAAAAAATAGATTGTATTGGTTGACTGTACAGTGTACATATAATTAATTAAATTTAATTTACCTATCAGTTTTCTGTTTCTCGCTCTCGAGATCCCTAAATGTCTGTTGCAATTTATCCGTCAGCATTTCCAGATTTTTCGTTAATTTGTATTCGGCTTCAAATTTTTCAGATAGCAAAACCAAGTCTCTGGCAGCATCGTGCAACGGCACATCCGAAATATAAAGTCCCTTTCTGCAATTAAAGTTAAGGAAAATGGATTTTTACTATCTATTTTAAGAACAACCATTGAATTGTGACTAACTCTTAACTAAATAAGTATATTTTAAATGCGATGAACAGAATTTTGTTAATTTAAAAAAAAATATTTGAATCATTCTCACTCCTAAAATTAACCGCACAAGATGAAAGTGGCAGTACCAAATATCTGGTTTAACTAATTTTGGGTTGAAAGATAACATTTAAGGAGCCATTGGAAAAATAATGACTCTCCACATCTTTTTCGATCACTGGATATATACAGTAGTATGAGGCATTGTTGTTTTTTTTTCATTGCAGCAATACAAGTCCTATTCCATTTATTGTCTATTGATGTCTTTGCAGGAGATTATGCGGTTACCACAATCTCAGAGCTGAGAGATAACTTTATTTGACGCTGCGTTAGCGTCAGGCAGTAGATGATACAGAAACTCCAAAAGTTTCTTGTATCTAGCACCTTCGATTATAAATTTTTAGTCAAAATATCTTTCAGTTCACAACAAAAATGTATACACTTCAGAAAGAGCCCATCAAAATATTTAGCAATGACTCAAAGCTCGATAGAAAGTCGGTTAGGGTATCTTCTTCATTAGCCAGGTAATAGCAGAAACTTTCAAATCGCCGATCACTATAGTGTCTAACAAGAATAGATGCGAAATGCATAATGCATATTTTACGACAGTCAAACCGCTCTCAAAGCTCTAAATAAATTCTACAGTTACGTCAAAACCACTACAGATCTTCACACAGATCTCTTCTTGAGAATATATTAATCAACGGAAAATTAATGGTAACTTTAAACTGAGAATAGGACTAAATGAGAGTCCCAAAGTTAGATGCATTTAGCGGATGACAACGGCACACAAAAGATAAAAAAAAGGATGTGATCAAGAAGACTAACCCATATATTCCTATTCATTTTTAGGCCCTGTACCGAAGGTACAAGAGCCTATTGGTTTTGTGCAAATGTATGTAACAGGTAGAAATAATAATCGGAGACCCCCCAAAGTTACGCCCATTATGGTCAGGAGCGATAGAGGAGTCGATATAGACATGTCCGTCTGTCCGTCTGTCCGTCTGGCCGTCCGTATGAACGAAAGGATCTCGGAAACGGTAATAGATGGAGACTTCGTGTTTTTTGCATTCGACTAGGACTGCTCCGGAATTTCACAACTTTATTTTAAAAAGTTGACCCTCCCCCCCCCCTTCCCCATAAAATCACCCCAAGGCTAAAAATTTCTTCGGCACAAAAAAAAGTAAGTATGCCAGTATAGAGATATCGTTCTTCTTAGCCAAAATCCAAAAAGTTCATCAAAATCGGATAATAAATGACGATTTTATAAGCATTTGAATTTGAGCGACCCCCCTTTTCGTTTCATACATAAAAAAATGTTTTAAAAGGCACTTAGTCGTGCAGTGAGAAGTGGTCATGTGTTTGGTCATAAGCTAGGGGAACATTTAATGTGTTTGTTAGGCGACCTGCACTGGTACAGGGCCTCTTACAGTCGGTTACGCCCGACTGTGATTTTCTTACTTGTTATATATCCTCCTGTTCCACGTCTATAATTTATAATGGCGATGATGATGTTTCAGATGAATGTGACTGCTGACACAGTGTAAGTTGTAAATCAAATTGTTCTTGATGAGCCAACTGTGGATTCCTGCAGTATTATTGATGAAACAAATGTTCGCTAAAAACGAGATCTGCCTATAAAACTATCGGATAAGACAGGCCAAGCTGAATGGTTGCTTCTTTCTTTGGGACAACAAAATGGATTAACAAAACATCCGTGCTTCTAGTGACTTTGGAATAGTCGAGATATCGAGAACCATTTTATTAACTTCCAATGGTCTCCTAAAGCCTCTATTGTCACTGGCATACCAAGTGTTCTCAACAAACAAATTCGTAAAAGCTTTGAAAAAGAGAGGAAGCTTTTTATAAATGCAGGAGAAATTTCTGAAAAAGTCCAACAAATTCAAGCGATTATAGCGAGGAGCAAGGTTAAAGGTTTCACCAGGATCTGAGTAAAATGGAACGTCGCTACAAATGAAAATGGACCGATTACTGTCTGAATTCAAAAATGGAATACCCAGAAGTGAAAACGGCACAGAAAAGAAATCCTTTCAGAAGGTCATTTAAATTATTCGAATCCGTCCAATAGGGACTTACGTTGAAGAAGCGCCCCGAATTTTTTAGAGGCAAAGGGACTCACGTAAAAAAAGCAACCAAAATGGAACAAAAGGTTACCACTTCTGCGCCGTTTTGTCGCGTTAAGTGTTTTAAAAGCAAGATCTCCAATTGACATACCGTAAGATTGAGACATTCTTGGTATTAGTTCAAAAACCCCATACATTCAATATTATAAAGGGTTTCTGAATTCTGACCACCAAAAGAGGTGGCCTTCGTGTCCTGGAAACTTTGAAGTTTAGATATTTCAAGTTTAGATATTTAATGGCTCATCGTTCCTCAGATAGATTTGAGTTTTTGAATGAAAAAAAGTCCATATTTGGTGCATCTTACTTTAATTCTAATAAAATATTCTATATAGGTCACTATTAGACCACTAGATGAACCTTCCATGCAAATTTGTTTACACTCCTGGGGTTTTGTTATGAAGCTTATTTGTTGTGGTTGAATTTTACTTTAAATTTGGTTTATCTAATGTCTAATACCAATAAAATGTATTATATACATATCATAATAAAGTATAAATATATGCTCCATGGATTGTAAGTACAATTTAAAGTAATAAAATTTAACTAATTTGAGTATCCCTTATAAATGGTTTGTCCATAGTAACGGAGTTTGAGCCGGTGTATGGGAATGGCTTTAGGCAGTGGTCTCACCAGCCAGTGCTTATGGGTCACCAGTCGATGTATCTGTTCGAAAAGCAACGGACCTGTTTCTTGATAGTATCCAAATTGAGATAACGATATAGAGTAGTGCGTCGAACTTACCATTCGCAGCCAGTGATTAGACGTAAGACTTTGTTCTGAGGACTTTAAAGCTTTTTGCGGTAGATGACTGCAGCGAATTCTCAGACTTGAATACCATATCGCCCAGTTGGGGCGACAATCTGCTGGTAGATTGATCTCTTATTACACAGCGATAGCTTGCTTCTGCTGTTGAGGAGCCAAGTTAGCTTCTCTGTCTTGCCGTGGCAGTTAGCTGCTACCGTTGTAGTGGGCTCCTTGAAGGTCGGTCTGTTGCCTAGTCGTAATCCCAGATATGTTGCCATAATGGCTGTTTGCGGGTTGAAAGAGACATTGGAGCACTTGGTCGCTTTAAGTTTGATGTTCCATCTTTTCTCCCAATTTTCAAACTGGTGCAGGTATTCTGGCAGTTCTGCTGCAGCTTCATATTCACATTATGATGGGTAGAATACTCTACATTATCTACAAAATAAATGAGCAGCATTTACTCCGGTGCGATGCCCATAGCTTCTGGTCCGGAATAGAGAGGTCTGTAATGTATAGATTACACAGTACCGGTCTCAACACAGTGCTTTGTGGCACGCCATCTAGCACTAGCAGGGAGGCTGAAACTCCTGCTTCTACTTTCACTCAGAATTGCCAAGTAGAAGTGAAGTAGGGACAAGAAGTCCTTTTTGTATCTTGACCAGTAGCCCAGAGTGACAAACTTTATCAAAGGCTTGCGGATGATGATTACAACAGCGAACTTGCACGGGGATGGGAAGTGTTGATCCTTTATTATATTTTTATATTTTATATTGAAGAACAACGTCAAAAAGAGGAGTGCTCTTAGAGGCAACATCTTCAGTGTGCTGCAGCAAATTTTATCATAGCCAGAAACAGGTTTTAGATGGCGCATTCTACCTTATTGAACGTGAAGTTGGGAATGTGTAGTTACATTTGGTGTGGCCTTGTTATTTGCTTCTCTGTATCTCTTACGTCTTCAGGGGTAGCAATGGTATGGGGCCTGAACCACTCTGTCAGATGTCAAGCAAATGCGTTTGCCTCTTCTTCATAGGAGTGACTCCATCTGTTATTGGTGTCTACTATGGGAGCAAGGCTCATTGGCAAGCGTTAAATATTTCTCGTTGGTTTCTATAAGCAGAATTGAGCATCAGCTTTGTCATCGATGTTTTCAAGCATGTGGTCGAAGTATCTAGAGCGATGCACCTGAAATGCTTCTTAGCTGCGCTGTCTCACTCTGCTTTAATCTATGGATGATGTTTGCGAATGTTCATTTTTCGTAGTTGCCAGCTCCTTGATAGGAATGCACGTAGTTCGTAGTACAGAGAACTTGCTCTCCGAGTATAGCTGGGAAGACTGCGATGAGTGCTGCGCGCCTTTGCAGCTACGTTGATGAAGAGAATTGTTCCACAGCAAAGTCAATGTTGTGGACAGAGTTTATCTTCATATCTAATTGTAAGTGAATATAGTTGTATAAGCTTCTCTGGAACATGACGATTTTTTATGTCGAGCCCGATAAGTCTTGCAACAACGGGGAACGTTGTGGCAGCCAAGTTTTACATCACAACTAATGGAAGTTGGTCTGCAACTGGGCGTATTGTCAGCACCAGAGGCTAAGACTCTAGAGATGATGTGTTTAGTTAGTTCTCTTCCTCTGGGGTTTTTTCTCGAATCACCTTAAAGTGTATTTTGAGTATTCTATTCACCGCCGATGTCAATATTCAATATGGTTCTACACCTCAAAACATATCAATTTAGAACCAAAGTTTGTATGGCAAAGTTTTTACCAATCAAAATTTTGTAGGCTTCTTTAATACACAAAAACAATTTACAGTAACCAAATAATAACAATTCATAATAAACACAAAAGAACATTTTTAAGAATTTGTGCCATACTAACTAACAAACTGCTACTGAAATCAAGACACCTAAACGATTTAATGCTTTGCATTGCAGTGACAGTTTGTCAGAAACATGGTCTGTCCTTGCAGCTGTCATGCTTAGTTGCTCGTACGTATACCCGTATACTCAGTTAAGATGGAATTCGAATCGGATTCTTCGTCCGAAAGGCAGCTGTAAAGTCCACAAGCCGAGCAAACTGAACTAATTGACTTTTTGCGTGGTTCTTCTTCTTCATCTTCTGAATGCTTGCTGCTCAGTTCTCTGCGCACTCTGCGTTCACGATTGGTTATACGCGGTGCCGAGTACAGCTCAGTCAGGTTTCTCCGCGACCGTATTCCATGCAAAATGTCGGCTTCCTTTCGCAGCCATTGACTACGCCTGCGTTCAAGGCGTCGCGTTTTGCGTTGCTCTGCGGCAAACTTTGCTGCTTCTTTTGATTTTTCCACTCGCTGTTTTGCTAACTGTTTCATTAACGGTGTCTGCTCCATGTTGTCGAAGTAACGCTCCCACTGCCTCTTCATATCGCTAACCACTTTGCGTTTGTAACGCCACAATTGTATCACAGGATACTTTCCGGAGGTCAAACTTGTGCTACGCTCAGGTAGCATAACTGACGAGTTTGAGGTTGTCAGGTGTGGAGAGCGTTTCTTGTGACCGCTTTCGTCAACATCTAAATGGCGTATTATATTAATATAATCCTCCATCAAGGGACTATTTTGTTCGTACGAGGTATGACTGCGGTATATATGCGCTTCGTAGAGATACTTCAGATGGTAATTATACTTGCGTGGATGTTGCTGGAAATCATTCAGTATCAGCAGCTCATGCTCGTTTGCGGGTTTTCTTCTTTTGGAGAACATATCATATAGGAGTCGTGCATCGGGTGATACATCAAATTTCATAAGGAACGAAGGTGTGTTCGAGTGCAGCAGAAAATGTGAGAGAGCTGATACATCACCGGTGGCCTGATTTGTGGAATCAATTTGGTTCTCTGAATGAAGCATTTTTTTGTTCCTTAAGGTTTGATATTCACGACCATATTTAGGATACGGCGGAAGTTTGTAGACGTGGTGCTTAAGCAGTGTCTCCTCGTTTGCATCCGTATAATCTGAAAATGTGACCGATGCAGTTTTGCTTACAGTTGTTTCATTTGGCCTTAATGAACTTTGTTCAAACTGACTGCGAAGACTATGTAAAGATGTAGCCCTACGGAATACACTGAAACCACGAAAAGCACTTCTGTTCTCTGAAAGAGTGTCTGCGGAATGTGCAGAATGTATCGAAGTGCTTGTTACAATCTGTGGTCTTACAATCATGTCTTTCGGAGTGTTAAGAAATAGTTGCCGACTTCGATTAATCTGATAAAGCATAGCCGGCGATATCTTCCCTATTTTCCCTAAAACTGATGGAGATGGTGTCGAATCGATGGATGAAATAGTTTTGAGACCTATTTTTTTTTGTTCCATTGCATGTGCTACAACATTGGCCAATCGTGGCTTCTCGACAACTGGTTTCGTTCGTTCCACTAGGAAATTTTGCCACGAGCCGATCGAAGCATCAAGGCTAGCTCTCTCAGACTCCATATCCGAATCCACAGCAGAATCTATCTGCTCTTCTTCGATATATCTTCTACTAAATCTACTCGGCATTCTCGTTTCTCGGGGTTCTGTATTCTTAATTGGCACATATTCCGTTAGGTTCAGTTCCGATTTCAGTGTTTCATTGGATTTTGGAGTCTTTCCTTTTTTTGTTTTGAATTGTATTTTTCTTCCTTTGCGCTTCGGTGCCTTGGATGTGTTAGATGACAATGCTGAACCAGCCAATTTATCGAGACGCTTGTCTGATACTGTCAGCTTGCGTTTTTTCTTCCTTTTCGGCTTTGGTTTCAGTTTTCGTTTTGCATCCCTATTTAATGTCGAATTTGTTGACTCGGTTACTAGGCTTGAACCTAAGGAACCAAGTATAGAGCCAGCAAGTTTCTTCAGACGTTTTTTTCTTAGTTCGCCACTATTTGGTTGATTTGCAATTGGGGTCACTGCAGACGACCTCATGTGCTTTCGTTTTCTTGTTCCACGCTTCTGTTTAATCGGCTGTTCTGCGGTTTCCAGACTAGAACTACTCTTAACAATCAGGCTTATACTACGCGGTAGCGTAAAAGTCTCAGCTGTTTCTGGCTTGCTTGCTTTGATTTTAGATTTCTTTGTGAAATATTTTGAACCCTTACCACTTTTTAGAATTGGCGTGGGATTCTCTGGTTTGCCTTCTTGTTGATACGAAGGTTTCACTTCTGTCATATCGATGACCTTGAAAGGTCTCTCAGTCGACACATATGAAGTGCTTGCTTCTGGTTGGATTTTGCGTTTATTTTTCTTATTTTTCTTCCTTTTTCTAAGATTCTCCTTAAGGAATGTATTTATAAACAATGTCTCCGCCACTCTGCGTGCACGTGTTTCTTCATTCATTTTTAATTGGTCTGATTTTCGCTTACGCATAGTTTTATGTTTTACTACCTCAAGAGAGTAGTCGCTCTCCCGTGCTGATGTATTTTTTTTATTTTGCTTCATTTTTCTACGATTCTCCTTAAACAAAATCTCCGTCACTCTGCGTGCACGTGTTTCTTCATTCGCTTTTAGTTGGACTGATGCTCGCTTACGCATAGTTTTATATTTTACTACCTCAAGAGAGTAATCGCTCTCCCGTGCTGATGTATTTTTCGCTCTTTTATTTTTTAATTTCCGAACTCTATCTTCCTTGTAGACTTTAATAGGCAACAAATCAATTGAAATCAAACTAATCTTCTTCTTCACTTGATGCTTTGCTGGTTTGCTTCTTTTTTCAAGTGGCTTACATGGATCCTTGTTTATCTGTTTTAAATCCTTCATATAATTCTTGATGAGATCCATATCAGCTTGAACATCGCTAACCGTTTCAGATGTCATTTTTCTAAGCGCGTTTTTCCTTGATTTTTGCAAAGTCTTCTGAGTTCTGTGCTTCAATTCAGTTTGGTAAGTATGCCATTGTTCGTAGAGCTTTTGCAGTTGGAGTGCGCATGTTTTCAGATACTTTGTCTTAAAGCGACGCCACTTCAACTGGTTTTTCAATGCGTATAATTTGCGATTGAGCAGTTGACTTTCCTGCTGCTTCAGTTCGAGCTGTACGGCCAGCTTGCGCAGCACTTTAATCCAAGTTTTAAAGAGCAGTTTGTAACGCTTAATGAGGTCGCGTTTCCGTGCAAGCCACTCGCGTTTCTTACGTTGCCGATTCGCAGCAACTTTCTCGCGTAGCAAGCGGCGTAGTTCGTGCACCTTTAAGGTGCGCAGTTGGCGGATTTCGTGTAGATGTTTCAGCGCATCCTTTTTGACTTGTAATGAACGTGCGGCTTGCTGAACGAGTTTCCAGTTAGGTCCATAATGTTTTGTCGGTTTTAATTTAGGCTTTTTGTGTTCCTTTGAGGTGCTACTTGAATTTCCTTCATTATATGTCATTATTCAAATATTACACTTTATAAATTTATTGCTTAGTAGAGTTTTTTTTAATATTTATTTTTTTTTTTTATTAAAAAACTATTCTGAATTTTTAATTGAAAAACATTTCTTTACTTACTTTGTCAAATCGTCGAGATTCATAACGCTCGGATAGCATTGAAACAGTATGCGATCAGTTTCCGGTATGTACATCATTTGGCCCTGTAATTAAAGGTAAAAAGAAGAGAAATAATGAAATATAGACTTGAACTAGGACCCAGAATATTTTGTCTTTTTAAAAGTAGTAGGAGATAAAGTTGAAAGCGGTAAAGAATACGCAACAAAAAAGGACTTCAACAATAACAAACACTGAACCCGAAGCCGATCAAATGATATAGGAAGCATTCATTGTCACAGTAAACCAGCAACTTTTGATCCTAAAGGAATAAAATCTTCAATAAGTGAGCGAAGTCCATTGAACATACTGCAAATACTTTCAATAATTTCCGGCGGTTTTACTTAGCACAAAATCGTGACAGTATGGTGCACCGCAAGAATGTAAGCCGCCAACTGCAAAAAAGTTCGAAATTACTTTGTGAGACCCCATCCGCAGTCAAATGAAAATGCCAACTAAGAGATCTATGGCTCAAAATTAGTATTTTAAGACACAGATGAAAGAGAACGGACGAAGGTGAGGTAGTGTTCTGAAGATACAGAGATTCAATAAGAATTTTAGAATGTTCTAAATCAGATACTTCATCTATAAAATAAATACTCTTTAAAGAACGCTAAGTGCTTGATTTCAAAATACGATCTACTCCCATTAAACGTTAAAATTATTTATTCCTATTTTATAATAATTGTTAGGTAGTAAGATTAGCGACCTTTATACGTCTATTCTGCCGTGACCGTAGTATCTAGCACAACACATCCAGTCCTGCAGCCTTGAAAAATGCCACGAGGTTTTTCGCATTAAGTGCACTCACCGCCAAGATACTTCTGCCTGGTTAGGGTCAAAGCTGTACAATCTCCAAAATATGTGCTGAAGTTTCGTCATCTCCTAGACATAATCTGTAATTGCTGTCAATCTCGATTCCACTTGTGTCTTGTTAGTGTCCAGTCAGGAAACTTAAAACCATTCTTAAATCGATTTTCTTGAGTCCGTTGGAGAATTCGGTTCTCTTCTTATTGTTAGGTTCTAGCTATACTTTACTTTGTCTTAAACGGTCACACTGCTCCTAGAAGAACAACCTTGCTTTATTCACCTTCTCTTTCACTAGGATACTCATTGTACCTGGTCCAAGTTCACAGAATGGCTCTGCACCTGTAAAGGGAAATGCTGCTCGCCTTCTTGCCAAGTCGTTCGCTTGTTTTCTGGTATGGCCGCATGACGGGGTACCCAGTATAGAGTAGTCCTATTGAATTTTCCTAGGTTTGTTTCATTTGTGCACTTCAGAACCAGCTTAGATTTGATCACTGGTGATTCTTACTGCTCTAATAGCCGCCTGGATATAGGAGAAACTGGTAATGCTTTGGTTCTTGCACTTCCCATTTATTGGGAATTGAGAAGTTGCGTCTGACAAGGCGGGTGCGATAGTTTAGCAGGCATTCATTATATATTGAAAAAAAACATGATCCCCTATGTAGGGCTCATTGATATCTCTATATTATATTGAAATTTTTACATACCAAGGTCAACCAGATATTTGCATTGCGCCTAAGTTTGCATAGTCTTAATTTAATTTCTGTTTATTTTAGTTGCAATACCCCATATCTGGATGATATATTACCAAATCGGCACTATAATCTACAAATAAATGGTGCTTTTGTTACTAAGGGACAGGACCTACTTCTGCTGGAAAGAAGACATTGGAGTTTGTTCATTTTTGTTTTGCAAGTTTGCACCTTAGCCAATATAAAGTATTTAAAGGATTGACATTTATCTAGAATATGACCCAGAAACTTGGAAAGTTTGATACTTTAATATTGGCATTGAACAGCTTTACTAAGAGGAAAAGAGCAAGAAAACTGGGCAATAGAATCATCCATCTCCAATATACATATCTAATATGCCGCAATAGTTGAGACTTCATTGGCTGAGGCAAGGTTGAATGGCCTGAAGTGCTCAGCAAGGTGTTGTGCGAATCTCTCAGCTTGCTCAGCCTTAGAGTGACACAAACTTCCATTGCTATTTCTCAATGGGGTGTGAAGCAAAGATTGAAAGAGGTCTACAAGATTTTGGGTAACAGTAATGATATGATAAATGTGGGCTTAGTTCCTGTTGGATGTCTAGGTAAAAATACTTCAGAAGCACGAAATAAACTTTATAAATCTGACTAAAGAC
Source organism: Leucophenga maculata (assembly GCA_035044805.1). Lineage (NCBI taxonomy): Eukaryota > Metazoa > Arthropoda > Insecta > Diptera > Drosophilidae > Leucophenga > Leucophenga maculata. The sequence goes on along the minus strand of JAWNNP010002746.1, from coordinate 334,898 downwards.
TAAAAAGCACTGAAACTTCCGACATGAAGTCTATGTCTAAATGAAAGACATAAAAAGATCGAGAAGAAACTCCTTTCAAAAGAAGTGTTAAGTGTTTTAGAGTTGCCGACCTTATAAATCAATTCTTCATTTAATTACTTTAATATTAATAACAAGTAAGCAAATAACAGTTGGGCGTAACCGACTGTAAGAAGCCCTGTACCAGTACAGGTCACCAAAGAAACACTTTAGATGTTTCCCTAGCTTATGACCAAGCAGTCGAAAACAAGAAGGTAGGAAATTAATAAGAAATACAGTACTGACAAAATGTATTTTGCTCCTCCCATTCTTAATTTTTTATGCCGAAGAAATTTATAGCTATTTGGGTGATTTTATGGGGAATGGCGGAGGGGCTAATAATAGCGATTCGGACTTAGTAGCTAAGATTCGGATGGGTGTCAGGAAGATTTGATTCCGTTGGATACCGCAAAAAAGGCGCATGTATGCTGGTGCTAAGAAAAGTTGAAGGACTACAGCTTCGATGGCTCCAAACATGTAATGACATTATAACCTTTGATAAATTCTAAATATATATTGCACATGTGAGGCCGAAACAAAACAACAATCGACAGTGTGGGTGTTCCAAAACCAACAATAGTTGTTTGCGAATGCAGCATATCAAAGAAATTTGAATGGTACCATTTGTTTACCGAAATGCGCCGAAATACGACAATGATAGTACTCACATATTGGCTCAAACAACCGGGTTTTTGGACCCTCATAATGACTGATGAATATATACTTTTTGTTTCTGAGAATCAAAAATAAATTAGGAGATCAAAGTTGTCCGGCATGAGAAAAGGCTGTTGAAGCATGAAAAATGCTCATTTTAGAGGTAGCACCTTCGGAGAGACAAAAGTGCTTTGAAAATTGGTTCAAACGCATGCAAAAGTATATGGATTTTTATGGAGAATATTTTGAAAAAGAACTAAACGAATTTCAATGAGACACGAATTATACAAGGCAGCACTCGTAATACTCTCATTTTGAATACATGGATAATGTATTTTGGAAGTTAATCTCCTTTACGGAGGCTAAATTTGAACGTTTTGAGGTGTCGCGCGAGAGGAAAAACGTTGAGTGAAAGTACAGAATTGAGAAGTAAAATGACCGCGTAGCAAACTTAACATCTTTAATAATTGAGGAGATCGCGTGCGTGTGCATAGTACATATTCAACTTCAATAGTGTGCATAGTGAAACGGAATTCAAGAAGGGAAAAGCATTGGCTTATGAGTCTGCAGCATAGAGAATGTGTGCATATGCATAAGAGAGCGATGATATTGTCGTTGTTGCTGCTGTTTGCGTTTGTGCATGGTGAAATAACAATGGTGAAATATACATGGTGAAATGATTAAAATACATGTACATCTTCTCTATTGTAACCGACGAAGGCGTTAGATCGCGAGAGAGGTGAGAAAGAAAGGTATACAGAAATAACTGATTATCGTGCCTTTCTTTCGTTTCTTTTATGCTACTGATAAATATTTCTTAAGAATTTAAACCAAATTAAAGTATTTGTCAGCTATAGCTAATAATTAAGAAGCGATTTCAACACTCTTTTATGGTCATTTGAAGTAGCTGCAACTTTTAAATTTGGTTTAAAAAAATCTCTATAATTTTCATAGAAGATTTCAAAGTAGATTTTGTGAAAATAGCATCAGCTTAACTATTAAAAAGAAATATTGTGTTTGACCTTGTCAAATGATCCGACAAAATCAACAATAAAACATGGAGCAACAATAGACGCTTTATTTACACGAATGCTTGTATTTAATTTTTGTTATCATAAGCTAGTTATAACATAATAAAATAGTGAAATAATTGAATAATATTATATTTTTTATTTATTGTATTTAAATTCTGCAATTTGTTATAGTTGTTCGATTGTGTATCCTTCCGATTTCGTCACGCCATTTAGCTTTAACTACTCAAATGTTAAATGTAACTGCTGTGATATTCTGATAATCGTTAAAGAAGAGCGCTTTTTATTTTGCGAAAAACACACAATGGGGCTCTCGTCTGACTACGCCCAGAGGAAGAGAACTTTTTAGAGCGATGCAACTATCCCACACGACTCACGTATCTACAGGTGAACCAACTTATTGGCCTAGCGATATGAATAAAATACCGGATGTTATTGATTTCTTTTTAATTAAAGCAATACAAAACACCACATATTGAAGCAGAGCAAAACATTCATGCTGCAAAGCTCTATAATAAAAGGACTATCTGGGAGCATTTTAGGTGCATTGTAAATGAATCATTAGACACGAATTTACCTCTAAAATCTGCAAAGGAAATCGAGTTTGCGCTAGAGAATTTTAACAAAGCAATTCAGCAAGCAGCTTGACAATCTACTCCGACAGAACCTTATTTAAATAAACATTTAACCATAGATAAAAATACATCTTTACTACTTAGGGAAAAACGAAAGTTGAGAAAAATATGGCAGTTCACACGAACTCACAACGACAAGAGACGCTTCAATCAAGCCGCGAAAAAGTTAAAAGCAATTCTAAAGGAGAAGAACAATGCTGAGCTCACCAGATATCTTGTTGGCTTATCACCTACAAAAGCGATCTACTTCTTATGTGCCCCCAATTAAAAAGAGAACTGGAGAATGAGCAAGGAATGCCCAGGATAAATCAGAAACCTTTGCTCAGCATCTGTCCTCCGTATTTAAACAGTTTCCCACCACAGACCGAGAATCGGACGAATATATCCAGGAGTACAAAAACTCTCCTTTTCAAATGGATATCCCGATCTAAGACTTTAAAAAGAGGTGAAATAAAAGCAACAATTAATAATATAAAAAGTAATAAGGCTACAGACTATGATTTGATCACTGGGAAAGTCCTTAAGGAACTTCCAGAATGTAGATATAGATTTATAACGCAGTTATTTAACTCTATCTTGCGTTGCGAGCACTTTCCAGGCCAGTGGAAAATAGCGCAGATTATCCTCATACCAAAACCAGACAAACCTTTAGCATCGGTATCTTCGTACAGGCCGATAAGTCTACTACCAGTCATGTCTAAAGTATTTGAACGACTTTTGCTTACAACGCTTAGGCCAATCATTGAGAGGAAGCAACTAATACCTTCGCATCAGTTTGGATTCCGCCAGTATCACTCAACAATTGAACAAGTTAATAGAGTCTATACATATGCGAGAACTACCCCGGAACGAAAAGAATACTTCACAGCTGCTTTTCTAGATGTACCACTAGCCTTTGATAAGGTGTGGCATTCTGGCCTGCTCTATAAACTGAAACGGTCTCTGCCTCACCACGCGTACAAACTTTTATAGTCATACTTGGAGGATAGATACTTTGTGGTTAAAGTTAATGACGTATTAACAGATCTGGAGGAAATAGACTCCGGGGTACCGCAAGGCAGTGTCCTGGGTCCAGTGCTATATACATTGTTCACAGCGGACTTACCTCTGTCAGAATATACATATACAGCTACTTTTGCAGATGACACTGTAATCATGGCAAACAAATTTAGATCCAATGCAAGCATCCAAGCAAGTGGCTAGATACATGGCGAGTTAAAGTGAACGCACAAAAATTTGTGCAAGTAACTTTCACTCTTAGGAGAGGCACATGTTCACCAGTCTACATAAACAACTGTCAACTGCAGCAAGCAGATAAAGCTAAATGTCTAGGGATACTTCTAGACCGGCGGCTTACCTGGCGCTACCACATATTTACAAAGCGTAAACCACACGGACTGAGACTTAGATCCCTTTATTGGCTTCTTGGGCCTAACTCATCTGTCTCAACAGAAAATGAAATATTTATTTATAAATCAGTTTTAAAACCAATATGGACTTATGGAATTCAAATTTATGGCTCTGCATCCAGGACCAATCTGGAAATACTTCAACGAATTCAGTCCAAACTTCTCCGCCTTTGCATAAATGCTCCATGGTATATAAACAATGCTATAATCCACCATGACTTAAGAGTACCAACGGTTCTTGAAGAAGTAGTTGAAATCAGCAGAAACTACCGAATCCGACTATTCGCACATCCAAACCCACTAGCAGCACAACTAGTTAGCAGCTTCACTCACACGAGAAGACTAAGAAGGTATCATCCAGAAGATTCAACCCACCGAACTGTCAATAATCGCCGTCGTCAACACTAAATTTATTTTTATTTTTGTTTTATATAAGATTTAGTCATTAGACTAACTTACGCATGCCTCTTTAAATTAATTATATATAAGTATTACTGAATGTTTCTCGAAGAACAGATTGTACATATTTTATAAATTTAAGTACCTATAGTGAAAATTTTATTGACGTAAAATCAAGAGATGAAAGCCTACCTAACACTCACAAAACTTCAAATATCAATGCTCTTTCCTGTTTTTTATTTTTGATCAATTATATCATGAAACTTAGCGTATTCAAATATCCAAGTTAAGTTTCTCTTTTATTTGAAAGTGCCCAATATTGAGTTGTTCGTACAAGTAAAAGACGGTCAAACACATAAAGCTGTTTCGATAGTTTATGGGTCTGCCATGCCTATTTCTGCCTGTTACATACAATTGCACCAGCTTAGTATACGCTTGGCCTTCCATGGCAGGGTATAATAAAAATTGCAATCAAAATAACCACAAATGTGCGCACAGTCTGCGACTTGAAATAAAATTGGAGTAAATTCCTTTAATCGTGGAGATATACTAGCAGCACAAGCCAGCACATTGGGTGCTGATTTAAAATCGGATATATTAAATTTTATGTGAACTGTTTCGCTGTTTATGCGTTTGTCGAACAAGCAATAAAATTGTGTTAAAGAAAAAGCAATGGAAGAAAGGAAGCATTATGTAGTCGAGTATATTCGACTACGAGATACACTATGCGCCAACTAAGCGTCCTTTTCATTATAAAAAATTAAAGTTTTAGTTATTTTTTTTAACCGAATTATTGCAAACAAGTGAGGAGTTTAACTATTTTTTTGTTCTCATCTTCACATCCTTACCAAAATTTGTAACAGTAAGGTTTGGCTTGAAACAAAAACTTTCTTGGTGTTTGACTTTAGACATATGTTTGCATTCCGAATTAATTGACCTACTACAAATTATAGTTTGTGGCAAGTGCTAAGACACTTTATTGACGGTTACAAACTTTTTCACTTATGTATGCTACACTTTCGTCTCAACTTTACAGGGTATAAATATATCGAAACAGCTGTCAACTGAACAAGCAGGCAAGCTGAGGCTTATAAACATACAAACACAAACATTCAGATACATCCTTATACACGCATTTACTCGGAAGTTGATACAGCGCGACATATTGACAGCGTGTGTCGCCATTTTCATTTCTGTGCGTTTCCTTTTTTGCTTATATTTCCTCTGAATTAATTGCGCAGCTGTAAACGATTCAGTTCAGTACGGATTGATTTAATTTCATTCGAAATGTTGCTTCATACAATTGCCAAAATAGATGCGCATTCAAGGACAAGTATTTCGAATGTTTTCTTTTTTTTGGTTTTGGTTTTTTTTTTGTTCCTAACAATACAATACATATGTCTGCTTGTCAATCTCTGTCTGTATGCCTCTACATACATCCATGTCTTCCCATGCTAGTACTCACCTTCAGTCTCAGATAGCGCTGCTCGTTGCGTCCCATAGCACCTTGGCGTGTCTGCAGCACATAGATTGTGTTTATATGCGCCAGAACATTTTCGAATGTCAGTTGTAGATGTGGGCGTATCGCCTCGAGCACTTCCAACAATGAGCAATTCGCCTCGGCCACTCTGTGAATGAGCGAAAAGATAATTCACATGAAAAATAAAATAGGAAAAGTCAAATAGATTCATAAATATAAAGTGAACGGGTATTTTATTTGTTATGTATGAACTTCAAGGATTAATTGTGGCTTTTCAGCTTTTATGCTGCTCCATTGTCTGTTCCTGTTTAGTATAGACAAAAGATTTAGTAAAACTTTGATGTTGTGAAGATTTTAAGAAGTGCACACTCTTTAGTCTAAATATTTTTCGTGGTACTTATTTCAGCACATACGTGTGTATAAGAGAATTGTCAGCTTGATTTGCTTAGAAACGAGGCAATGAATGTTCATGGAGAGATATATTCGTATTAAGACGATTTGTACTGCGAATAAAATAAATACGAGTATGTGTAGGTATATTAGTTTTGATAAAGTGCATCAAAAAAGCCTAAAAAAATATTTATAAACAATCTTGATTAGTCTGGCTAATTTAAATATTTATCTTTCTGTCCAAACTCATCGCCAAAAAATTATAATACTAAATCTGTAGAGACTTAACATTATATTTATTAGATATGGTTTATCCAGAGGAATGGTAGAATGGTATGTGATATTATTCCTATCTGAATCCAAAATTTGTCCTTTCAAGTTAAACAACAGTACAACAAAATGTTTTTAATACAAAAAGGGAACAGATTTGTTTGGGGCTACCCCTACTAGTCTAGGTCTAATATGTACATATATGATATATTGTATTAGAATTGTAATTTACTAAACTCATTTTAATAGGTTTTATGTTTTAGAGAATGGTTGGGATGGTTACACCTTTAAGTGGTCTATTATACCATCCTACTAATATTATAAATGCGAAAGTTTGTATGGTTGAATGTTCCTCTCTTACGGCTAAACCGCTCAACCAATTCGTCTGAATTTTGGAATAGAGATAGATGGTATGATGGAAAAGAACATAGGCTATGTTTTGACAAAATCGGAGGGGGCGTTGCCCCACCAGCCCTATTAGCGATAATCAAAATTTGTCATATATTTGCATCCATTTAAGGTACAGAGATGAAATTTGGTATACATGTTAAGAGTATCATGAGAAGTAAACGGGTTAAGTTTGGTCAAAATTAGCGGGGCCGTACACCACCCCCGTATAGTTTCACAAATGAGACAAAATAGGAAAACTAATGAGATATGCTACTTTTTATCGGAAGATCCGCGGACGAAGTCGCGGGTAAAACTAGTTATACTATATTATTAAGACTGACTCAATACATAGAAATTCGGCATTCCTAGCTGAATTAACAAGGACAAAGGGCAGATTTTTATGCGGCTACCCCTTCTAGTGATATGATATGTGACCTTTATGAATTATTTTATATGCAAGATCGAGCAAATTTGGCGTTTCTAGCTCAATTAAGGACAAATGTATAATATAAATAATTTTTTTTTTAACATTTTAGTAAAATAAATATTACTCAAAAATAATATGTACCTCTCAGCTTATTCTACCTATTCCAATTAACTACTCAGTTATATCTATGAGATTTATACCGCCCATGATTTCGATTTAATGTGCGATAAAATAATAATATGCTAAATATATACCATAACTTTAATACACCTACCTTAACGTTTATGGGACTCGACCATCAAATTTAAGAGGTACATAATACCATATTCATATTTGTACACCAATCTCACCTCAACAATGGATCACCTACTATATAGATCTTATATTTTCCAAAGTTTACATCGCTTTAAAATCACCTTGGAGCATAGAGTCAGAAAAATTTTGCAACGATCACTATCCTATTATTACACAATTATTTGAATCTATCTCACCCAAGACAAAATTAAAATGAAATAATAAAGCATATTGCTTAAAATTTCACAATATATTCAACATAATTTATGCCCGTCATACATACGGCCAGCCAGTACTAATATTAATCAAAAATCAGTCAACTTTGGCAAAGATATTTGCAAAAGCGCCCACTTGTCAATTCCTCAAGTCACTACCAGATATAATACCAAACACAGTATACCTTAATGGAATTCTCATCCACAACCACTTAAACAAATAAAAAACTACAAATTGTCTGTTATTAAAACGCATATCTGCACAGGAAATATTATAAACTATATATAATGAGTGTCGGAAACTCAGACGAAGTACTCTGTTCTCATTGGTCGTCCCAATCACAGAACATTTCTCGCAACTATTCCGTCAAAACAAACAATATACTCTCCTTTGCAACATTGATTATATTGTCAATCTTGTAACACATCATTTCAAGTCGAATCAGTTATAACTTCAATAGAACTGTCTATTGCACTGTCAAAACTCAAAGCAAACCCACCGATTTAGATAGATTGTGCTACCCGATGCTGAAAAATCTTCACCCATCCGCCTTTTATTAACGACTACAATTAAATCTTTAATAACTTTATAACGCAGCATCTCAAACTAAGTCAAAACTAACCAACTGTCTAAAAGCATATATAATTTCATTTCTCTCTTAATTCATGCTGCACCAAAACCCTCGCCAAATTCAACAAATTCTTAACAAATTATAAATTTTGTATATATTGTACTAAATTCTATAACCAATAGAAAAATCATTGTTCTAATAGACAGAGCTTTCTGTTTCAAAATGCAAACATTTGCACATTTGTAGAACCGCCACTGATTAATTCAAATTTTATCCTCCTCTGTCTATTAACTCTCAAAATTGTAGGAATCCCCCTTTATATCCGCTACTTTTCGACTAGCGCCATCACAAACCTTCTCACATCCCTAGTAAATAGACTAAATATAATCTAAAGCATTTCAAATCAAATATACATGTGCAACTAACAACTGTTTCTGTTGTTTAACTCTTCATTGTGGCTTAAATGGACAATGTTTATGTTTATTTTTATGAGGAAATGCTTCAAAGATGCTTGTCATGTTGTTATCAAGTTTGTAACGCTTTAAAGAAGACTACGGAGACTTCAATAAAAAGAAAAAAAGAAGCCGAGACAAATGTAGGCTGGTTCTACTAAGTGTATGCTTCAAAAGTAGTAAATTAAATATTTTAGAGCAGCGTCGTTCTGTATATGTAATCGAAGTGTTCCAGTACACAGGTGAATGGGCATGACCTGCTTGTATTTTCATCTAGCCTTCTAGTATTAACTATTATGCCTGTTCGATTGTCCCAGTCTTGATTTTTTGCTTTGCATAAGTTTGTCATTTTTTAGTACGATTCACATTCTTGAAATTTTTCAGTAAGTAGGTTTCTTGGCCCAAAATATGAAGAAGTAACACCTGATATATAACCTACATATATACAAATATATACAATTCCGTTATGCGATTGGTTTTCGGAGCACTTAGATCCACACGCATTAATAATTTTTTATTTGAATCTAAAATAATGTCAATTGAGATTAAAAAAGTTTATCACAGCCAAACTAAAAAATTTAATTTTATCCAAGATATCATAGACCAAGAAAAAGTTCCCCTTGGATTATGAATCCTTTTGCAATTGATACCAGTGCACACAACCTCCCCAAATCGGCCTGATTTGTTTACAATCAGTTTTATTTTTTGGTTTAAACTCAATTTAACGACAGTACTAGTCGTTAATGTTAAAGTTTAGATTATCGAACTGTTTATCACAGTGAAAATTCGAACCGATGTGCATATGACTTTAATGTTTATAAATTTTTCTTTTTAAACCTCATATATTGGCTAATATAGGAGATGAAGCCTTAAAATTTCGATATTTAGACTATCCTTATCCCTAACCAGATAGCTTGAAATAGTTAAAAACTCCTGTTTCTCTATATACAAATCGAATGAAATTTTAATAGATTTGTACTGATCGAATTAAGTTAAATTGGATATAGACCTGTGGATCCAGAAAACATTATAATTATTTTGATAATGGAACAAGTGCTCAGGTACGGAAATATTGGCTCAAGAACAATAATAATAGTTTCTTCTTGAACTATTATTAATTTAGGACACACTTCATAAGAATTGTCTAGGCATGTTGCATTTTTCTGCCATGGCTCTGTGCCACCACCAGGGAAACTTCACCTAATATTTCAAACGGGAATCAAGATCCCTTTACCATTGAAGAACCATACTTAGGGATTAATAAATAAATTAAGTAACTTTTATATCTGAAGCATGTACGTTCTTGTGATAATTTAAGACCAACTAAAAATCATAATTTGGAATGCTGGAGGCTTTAAAAATAAATAAACAGGTATCTTTGATCTTCTCCTCCAGAGTTTCACTGCTTGAGAAAGTATTTCATGGATAGTAGAAGGAGAGGGGTTACATTATTTATCAAAAAGCATATCCACCATAGCCTGCTACCTGGTACATTCAAACCTTCTTAGACAACAGCTCTTCATTGTTTTAGAATCTTAAAAATATATTAAAGAAGAAATGACAGAAAATCGCGTGAAACTCGAAAAAAACGAGTTATTTTAGTACGAACAGAAAGCGAAACTCCTAGCCAAGACATTCTTCCTAAATCACACAATTTATAGCAACGTTTGTGACCCTACTACAATTAGTGAGGTCAACGAATTTATTGGTATTATAGATTTTCCTGCTCCTACTCCAAGTGATACATAATATGTTACTAGTGCAGATATATAACAATAATTCTAAAAAGTTTAAGCCAAAGAAAACTCGAGTACTAGACATTATTGATAGTACATTTCTCAAAGCTCTGCTGCGTAGTGGTGTTCAATTTCTCCCTATAATCATCAACGAGTATACGTCTGTCCAATGAAAAATTATCAAAGCTATTACTGTTCGGAAAGTACATAAGTCACCTGAATTGTCCTCATCCACTTTAAAAAAGTCATCAAAAAATATTGTTTCAGTTTTTAGAACACAACGATACACTTCCACCTTAACAGATTTTCACCCATACTCTACATCATTTACATCTCAAACTAACCGCAAAAATTATTGGCACTGCAGAAATTTTAGCTGAAGATACAGCGGTTTGCTCTAAGGCGCGCTCTTTAGCGTTAGCACAAGGATATATAAGGTGTATATCCTGTAGTTATTTTACATTAAATCATGAATGGAAAAATTATTTTAGTCATTTAATAAAATTTTACATTCTAAGACCAAACCTTTATTAATATTTAAAAATTATAAATACTAATCCGAACTCTATACCCATTTAGATTTCAAGCTCTAATATTTCATGGGTCTTCAGTTTCTTCAGATGTTGCAAGATGCCACGTTCTGTGAAAATAAAATTCCTAAGATGCTATTTAATTAAAAATTTCAATTAAAAATGTTTAAGCAAAAAAAGCTATAAGTCTGAACTCCTAATAGTATTTAATATAAGTTCGCACACTAATGTTTATATGCATAAATTGTTATGAATAAATGAAATGGAGAACACTATAAAAATTTACAAAACCAAAGCCTAGCTGAGCTGCACTCAAATGCCTTTGTTTAACGAGTGCTTGTCAAACGACATTGTAAGTGGATGTGGATTCGATGATGTAAGTAGTACAAATTAGAATGCCAAAAGGTGGCATTAAAGGAACTTACAAAAAAAAAAAAAAAACAATTACAATAACAACTGGCATGACTGACCTTGGTATTACTCTCGACACAGATTTGCCAGCCTGTACGATTTTCATTTGCCTATCGAACATCAGATGAAACGGAAAGATTCTGCAAAACGTGGCTGGCGAGATGAGTGGCGCTATTGGAAATAATTGAATAAAATAGAAAGGCATTGAAATCAAATTTAAAAAAAATTTGCTAAATTTGTTTAAAGTTATGAAGTAGTAATTGCTGTACTTATTGAAATTTGTCTGTGAATACTTACATTCGCATAGAAACTCTGCCTCGTCCGGCGGTTCTTTACTCTCTTCCTTAGCCCTTGCATCTTCGGTTGACTTGCCGGCCACAGAGATTTCACGTATCAGAAATTGTACATGATCGTAGCGTTCGATATCATCGCTTTTGTTCTTGAGCAGGCGTAAACATTTCTGCTCTTTGTCCTCAACGCAATCAAAGCTATCGGCAGATTGTGCCTGTAAAGCTGCTGAAGATGATGAAGTAGCCGAAATAGGCGTTGGTAATGTGTCGGTTGATGCAGGGATACGAAAAGGACATTGACCTGGAAGGTGCATAGTTTTATAATTAGACAAGTAGTTATTAAATAATTTTGAATAAGTCAATATTTTTTTTTTAAATAAATAAATCTTAGTAGAAAACGTTTTACCCACATAATTATACTCTCTGCTAATACAGTAGGAGGGTATGACAAGCAAATGTATGTAACAGATAGAAGGAGGCGAAGTGGACTTCAGAAGGTATTTATATTCTTGATCAACATTAAATTAAAGTTTATGGAGATAGGTTCGTCTGTCTGGCTGACCTTATGGACAACGATAACTTGGAGAATATAAAAGATAGAGTCTTCAAGTTTGTACATTTAGAATCTCATATTCTTTCATCAGATAACTTGTATTCAATGCACTTACCCTCCTCAAAAGGGGGATTGCACTCTTCATAGAAATATACTATTCCTTCTAAATTTTTTTAAAATGTTTATTGGAATTAATTTAGCTCGATTTTTTTTGACCTTTCTTACGTTAATCGTTATAAAAAATGCCATATAGATACAGATCGGATAAATAGAAAAAGTATCTAAATCTGAACTACCTAGTTGTGTTTCCTAATGACACTCATATTGTTAAAAGGTCGAGTTAATATATCATCAATAAAATTTGTAGGTTCTATGGAGGTACAGGGTATCTCGAAGACAAGCTCTTTCGACTGCGGCGTACTTTCCAATAATCAGATTCGGCTATATAATTGTTGACAGTAATTATTGTGAAGGAAGCGTGGTTGGTTCAGTGGGTATCGGTGGAAGAGGAATGCGCATTTGCTGCTCCGACCATCTGGAAGAAAACATTTATTGTTGTTATCATTATGGGAATGTTCACTCTGCTGCCCTTCTTGCTTCTCATAATAATACAACACGATGCTTAAGGGTAAGACCCAGATTTCCACTTGCGCTTGAGGCACTATTGCTGATCAAAAAAGGTTTATAAGCAAATAGGGTGAACTGGCAAAACATTATTATTGCAAAACTGACCGGTTCTTGAAGAATATCTCCGAGGATGACTCGAGATACCGATCTGTGTGGAAGCTGACGAGGATATAAAAACAGCAGGTAGCCCCTAAATTCCCAATCTGGATGGTGGACGGATCCTGGATAAAATCGACAAGCAAACGAGCAGCAGCATTTGCGGATGACTTACAAATCCGCTTCTAACCGTTTGGTTTTATCCCAACTTTGCCTTCCAGTTGCTCCCATAACAGTGGAAGAAGTATCGGCTCACATTAAGGCTCTGAAACCAAAATCAGCTACTGGAGAAAATGGGCATTCAGCCCACTTCACTTTAAAAATATTGTCAATAAAATCCGTCCACTTTTTGATGCTTTAATGCATAAACAATCTGCATTGTTCATAAGGCTGGTAAAACCTCTTGGAGGAAAGTCAGAAGAATGGTAACCTTAACCACACCTCTCCCCCACTCAATTTTGTCATAGAACATGAATTTGATCGAGTTTGGCCAGAATCTGCATAAAACAATTTTTTTTTGTATATTGGACTTGAAAGACATGACTGGGTTTGTTGTGAATCGCGATTTTTTGCTATCGAAAAAATGGTGGTCTGTATGGAATTTTGTGCGAAATATAATAGAAGGTTCTTTTATTATTTCCACAAGCTCTACCACAGAAGGCCGATAATACATCAATGACAGTGATCGCCGTCAATAACCGATGAAACCGTTACAGCAGTGAAGAGATTTATTATGGATAATCGTCAAACCACTATTAGATAATTTACGGAGAATGCCGTCATATCGGTTGGCTCAAGTCATGAAACTTTTTATGATGTTTTAAACATGAAATGTATATCAACAAAGTTTTTTTTTTCGAAAGTTGTAATTTTGGAACAAACGAACCATTGCATGAACATCGCTCATGCCGTTAAATGACCTCAGCGACGAACCATATTTGCCCAAAGGATCAGAATAGGTGACGAATCATGGGTATATAGTTATTACATCAAAATCAACGTTCAATCAACCCAATGGTGAGGCCCAGAAGAGCCGAGCCCTAAAAAAGTACTTCAAGGTTTAATTTGAAGGTTTCATTTGTGGTTTGTTATTCACAAACCATAACATAATCATGACTCAGCCACCGTATTTCTCGCACTTGGCATCCTGTGACTATGATTTTTTACGTCCTGATTTGCTTCGATTGAGGCGATAAAGTCCTCATAGCTAGAAGAGATTTTTAACAAACTTCGTACACAAATATACTCCTCTCTCTTCAGATATTAATGGGTGTTAAATGAATGGGTTACCAGAAGTTTCTTTACTGTTTATAAATGAAATATTTTTCTTTTTGCAAGGTAAGAAATTAAAAGAAAGTAAATTTTATTTCTGTAAGTCTTTTACACTTCAACAAGTTGTCTCTCTTCCAAATGGATGGAGGGAAGAACTGATATGGTATATAGTCTCGCCTTTTCATGATAATAACGAATATATTGGACTGGTGGCCACCGCGAAAACAAACTCGGCAGTAATAGCCGATTTGAGGATGAAAAAAATTAGGAGCAGTTCTGATAGAGAAGTGGGCATTGAGAAAAAAATTTAATTTAATTTTTATTAGATGACAGTCCATGGTTCTGCTTTTCGCTATAATTTATCTAGCATCAGTGTCTATTGTCACAGAATTTTTATACAATTTAACAATAAATCAAAATAACGTTCAACTAGGACAAACTGATGTAAACAACTATATCTAGCTTATATTAAGTACTGCCATGGTTAGATCCACTTAAAAAAGTATCATATTAAATAAGAAAACAAAGAGGAGATATATCTTAAGGTGATTAAAATATGGTTGCTAGTTCTGGAGCAATTGTGGCTCATCTATAATCCAAGATGACTAAGATGTTATAGGATCTCTTAGCTGGTCAGGCGGTTTTGGGTGGTTGAAACAGCTGATCTGATCTTCTAGAGTAGCAGTATTTATGACTCTGTGCAGTGTGGGTTTTTGTAATTAGATTTAGTTCCAATACCCTAGATATGGACACCGTCTCTAAGTGGACGCAATTATTTGTCCATAAATTGTGCGCTTGTTCTTTAAAGCAAGTCAACTTCTATTGTTCGAAAGCCAGACTACACCGTTGAGTGTGATTTTGTGTGGAGTTTGCCACTTGATTTGGATGCCTATTATTGCTTGCATTTAGTCCTGTGGAAGAACCACACGTTGTCTGCATAAGAGGCTATCATCGTACTTGATGCAGAAGTAGGATTAGTTTCGTCTGGTATCGGATGGTCAGCAGAAACATATTATAAAGAACTAGTTCGAGAACTTTAATGAAGAACTTACGTCCAGGTATAAACGCAGTATTAAATAAAAAGTGACAGGAGATTTGTCTTTTACAGCATAAACAGTTTATCAATAGTTTATATTTATTGACAAACATACAGTTGCAATATATCTTTATGTCAAACGTTTAGACTATGCAGCATGAGCAAGTCTGTTGGGAAGCAGTTTCTCGCAAAACTTCCAGAGTGACGGAAAGAGACTAATTGGTCGATACGACTTAGAACTGCTTTCTGGTTTATCGGATTTATGGATCATTGTTGCCACTGATGATATCTTAGCTAATGGAAAGTTATGTAGCTCCTTGATAGCATTGAAAAGCGTAACCAGAAACAGAAAAGTATTCCCTGAGCTGTCAGTGTTGCACAGTTTGCACTTTAAACGTCATTAAGTGACACGGCTTAACAAGGTGTTTTGCGAAGACTCTTCGACATATTCTTATTTCTATTGTGCTCTAGCATAATATGGTTAAGTTAATAGGGACAGGATCCTCTTGGCTTCTTTGACCCATGTCGCAGCTTGTGTAACAGAGTCAGCATTATGTAATAATAATGGAATATGGCTGGACCCGGACAGTTACAAAGTAAGTATATAGCATCCTTTTCTTGACAGAGCATTCACTCAGTGGATACATTTTATTGAAATGTTATCTCAATCGATAATGATAGGCCGTTGACAGTCTCAAATTTTCTCTACTTTATTTCTATTTGAGTAATTTGGTATCAGAAGTAAGTTAGCCTATCGAAGTTCAGAATACCCTGACCAGTACTGAACTGCATCTGTTTTTAAATGGTTTTCAAATGTATTGGAATATAACCTGCCTTGTTGTTGTGAAGAGCATACCATTTTTTTCGACTGGTTGGGCCAGAAAAGTATTAATTGCCATAAGGTGGGCATTGTTACAATAAAATTCAAAATTATTTCTGCGTATGAGTAATTTGATTCTTATAGACTTCCGAATCTCATTTTCCAAATGTAACAATGACGGACGTACAGATGAACACAATCATATGGATCTGATGTTTGATGCTTTATATTACCACAAATTTAGTATAACGAGGGGAAGGATAGAAAAAAATACATTTGTGCGTTGAAGTTAAAGCAAACATTTATCCGTACTTAAAATTTCTCTATTTCGTTTTCATACAAAATTCATGGAAATAAAATAAAATGCCGCACATATCTTTTGACAGCTGAAAAGTTTCGCATTTCTACGTTCGCTTTATATTCAAAGCTTTGCTTAATCTATTTTTGATGCGTTCTCACGCAAGCTAGCGAAAATATAAGCAAATAAGAACATCAACGTTGCGTATGAAAATATTTTCATGGAAATATTTTCATACGCAGTGTTGTTACTACAACAGCTACATTCAGTGTGCACACACACGCGTTGTTGCATAATTTGACTCACCTTCTAGTGCTCTATTTCCGGCGTTTTGCTCCGCTGTGGCGCTCGTCGCGCCATTGCCTGTGTGTGGATCTGTGGCGGCCATTAAACTGTTATCAGCATCAGCATCTTCGTTGTTATTGTTATTACTGCCGACATTGTTGTTATTATTACTGTTGTTGTTGTTCTCTTCAGAAGCACTACTGGCGCCTGCTGCATCAGTTGATGGCAGGTCGACTGATTGTGGTTGTGGCTGCTGCGTTTGCTGTTCCTGTTCGCGCGCCATTGCACGCAGTTTTTCGTCCTCATCAATGGGATCACCTTTTTGCTTAACAATGTCAATTTCAACTTCAACACCGTGCAACTTGGAAGCGACAGCCTGCGTGTCGAAGTGTCAAGTCAGTCAAGCGTGACAAAACGTTTATAAAGTTGGCAAAAGTCAATTTATAAGCGTAGAACGAAGTCCAACGAGGATGACATTGGCAATCGTGAAAAAGTCGATGACAAATAATGCATAAAAGTCATAATTTAAATTCATTTGAATGCGTAAAAAGGACAATGGGTGGCATATTGTGTTCACCCATTGAACACCGCACTCACTCACCTTAACAATGCCGATGACAATGTGTTCCAGTCCAGGACGTTCTGAGTAGTAGTGCAACAGCAGTTCACCATCCTTCTCCGTGCAGCGAAATGAGGGCGCACGCATGCCAGGATATAGTGTGCCCAGATGGTCGTGCAGCGCGTCCAAGTTCTATCGAAGCGTTATCCAATGCCAATGGTTATGGATATCGATGCGTTGCATTGCGGAAGCCAATACGGGACAGTGAACATGTGTGGTTGCGGAAGCCGCAGAGGCCGCAGCGAGCGTAGTGAATAGGAGAACAAAAATTCAATTTCATTTTTCATTATGACAAACGAGCAGCGCCGTGAAGCAAGTGCGGATTTTGAATGAGAATGGAAGGAAGTGAAGCCATGGCTGTGCACTGGCGTTGGTCTTGGTTCTGACTGCTTACTACAGTGGCGAAATGATGATGAAGTGTTGGCAAAAATAAAAACGATGAAAAATGCGGAAAATTGATAATAAATCGAATCGATGTCGGTAGCAACGACAAAGGCGAATTGCTCCATTTCGCTCCACCGCTTTAACTCACCATCGACGATTTACGTCGTTTGCAAAATGTAAAATAAGCATAAAATAAGCAAAACGGAAAACAATGCCAAGCGAAACGAACTGAAATCGCACGCAAATTGATAATGAAAGAAAAATACAATAAAAACCGCGTCGTCATTACGATTCTGGCGACGCAGTGGGTATTTAAAAATGGCGTTGCCGCTGCCATTTTAATTTGTTTGCTTTTAATTAATTTTGAAGCTGACAAAACGCACCTGCAGAAAATCACGCGGCGTCGCACCCAGCACCTGTAGAATCTTGTCATAGCCGGAGTCCTGGCAGAATTCGAAGAACGTCTTGCCGAACAGCTCGAGTATATCGTTTGCGGGTATATCTGTCGGAGTGGGTGATAAAAATAAATTTATGGCACATGTTGGACACTCTAACACACACACACATACACATACAAATGCACCCTCGCAAGTAATGCGAGTACATCTTCAAGTTGTGCGCTTAAAACAACCATTTACGCCTACATAAACTAATATAATATATGCGTACAAGTGCAGGTTGATAAGTAATCGACTGAAATTTTTAAAAAAGAACTTTATTAGACTCGGTTCTGACAACGTGAACCGAGGCGATAAAGGAGGCAACTTTATGATGAGAAGAATGAAAGAGTGACAAGGCTGCCAACACATTTAGACGTCACACCCCTCTTACTCCACTTGCGTTGCACCATTCTATAATTGCACCAGGGAAGAATTCCACTCGGATATCAAAGGGTCTTATTCACTCACCACAGCCTCTGCCTTTGGTGGACCAATGACGGAATATAGGCCTTGCCTCCGAACTTTCTTTCACTACCTCTGTTTTATTTATTAATATTTTTATTAAAAATCGTCAATTATTAAATTAGATAACCTAAAATTGGCGGTGATGCAGAAGGAATTTGTCTCAGTCGTGAATGGTAGCTTCTTTACGCCTGATCCAACGGATGTAGCCTCAGACGCATTCTTTATAATACGTTGTTACTGTTAGGGAATTTTTATGTTGGTACCTAAACCCGTACTAATGAACCGAAATAAGTTTTTGGCTTTTCTAGTCCATGCAATAATGTTCAGTTAGGTCAATGTGGATTCTAGCTGAATATCGAGTTCACCAAAAGGCCAGTTAGATGGAGCATATAAAAGTTGGTAACGTTTAAACCTTCCCTACAGTTTGCAGTTTTGTCAGACTTTACAGATCTTTAAAGAATGGCTATTCTGTTGCGGTTTCTTAGGAGATACATTTAATCTGCTCTTCAGCACCATCGCTTGAACAAAAGTTCTGATCGAGAACATGTACCCGTTCGATCAATTGACGAATGCTACCCCAATCGTGTCAATATCATAATCCTGTTCTTCTTAAAGTGTGCTGCAATCGTGCTCCGTATGAGTTTGCTTTTTGTGCTATGCGAAGACAGTTTGCAATCTGAATGTCAACATAGATTGATATATTTCCTTGGAATTTTTTTAGTTGAGCTAATTTCGATACTGCTTATATTTCTTCTCGAGACACGATACATCAATTGGTTATGTGGTACAGAAGCTACGTTGTTAGTTTCTCCAAGAAGGTTTTATTACCTTTGCCCCATCTGTATTTTATAAGACGATGTAGATTGAAATTATTTTCCATCTCAGTAGGTCCCTTGCTTCCAGTCTTTCCTCCTCAGGAATCATGTTTAGAAATTGTCAATTCAATGGAACACTGTTATCATCTATCTTGATTCCAGTAAGATTCTCTTCAAAGTGTTGAGTGGTGATGTGGTCTCCAGCACTTGATCTGAGCATATTTAATTTCGCTAGTCTAGATGCATTTCTGACTACCTTTTGCATTAGAAAGATCTCTTTTGGTTCCAGTTACAGTACAACCAGACAGATTGTTGCTTGCACCATATGGAGATTGAGTAGGTGAAATTTAGTATCAGTCACTTCGCACCAGACTAAGGCCTTATATATTAGTATGCAACGACATCTCCTGGCAGAGATACTCATCTTCTGAGCACTCGAAAGAGAAGCATGTAATCCCGTTTACGGAAAGCGGCACCAATATCGATCGAAATTTCCTTCTATTCCTTTCAAGATTCAGAAGTCATTAATTTCTCGTCCCTTGCTATAAATATTTTAGATTTTTTGTCACTCTCTTTAATACTGTCTTATCATGAAGATAGTGATCCATCTCTGGCGAAGCTTGTTCTTATGTCTCATCATTTCAAGAGCCTCAACGTTGAAAGGCTTATTTTTTTGAATGCGAAACATGTTCGAAAGTTCAAGGGAGGACGTTACTTACTAATTATAGCTGATCATCCGGGAAAAAGACATCATGGGCGCAACTCTCTTGATATGGAGCTGTTAATGCAAGTTGATTCAGTTGGCAGAACGTTAAAGCCACCATTGGTGATGCTATTATACAAAGTTCGATCTGTCAGATTTTCTTTGGTGAAACCACACCACGAGTGTTTCTATTCTAGTCTCCAAAAGGTAGAAATCACTCATTTAATGAAGACAAAATAGCCTCGAACTATTGATCGGTTGTCGTGAAATCTGCTACGGTGATACAGCCTTGAATTCTCTTTGATGCTAAAGCATTGAACTCTGAGCAAACTTATGGACGCAACTGATTCTTGCTTTAACAGCTCCATATCAAGAGATGATGTCTATGTCCCGGATGATCAACTGCAATTAGATCATATCCGGAAGACGTGGTTGTAATTGTTATTGTTGCCCTTTTTGTAGTTTCTGCAGCCTATTGTTTGCGCATGCCTATCGGTATGAGGCGCATGGCTCTCCAGATACGAGCCATGTGCCTCCCTCATACAATATCTCTGCACCTTTTGTCGATTCGACATTAAAGTAGTGTCCTAGACTTGTATACCGTAACGTTTTTTTGTAATATTTATATTTTCAATAACGGTGAATTGGTTCTGCAAGTAGAATCTACTTCTGTTGCACAGGAGCCAGTTAATGCTGCAAATCATGCTCCAGCAAGTTGGCACCTTGGCTAGGATCTTAGTGGCATCAAGACCAAGTATATCTGCTGCATGTAAACTGACGAGAAAAGGTTTAAGTACACTTTATTGTGGTTCTCCTGCAATTGCTGGGTGAGGAGAGGACTGACTTGCCCCTGCAACCCTGCGTGTTAAACTCGATACTTCTCTGCCGCCGGTCGAATGCTCGTAATATGTGCTCGGTGACTCTGTGCAGTTGCTCTACTGTGCCATGGCCAAACTGATGGTTCAGGATCAGGGTCCGGGGCTTCGCAATGATCGCAAGCCTAGCAATGACCAGTCTTAGCCAATCCTTCGATATTGAACACAGTAGACTAATCTGCTAGGACGATTTAGAGTCGTCTCCGGTTTGCACGACCTCAGAATCATTGTGATGACTGCTAGCTTCCATACCGTCGGCAAATACTGCAACCTTACACATTACTCTCCGGCAGCGCTTTCAAGTGCGTTTACAGAAGTTACCGTGGCCCGGGACCAAATGAGTTATCAGGCAGATCGATCTGCTGCTTCTGTTCATCGGTTCAGTTCTCCAGATTTATTTTAATTAGAGTTGCTTCGACTGCATTCCTGACTGCTTCATTTGACTGCATTCCTGATGAGCTCAGTACCAAATCTGCTGCATGCTTTATCAAACTGTAGCATCTATTTTTCTATTAATTTATATGATTTCCTTCAATTAACTCTGTTAATAAAAATTTAAAGCAGAAGTTATTATCGCTGCTTAATGTAATTCCAGCTTACTGAGAATTGACAGTTGTTCCACAACCTTAAACTTTATAAATGCTTTCAGTTTTTCGTGACGCTTTTTTTTTTTTTTTATCCTTACAAAGGGTATTAATTTACACTTTTTGTGGCAATTTTAAGATTTTTTATCCTCAATACTTTCAGTATTTGACACATGCGTTTTTTCTGTACCTTGGCTAAAAAGTTTGAACAAAAATGGTTTCATTCTTCTGTGAATATGTCCATGTTTTCCCTAGAAAATTGGTGTCACTTTCATATATCGAATTTAGCTTGAAACTTCTTTGCACACTCATTAAAAAAGTTTCACTTAAAAACTACTCACTTTTCTGTACAGCTTTGACAGCTCCATGATGCCTGCATATTTCCCTTTTTGAAAAGTTTCATTTCATGCTTGAACAAACCTATTATTGTCACTTTTGATTACTTATCAATTTGCACTCGTACAATGCACAGCGTAAAAATCGTACTTAATACTTGCTGTGTGTATGTATGTGTGAATGTGTGTGTGTGTTGTGTTAGTACTATACATAGTTATAAGCAACATAAGATGGCCACTTACTGAGTATCTCAACAGCTGCTCCAATTAGATTGTATGTTATTTCATCGTCATAAATTTGTCGCACCAAAAACTGTCCTTCCATGCTGACCATCGCCTTTTTCCTGTGCAGCGTAGAGTCACCATTCCGCCATTTTGTTATTGCCGGTCACAGCGTTTCATATGAAAGTTAAATGACAGAAAACGAAAATAAAATAATAAAAAAAAACGAAAAGAAAAAGAAAACAAGCACAAAATCGAGATGAATAAGACAAAAAAAAAGTGAATATGAGAGAAGAGAAGAGGAGTAAAAGAGAAGCAAAACATTAATTTTAATTAAATTGCCTTTGAGCGTTGGGGTGTGTGTGTGTGTATGTGGATGTTTGTGTATTGAAACAGTATGTTTGTATGTGTGTATGAGTTCTTGTTTGCGGTTTCATTTTTTGACACATATACACTCATATGTGTGTGTATGTGTGTAATAAAAGCGCAATATATGCGGTTCCTTAAAGTTGTATTGTAGTCCTTGTTTTAGTTGTTTCTGATTTAAAACATATTTCCGGCGCTCACACGCAAACACATAGCAACAAACAAGTTGTTGCGGCCAGCTCGTTTATGATTTGAGTTATGTTTATAGTATATTGTATCTGCCATCTGTCGGCATCGTTATTTGTTAGTGTTTGTGTATCTGTCAGATATAACATTTTACAGCTTGTTAAGATATTCTGTATGTCAGCCAGTTTCAGTTTTGTGGTTCAGGTATTTTAACATATTGATTTATTTCATGTCTTGGCCACTATTTTGCTTACCACATGCGGACAACACATGACACATCTTCAAATGTCAAAAATATATATAAACAGATTTTATTGCTCTAATGAATCCAATTAGTAATTCTTGTAGATTTAATATTTTCGTATGCTAATTTATGGTCAAATGGGGTTTTATAACGATGGAATATTTTTAGTATGCATGAAAAGAGCAGCAGCAGAAGAAATTAGATTTGCTGCGTGCCGCAGCGAGATTTTATAAATAAATATGCTGAAAGGACAAACCAATATAGTAGATACTCCACAGATCTCGCACTTTATGATAAAGAGCTCACGTAAGCAAATACGGAATTTATAGAGCATTCTGCGTTAGGAAATATCTGCCTTCCTGGATATGAATAGAATATTTATGAAGGCTTAAAATCGTACAAGATTAGTGCAGAAACTTTACATAAACATCTCCAAAACGGTCATTTTACTTTTTGGCAGAAGCACAAGCTACCTAAACTCAATGTTGTAGTTCTGTAGCTCAGCAACAAGGTTAAATATCGAGGAACGCCAGACAGTAAGCTTCTAAAGAAATGTGTAGAAAAATATATATAAACAGTTTGCTGGAAAATCAGCTTTGTAAGGGATGTTGTTTCAAAATATCGATCATGGATTTAAAATTAATCGGCCCAGAAATGTTGCCAATACCGATAATTCATTACCGACAGATAGGACCGATCATGATAGGCCAATCATCGGCTGTACAAAATATAGCCTAACCGGTTGGAGTGCGCACAGTCGTATCTTAACCGGACCTTCGTCATTTCCAACTGGTGCGATTAGACGTGGAGCGTGCTACCTCCAAGGAAAATACCTCAAAAAATTTAAACGACCGGTATCAAACAACTTACTAGCCATCCTCTCCACCTAGATCCCAGAAGACCCAGACAGGCAATATCGGAAAAATGAAAAGCGCCAAAAGATCATTAACAAAGTTTTTATTTGTTTTCGGAAATAGATTTTTTGGTGGGCGCATAACTACCAACAACAACAAAATAATCTATTAAATGCAATAAAGGTTTTTAAACAAAAAGTGCACGTTTAAGCTAACATCTCTGTGTTTCTCGCAACAATGACTACGTATATAGGTTTGCGAGAACTGTTAAGGACATTTTTTTATTTGCAATTAACTCGATTTGTCGAGCGTATTATGCCATTATTTATGAAGACAATTGTTTGCACTATAAAACCGATACAAAGTGATTGTTAAAAAGGGGAATATTCTTTAACAAAAGAAAATGTAGATTGTTATATAAATATTTTCTTTCGGTAACCTTAAAATTTCCTTGGTTACAAAATTTAATGATTTCTAAATTGTGTGTGGTTTAATATGCCATGTTGCCTTAGGTTAGACATCATCTGATGGGTTCTACATGGTAGGGTAGGGTAAAGACAAATGGCTATCTACAACTAAGCCATTCAAAAATTCTCGGCAAGGAAACCAAAGCTTGGAAAATTTAGCTTGTGTGTGATCCCTTCTCCCATTCCCTTAAGTTCTCTGTCGACATTCTGTGACAGGATTAAGAACTGACAAGAAACCAAAGAACCCCACCCAGCCCTGAGCACAGCCGTACACAATAAACAGAGTCGGTTTCTCATCATTCGATATGCTATAGCAGTCTGTTCGTTACAGCTTTAAAACATAATTGCATGAGAAAAAGGACTAACGTGTGTATGCACTACAAAGGCAATACAAACGCGCCCAACCATATGGTAGAAACCAATATTAGATTCTTCATCAATAAATTTAGAATTACGGAAATATAATTCAAACATTAATAAGAAACATGTCGCTGCTTGCACGAAGGGTTTATCACTAATGCTCATGTTAAGGCATTTAATGACAAGGACTAATTTATTCGATTGACACTTCACCAATTAATGTCTGGCAATATTACTTGAATGTGTTAAAGATCATACGTAAAATACACCATACACCTTTAAATGGTATAACGGTGGATCATTGGATCATCATATAAAAATCTTGAATTCAAATAATTTTACAATAGGAATCATTAGGCATATATTCATAGGCAGAAATATATAATAATCCTAGCGCAAATGTGTGCCCTGCGATGGCGCGCATGGGTAATAAAACACATAACACTTAGGCTATTATTAGCTTATTGTGACACCATACTATTCTACCGTCTAACCGTGAACCAATTTGTCTATGTTACTAATTTTAATAGTTTATTGTTCTTCATTTTTTACAGATATTTTTTGGACATTCGATGATTGCAACTTACGGCAAAACTATGAAACTTAATATCTAGCCTTGTGGTTTATCTTCTTAAAAGGCAGTGACTAGTGAGTATTCCTACTAGAGATGAGTTATTTTTCTGGTGTAGTAGAACGGTTATACGCCGGAGATCATATTTCAGTCAAGTCAGCAACATATCTATTGTTTGCGGATCAAATGTTGTGCGTCACTAGTGGCACTGCAGTACCGTGTGGAGGTAGCGATATAGATGTAACATTAGTAATTGACGCAGCTAGCAGATTTAGTTTTACATGGAGTGGTAGAGGGGAGCTGGGAGTGAGTGATCACAATATGATCCTTATTTCCCGTCCCTGAGTGGGACATTAGGTGGCTCATCTTTGTTAATTGGCCATCATATGGAGTGCATGTGAAAGAAGCGGCAATGGGTAACCCCAATGAGGTCCTTATGAGTGTGAACAGTGAACAGCAGGAGCGAGTGAACAGCTGGATTACCGGTGTCTGTAGTAAGATGGATTTGAAAAGGGTTAGGTGGTGGACGCAAGAGCTTAACGCACCTACGGTAGCAATTCCAATGGGGTTACTAATGTGTATGAAACTTGGCATGAGGGCGTATAAAGACTTGTTTCTTAGTACAAGGGAGTCGGATTGCTGTGAGTTTTTTGGTCGAAATAAGTATGATCCCTGGGTTCTTGCTTATAAAATCTGTAGAATCAATACAAAAGAGGCAAATACAGCTGCCCTTAATATTGTACGCAGTTATTGTTGGCTGAGTTCTTTACCATGGTGTCTTTCCAGAATACTTCATTTAGTGTTGATATATCATGTGATCCACTGTCAACTGGGGAACTCGAGATTGCTTTTTCGATGTTAAAGTCAAACAATTCGCCAGGCCTAGATGGGATCACTGGAGATATGTGTAAAAGCAATTTTAAGTTATACCAGAATGTCTGTGTGTAGGTGTTTCAGCGAGCGCTACTTTCCTGTGGAAGTGTGCCAGCGTAATTGTGCTCTTGAAGTCTCCGGAAAATTTTGCAGCTATACACGCTATTATAGGGGGATCAGTCTGCTCCCAGTTCTTGGCAAGTTGCTTGAACGGTGTGAGTGACTCCGTTAGTATGGTTCGTGGTTGTCTACATTCATTTGGAACCTTATTATGGATTCTCTTTTAAGAACACTCGAACTAGGTACCAAGAGCTGCGCGTATGCTGATGATCTTATCTTTCTCGAGGGGCAATCGCTGCGCATTGTTGCCGATAGGGGCATCAGTGTTGGTGTTAGTGTTTCAATGGAGAAGACTGTGACCATGCTCTTGCCTAGAACAGTTTGCCTAGAACAGTTTGCCTAGAACAGTTTGCCTAGAATAGTGAGCACTGATACTACTACAAGACATTAATCGGGAAATTTTAAGGATTCTCTTATATCCTGGTCCGGAAGGAAGGCCAAATTGCGCGGCGAAATTCGCGTCATTAGAACATTTGTGATTTCTTCTTTAATGCGTTAGAGTATCCAAATAAGAGGGAGTGATACGGTGTACTTTCCCTTCATACTTAAGCTAGTAGTAGTAGCTCTATCTATCTTTCTCTTTACTTCTCTGCCTTGCAATAAGATCAAGCGGGAGTAGTTGAAACTATTTGCATTATGCTTCCTTCGATGTAGTGCGTAGAGTTACAGATGCAGATTTCGGCGTTTCGTTGTAAATTATTTACCCTACTGCCACCTACTATACACACACTTCGTAGAGAAGGGTAGACTTAACCACTTCTGTGAATAGCCAGTGTCAATATATGTGGAGAAGCATCATATTTTTCCGTTGGCTGTTTAGGCGCTCTTTAACTTGTGTCCAGAATTATATATTATATTATATTATATTAAGATACTTCGTGCTCTCACTGAAGAGATTCTTGCACAAGTTAGATTCAGAAGAATGACGACTAGGATCTTGCATATTTTAGAGTAGAGTGCTAGTGAGTCATTGTTCGGTTTAATCTTATTTCGCATCCTGAAGCCCACATTGAAAGTGCGGGTTGGTTTACAATAGGTTGTATAGGACCTACCTCCGTTGATTACAGCTGTGTGGGCCGCCTATGCTATCGCTGAATAGCCTTCAGCTTCCACGCACCATAACAATTGATTAACTGTTTCCACCAATAGGTGTAAATAGAGTACACAGTCGTGGAGGTCCCTCTGCTACTATTCGGGACTCTAGGCTATGAACATCTTCCCTGCCAGAATACCATGGAAAGTTCCTTTCAATTAATTAATTTAAACATTGCAGGACTTCTTAATCGGCTTATATGTGCTGATATTTCTTTAGTTTAATTTTACTTCCTATATCAACGAAGTTCAAGTTCTTCCCTCAACGACCCCAATTGCAATGCATGAATACACATAATAAAGAAGTAAAGAAGCAGAATGAATAAAGTTGTTTTTGTTAAATAAATTCAGTAACACAGATTTGCCGCATTCTAAGCCAACATAAAGAAAATAAAGAAAGAAAAAGTGAAATTTCCAATCATAAACTATGTAAACAACCGCAGAAATATATTTTATATTTAATAAAAGTTTACACAGATTTTCTCGCAAACTTTCAATAAAATTTTTTCTATGAAGTATTACTGAGGAAAGTCAAATACAATGAATACTAAAACGTGAACTGCTGACTAAACAAAACAAAACAAAAAAAAAAAACTAACCTGGCAAGTAGAAAAGATATGAAAAGAATTTTATATAAAATAATGTTGTGCGTGTAAAAGTTTTTCCATTTTACAAGTGAGCAAGTTTTGATTCTTCTGTTGCGCGCGTAGTTCTTGGCATAGTTGCGGAAAGGTTGGCCAGGTTGGCGCCGCAAGGGCAAAGGGCAACGGATGCCGAGCGTGGCTCATCTAAAATGCAGCACAGGTCGCACTTATCATCACTGTCAGATTTGATGTGGCATGAAGGAAATAGAGAGCGAAAGTATAATAGTGCGACGACTAGGACTAGACAAGATGTGTATTAGGGGGTCTTGAGAAATATGAGTGCTGAAATGTGAACGTGCATCGTTACATTGATTGCAGCTGATTGAGTTCACAGCAATCGGGGGCGATTTATACTCGTACGTAAAAAAAAAGAAGTGCGCAGCGTGCAGCGAAATCACTTCGAACTTTGTATGCGGCAACTGTGAAAATATTACAGGATATATTTTATTACGATAACATTTTTGCCACTGCTTCATTTCTATATGGCGCTACGTGTAGCTTGGCTCTCGTTGCTGCTTCTCATTCTAAGTTGCACTGCAGAAATATTGTGAAAGTTTTTAATTTCCGTTCGCTTGCAACGGACATTGGGAAGTGAAATGCAGAAGTCGCCTGTGCCTCATACTTAAAAACAGGAGAAAATGTAGTAGAACTGCTGCTTTAATGCTGTTCATATGCACAAAAAAATAATAAAATATTTCGACTATTCAACTTTGCTATGCAACTCTCTTTAAACTGTTTCGAATTTTAGTTAAGATTGGTATATAGCGAGTAATGAGAGACTGTCCTCGACTTCGAGATACCTTTTGCAGCTATTGAACCTTAAATTGGTGTTGGGCTTTCATTCCTTTCCTGATTTTTGGAATCAAGTGGATATAGATTATTTAATAAGGATTAAAGTTTCATTAATAAAAGTTGATATTGTATAAAAATGAGTACATTTATATCGAATGAATATTTTAGGCCTCAATACCAAAACTTTTCATCGTGCTTGCGTGCATTCAGTTCAGCTTTTGCTAATGCAGAGGGAGACGCGGCAGACGCTATGAGGTATACATATTTTTAATCAACACATAAAAGCAGGTCGATGTACTCATAGTGGTGTCCGTCTGGCTGTCCGTATGAAAACTTAGAGACTATGAAAGATACGCTCTATAAATTTCTATAATTAGAGTTCCCTATTCTTGGTCTTTAGTGTTGTTTTTTGTATTTCGATTTACCATGCAAACCAACTGCACATTCTGAGTTTTCGTATGAAAACATTTTATTGATTTCGATAAATTTGCTTAAAAAATATTTTATTTATGTCAGGGTCGGTCCACTTGAAGCGGTAGCGCCCATACAAACCTGTCCTAGGGTAGCTAGAAATGTCGAATTTAATGTATTTTGTTTCAATGCTAATAAATTTTCTATTTTGTTCCAAAATAAAACTCCAAAAGACCTCAAAGAAACAAGTTAATATAGATATATCCGTCTGTCTGGGTATGAATGATATATACCATATAGGACCATATCGAATTACTATAAGTGGTAGCTTCCATACAATTCTGTCTTCCCTCCTGGGGTTTTGGAATAGAAAAAAACGGTTTCTACATAGTTCGAAAAAGGACTGCTATATGGCTAATATCCTATGTAAAAAATATTTCTTCATGGCAAAATAAGGGAAGAAGATTATGAAAAATAGGAGGCAGTCCCCAGTATCGGCGGCTGATGGCCCCTTATCACGTCATATTTCGAAGTGTTCCATCTTTCATCCCTTATGATGACGATGCTGATGTTCCAGCCAATAATGTTGAGAAGGATGTGACTACTGATACAGTAGAAGTTGTAAGTCAAATGGAGCTGATGGGCCAACTGTGGATTCCAGCAGTACTTATTTCGAAAGTGAAGTTGACTCGAATTCTGTTATAAAAGAAATGTTCGCTCCAAACGAAATCGGCTTATTTAACTATGAGATATGGTATGGAATCCCAAGACGAGGCGGAATACCTAGCATCGCGCCTTCAGAAGGATGGACACTTGGCTAAAGGCACCAAGATATCTTTTCTACAGCAGAAATATTCGAGAGCTTATAAATTCTTCGAAACCTAACATTAACCAGGATGAGGAACGGAGGCTTTTCAACGACTTTAACAGCCGCAGTCTGAAAGCAGAACTCTTGCACAGCACCAATGAATTAGTCTCGATTCCGATAACCCATTCCATATATATGCCAGAAGATTATACTTCTTTGAGGCTGTACTTAAAAAAATAAAGTACAGGGAACACAACTGGCAAATTTGAGGGGATTAGAAAATAAGTCCAATTATTTTGGCACAGAAAAAGCATCTGTTGTTCTT
The DNA here is from genome assembly GCA_035044805.1 of Leucophenga maculata. Taxonomy (NCBI): domain Eukaryota; kingdom Metazoa; phylum Arthropoda; class Insecta; order Diptera; family Drosophilidae; genus Leucophenga; species Leucophenga maculata. The sequence goes on along the minus strand of JAWNNP010002746.1, from coordinate 304,714 downwards.
GTGACTTTGGAATAGTCGATATAGCGAGAATCATTATAATACCATTTAGAACCTCTTTAGTTCCTGGCTCGGCAAATGCTCTCAGCAAGCTGCTTGTAGCATCGGAAAAGGTTCTTCTTCATCCACTGCACAAAAAACTTGGGTTGATGAAGCAAATTGTGAAAGCCTTGAACAAAGATGGGAAAATTTTTGCTTTAGGAGAAATTTCCGAAAAAGTCAGAAGCTAAACTCAAAGAAAGGGTTTTTTATGGGCCGAAGATTAGGAACATTTGCGTAAACATTTTTTTATAAAATCAATGAAATACTTGGCTTAGCTTTCAGAGTGTAGTAGGAATTTTTGGGCAGTAAAATATCTCCAAATTAGAAAGAGGAAATAAAAAAAATGGCTCAAGAATTATATAAAACATGGTTGCTTGATGAATCTGGCTGTTGACTATCCAACGAATTTAGGGGATTATAACGAGGCACAATTTGAAAGGTTTCACTAGGATCTAGAGAAATAAAACGTCGCTACAAAGTAAAATGGGATGTAGGTTTGCTCTTCGATTACTGCTGGAATTTGAAAAAGAATTCGCAGAAGAGAAAAAGGCACAGAAAAGAAAACCTGTCAGAAGTTTATTCAAATCCAAGCGAGTTCGTTATCATTTGCAGAAATGAATGCCACATAAAATAAATGAGTCGAATCCGTCCAGTAGGGACTCACGTTGAAGAAGCACCCCGAATCTTTTAGACGCAAAGTGACTCACGGTAAAAAAGCACCACAAAGAGAACAAAAGACTATTCCATGCCATTTTGATATGATTGTGTCGATACGTACTTGTATATGGGTGTGTCCACGTAGTTATTTTCGGTTAAAATGTGTCAAAAAAAATAGCAATGCACATCCATCCCCTTTACCCATACACATTAAAATTGCAAGCCCTTCCCAGGGGTATTAAGGGGTGCTAGGAATGAAGGAGTAGACGAATTCAGTGCCCGAAAACATAGAAATAGACACCATACTCGATTGATCGTGAAAATTAATTTTCAATCCCTTCCCAGAGTAATATTAAGTTTTGCCCTCGATGCAAAAGTTTTATCAAAATCTGATAAAAAATGATTATTTATAAGTAATGGAATTTGAACGACATATGTTGCTGCCGTCTTCCATTTTTCTTTTCATACTGTGAAAAGTGGGAAGAGCAAAATACTTTTCCTCAGAACCAATTTTGTCCGTACAGGGTTAAATTTGCTTAAGCTCCATTTAACTTCACCACTGTATATATTAAAATATCAATTTTATCAATTGTCTAATTCTAAACTTAAAAATGTACAGCATTTGGCAATTAAGCGATTGCAAATTGCATTTAATTTTGAGATTTTGTGTTTCTGTGCAAATTTAATTTTTTGGCTCATTAAATCTAATGAAATCTTTTAGGGGAATTGAGCGAAGCAATTTTAGCAGCAATAGCAGCGGAGCAAAGCAGTCATAAAAATTTGCAAGCAGATTGAATTTTAAGTATTTTATGAATAAGTTTAGTGCAAAAATATTGCAGGAAGTGAGCTCATAAAAAAGCTGATTTTAAATCATTTAAATTGCGTGTGAAACTGAAATATATACACCTACAAAAAATCTCATTAAATTTGTGCAAATAAATTTAATTAAAAACTTGTTTATTTCATTAAAAATTTAGCATAAAACAACAAAAAGAAAAAAAAAACTTATTAAGATGTCATTGATATCAACTAACTACCTCTACTAATTTCATTATTAATAAATTAGACGAAAAAGTAAATAAAATCAACAGAGCACGTCCATTGAGATTGCTACTAATCCACACTCGGCCTGAGTCGCAGCCGCAGCCTGTAGCCCACCCGTAGTTTGTGTGCACGAGCAAAATTAACAAGTATACGCAACGTTGCCCGCCATACGAATACAATCAAATCATTTTGTTGACTAGCGTTCCGGGGCGGCTATCATTTCAAATTCAATTTCCCCAAGACAAAGTTGATTTTTTTTTTTCACATTTTTTCTTCTTCTGATGATGATGCCGATGCCGCCGCCATGAATGTCGCTTACAACGTGGCATTCTTCGTTCTTCGCTTTACTTAACCTCATTTAAATATTGTTTACTGTTTGCTGAACGTTGGCAGGCGTTTGACGGCGGACTACTTAAGCTTCAGCTCGGTCTCTCTCAGCGGCGACATTGGATACGCTGCGCACTAAGTAGCTTAATCTGCTAAACGGCGAGCGTGAAATGGAAAGTTATATAAATAGTAAGTGACAGTTCGCTAGGCACACGCAGTAGCAGTTTTTGCGGTTTAGTAGCTTCAATGACGAAGGCAGTTTGATATATAGCACGCGCCTTGAAGACTACTCTGGTAATTGAATATGTTTTTTTTTTTTTTTTTTTAAGTAGGTACTTTATATATATATTCAATGTATAGAATTATAAGTTTTTTAAAGAAAAGTACAAATGATTTTTTATGATCAATTTAAAACGCTGAATCGATCTTGCCATGCTCACCAGTGCATTAGTCAATTTGATGGCGTCTATATGCGAATAGTATGCATGTTAAAGTTTAGAAAGTGGAGGTAAAAATGTCTTTATATTTTATTCTGATCCCTACTGTTTGTAAAGATGCATCATTGTAAAGCTCATCATTACTTTGTCAATTAGTTTAAAACACATTAAGCAAGGCTTTGTTTGTCGTTTAGAGTATATCATTATTTGATCAGCTGCTATATATGTATGTTGGTTTAGTTCACGCAGAACCACTGCAGAGGTGTAAAAATTAACAACAACAAAAAAAAAAAATAGTATTCAACAGTGTCCATAAGGTATATTTACCAAGAAAGCTGTATCTATTACGAAATGGTTATACTACTAGCGAGAAACAGCTTCAACTTACGCCCAACTTTCTCCGAAAAATCATATTGCTGACCATGGAAACATAGCGTGTAAGCTTAAAAAGATGTTTGTTAAGACTTTTGTTTTCTTAGATCAAAAATTATTCTATATCTAGTCTATAATTGATAAAAAGTTCGTCCATTATTGAACATCGTGAGAAGTACCTTACCCGAAGTCTTGAAGTACTTCTAGTTTTTAAACAATTTTAAGGTAACATATAAAGGGTGTTTTTTTCGAGGTATAGAACTTTAAGTTGGCATTACTGTTCAAGATGGCGACCGATTTAACAGCTGTCAAGTGATTTATTCTCAGTTTGGTATGGCAATTCATCATGAATAGACTCACGCCTGAACAACGCTTGCAAATAGTGCAATTTTATTTCGAAAATAATGGTTCTGTGCGGAATACGTATCGCGCACTACGTCCATTTTATCGTCGACAAAATCGTCCATCAGAGCAGTTAATTCGATTAACCATGGAACGTTTTCGCACCACGTTTACTCTTATTGATCCCCAGAGACGCCGTACGGTGCGTACAGAAGAAGCTATTGCTGCTGTAGCATAGCAATAGCGTAGCATTGAGGAAGACCCGAATGAGTCTATTCGCCATCGAGCACGATGATGGCCAGAACGTTACAGTCAATGGTGATCGGTATAGAGCCATGATTACTAACTTTTTCATTCCTGAATTGAACAACCATGATGTCCAGGAGCTGTGGTTCCAACAAGACGGCGCAACATGTCACACAGCTCGTGCCACAATCGATTTATTGAAAGACACGTTTTGTGACCGCCTAATTTCAAGTTTTGGACCCGTGAATTGGCCTCCAAGATCTTGTGATTTAACACCGCTAGACTACTTTCTGTGGGGCTATGTAAAGTCATTGGTCTATGCGGATAAGCCACAAACGCTTGACCATTTGGAAGACAACATTCGCCGTGTTATTGCCGATATACAGCCACAAATGTTGGAAAAAGTCATCGAAAATTGGACGTCCAGCTTGGACATCCGAGCCAGCCGTGGCGGTCATATGCCAGAAATCATATTTAAAATGTAAAGCCACAAGATTATCTTTCGGATAAATAAAATTCATGTCAATCGAATAATCCATCGTTGTTTTATTGCAATTTAAAGTTATATACCTCTAATAAAAAAACACCCTTTATAAGGATTATGGTAGGCTACCTAAAACTATGCTAATAAGTTAAAGGCGACCTAGCACGATTCTCCAAATCAAATGTTATGCAAGATCTCATTAAATTAGAAAGAAATCAATGCGTGGTTGTATCTAAAGCACTTAAGGCTTTTTAATAAAAACTTTTGAACGATGTATAGATTATTACTTTAGGCAGCCATGTACCTCTCGTTGCATTCCAAGTCCCAAGCATGCGTACGAAATTGCATGTTAATGGACCCAGTCGTTCATTCTCTAATGACAACTATCGAGAAATTGTTAGAAGTGAAGGAATACATAGTATTTTTCAACATTGACGATGCACTTAACAATGCTCTTCCCAAACCTATATGCAATGCACTAACAGCTGTTTGGGTTGACGACTACCTAATTAAACCAACCATTTCAATGAGTGATGAAATTGTCCATTAAATGGGACTTGTTGCTACAGCATCACCTTGAGAGAGTGTACTCTTACCGTTTCTATAGATGATCACAGTGCTCTAGCAATAGTGGTTGTGGTTATAAATAGAAAATTTTGCGCAAACTTCACAGAATCTGATGCAAACCTCACTAACAAAACTCATAAGTGGTTATCGTTCTAAGGTCTGGAAGGTATACCATTATGTATAGCCGGAATTAGTACTCTAAATTAGGAAAGTATTGCTCCCAATTCCAGTAAAAACGAACAACAAGTATGTAGTGCTTAAAGAATGTTTCAAATGGTGGTAGTTCTGAATAAGAATCAAAATTGGAACAGAAGTCTAGTAGAATGCATTATAACAGCCAACACAGCTCTATCTTTCTATAAAAAACCTATTGGTACTAATATTCTTTACCTGAATGCTCCCATCGATCAAATTCCAAAAAGAAACCTATTAACTACGATTGAGGGAAATCGAGTCTTGGCGCTGTGCAACCATCAAGAATAAACCAGTTGCAAAAGTCTTTCCTATCCGGATTTAGGTATCCCAACTAACCAGTTTGATAAGAAATACATAGTGTCAAGCCCTAAATGACCTCAATAGTTAACCACTTCTCTCTATATGGAGAATGTCATTAATATATACACTGAAGGCTCAAAACATAAAATAAAAGCTGAGCATGGAGTCGTAGAAAATTCTATTCTCTGAAGATTGTATATACTAGCAAGTAGAAATTTTAGCCATCCAGGAGGCTACGCTTTAACTTAGACTGCACTCATGCAACGAAGAACTGGTGCACATTATCATTCAAGCAGCTCTCGGAGTGCTCATTTAGATGGCTTAAGACTACGAATTGCACCATATCTGGAATCTGTTAGGCGGAACAACTGATCAGAAATTATACCACTGCCGACATGTTCTTTGGAAGCTTACGGTGGAAATAATAATTACTAAATATTAGCACATAATTGTTGGACAAAAGTCCATATAGACCCTCCCCTAACTGCATTACTACATCAGAAAAGAGAAATATTTAATAAGTTGTTTTTTTAATATTTTTTTTTTTGTGGGAGGTCTTATGAGTAATTGTTAAATGCACGCGCTAAGGCTAGAAGAAGAAAAGAGAATGATTAAGCATTAAATATGCTAATATACGGTTTACAGTAGGAAGAGACTCGGGAGCGCTGTCTTGTTTTAACGGTGGAGTTTAAGTTTACCATATATTAAAGTTCTTCAAAAAAATGTACTAATTCGATCGAGCTTATATAGTATTTTAAAGGACTGCTTTTGACTCAAATGACGGTGTATGATAATTCAGATCGGTCATCACACCTTAATCTTGCCTGTACCATCTATTATTAAAGAAGGGTCAGATTTTGAGAAATGAGCATCAATAAGTTTGCTATGATGGAACTCCTTTAGGAGTTTCAACTCCGTGCTTTCTACATCTATTTGGCTGGCCATCATTATACAAGAATTCTGAGGCATTCATCTCAAAATGTCGAAAAACCACTCTGCCTGCAACAACTGCAGAGGAATAAAGCTTCGTCTTGAATTTTACTTAAGTTATTATTTTATTTTATTTAAATGGCCGTCAACCGTCTACCGGTCATGGCCGCGTCCAGGAAAGCGCGCCAGCCTCCATAATCCTGTGCGCGCTGGCGCCAGTCGTTCTGAATTCCAAGTACGGAGAGATCTCTCCATACCTGGTCATTCCATCGAGTGCCCGGTCGTCCTCTATGTCGGCGTCCACCAATCAAGTTTGGGCCCCCCATGTAAACCATGCGTGCTGGAGCTCCTTCGTCCATTCGAATGAGATGCCCAGCCCAGTGCAGCCGCTGGAATTTTATGCGCTGGACTATGTCAACCTCATTGAATAGCTCGTACAGCTCGCGGTTCATGCGGGACCTAAACTCGTCGCCGACTCTAATAGGACCAAAGATCCTGCGAAGAATCTTCCTCTCGAAGACTTCCAACGCTGTCTCATCCGACTCAATCACGGTCCATGCCTCTGCGCCATACAGTAGGACCGGGAGTATCAGCGTCTTATATATCTTTATTTTCGTCCGTCGAGAGAGGGCTTTACTTCTCATTTGCTTGCTCAGCCCAAAAAAACATCTGTTTGCAAGCGTGATTCTTCGCCTGATCTCCAGGCTGACGTTGTTGTTGCTGGTGATCTCTGTTCCGAGATAGACGAAGTTTTCTACAACACTGAAGTTGAAATTCTCCATCGTCACTGACCGTCCAAGACGCATTGACGGAGTGCGAGAAGACACCAAGTACTTCGTCTTGTCCTCGTTCACCGCTAGACCCATGAGCCGAGACTGTTTTTCAATCTCCGAGAACGCCTTGCTGACTCGCCTTTCCTGCGTACCGATGATATCGATGTCATCGGCGTAAGCGAGCAGCATCACTTCCTTTTGGAAGATCGAGCCCGACATACTCTGTATGTACGGGCATTGGCGTAGGATGTATTCCATCAGGAGATTGAAAAAATCGCACGATAGAGCATCGCCCTGCCTGAAACCTCTCTTGGTATCAAAGGGGTCGGAGAGGTTTTTCCCCACCCTGACAACGCTTTGTGTGTTAGATAGCGTCGCCATGCAAAGACGGACAATCTTTGCCGGGATACCTAGTGCAGACAGGGCGTCGAAGAACTTCGCTCTTATCGGCGTGTCGAAAGCGGCTTTGTAATCGACAAATAGGTGGTGAGTGTCTTTGTTGAACTCACGGGTCTTTTCCAAGATTTGGCGTAATGTGAATATTTGGTCACTGGTCGACCTTTTTGGTCTGAAGCCACACTGATATCGTCCTATCAGTGAGTCGGTATATGGCTTCAGCCTATTACACAATACGCCCGACAGAGTCTTATATCCAATGGAAAGGAGACTTATTCCGCGGTAGTTGGCGCAAACAGCGCGGTCTCCTTTCTTAAAGATAGGACGGAGAACACTGAGATTCCAGTCATTGGGTATGCATTCATCGGACCATATCTTGCATAAAAGTTGGTGCATACTCCTAACCAACTCTTCGCCGCCGGTCTTAAATAACTCAGCTGGCAGCCCATCATAGCCTGCCGCTTTGTTATTTTTCAGCTTTTTAATAACTGAATCGACCTCGTAATAGTCCGGTGGCTCTACAATAGTGCCATCATTAACTGGTGGTTCCGGTGTCATTTCTCTTTCGGCGGTATTGTGCGCTTCATCGCCGAGTAGGTTGGAGAAATGACTCCTCCATAATCTCAGTGATTCCTGTTCATCCGTTACCAGACTTCCATTCTCATCCTTACAGAAAGTTACTCCGGGCTTAAAACCTTCAGTCAGACGCTTGACCTTTTGGTAGAATTTTCGAGCTTCATTTCTGTTACGGAACATCTCAACATCCTCAAACTCCCGCCTTTCTTGCTCCTTTTTCTTGCGTCTGAAAAGGCGTTTCTCCTCTCTCCGTTTCTCTCGATATCGCTCTCTAACAGCTCGCGTTGCTCCCGACTGCAGAGTTCGCTGATAGGAAGCGTTCTTCTCTGCAGTAGCATTGCGACACTCCTCGTCGTACCAAGAATTCTTCACAGGTTTTATATAACCAATGACATCCTTGGCAGCCCTATCTATGGAGCGGGTAATATGTGTCCACTGCTCACATATATCTCGAGAAATCGGAGAGGTTTCCCGGAGCAGTCGGGAGAGTGTGTTTGAGAAGGCTGCGGCGGTCTGCTCTGATTGCAGCTTGCCGACGTCTAGCTTTCGTTGCATGTTGGAACGTGCGGCGTGCACTACGCTGAGCCTAGTGCGTACCTTGGCTGCGACAAGATAGTGGTCCGAGTCAATGTTGGGACCACGTAACGTTCGCACGTCCAACACGCTCGATGCGTGCCTTCCGTCAATCAGAACATGATCAATTTGGTTGCGTGTTTTTTGATCAGGACTCAGCCATGTAGCTTTGTGGATGTTAAGATGTTGAAATCTGGTACTACTAACTACCATGTTCCGACCTGCGGCGAAATCGATTAGCCTCTCTCCATTATTGGAGGTAGTGTCGTGAAGGCTAAATTTTCCGACGGTTGGGCCAAAGATTCCTTCCTTCCCAATCTTGGCGTTGAAATCGCCAAGCACGATTTTGACATCGTGTTTGGGACAGCGCTCGTACAGGCGTTCGAAGCGCTCATAGAATTCATCTTTAGCATCGTCGTCTTTCTCTTCCGTCGGGGCGTGCGCACAAATCAGGCTAATATAAAAATATTTAGCCTTGATGCGTATCGCGGCTAGACGCTCGTCAACAGGTGTGAACCTAGAGACGAGGCCACGTAGTTTCCTACTCACCACGAAACCACATCCAAATTCGTGCTTACTCGCATGGCAGCTGTAGTAGATGTCACAGGATGCTTTTTTAGAGCAACCCTGCCCTATCCATCGGATTTCTTGGATTGCGGTGATGTCAGCCTTGCATTTTTCGAGGACATCAGCCAGCTGGATACTTGCACCATCCCAATTAAGGGTGCGGACATTCCAGGTGCATATCCGTATATCGTGATCCTTATAGCGTTTGCGGGGGTCGTCATCAAAGGGTCCATTCCGAGGCTTTCTTTTCGTTTTCATTGGGGGGATTTTTTTAAAGTGGCGGGTCCCAAGCCCAGCGCACCAACCCCTTTTTAAAGGAGAGGGGGCCCCTTCGCCTTCTCACGTTAGCTCACCTCTGAACGGATGTTCAGAGGCTACCCAGGAGATACGTGTCCTGACGGACGTGTGAGTTGCTTGGACCGTTTGACACAAGAATCATTGTTGGCCATTCCCAGGTGTATGGCAGTCAACAACTTTCCACACAATGTGCACTTGAGCAAACGAATCCCAATCTCCCAATCTCCCAATCTAAGTTCTTACAGTAATAATATTTTTAAGCATATCGAGAAGTGTGTAAGATCACTACGTGAGAGTCACTACTGCTTCAGATCAGACCACTCATGTACTGATCCTATCTGCATTGCTAGAAAAATATTTAGGCAACTAAACGAGTTTTAGCGCTCAGTTTAAATTTTATATACTTAAAAATACATTTTTCCAGTATTAATAGATGATGCATTGCATCATTTCGCCCATTTTGTTCAACTAAGCCTTCGACAATGCAATCATTGGCGGTTATGGTTCCTTAGCAACCTCAAAATTATAGCTTGAAACGTGCTCTTTATGTGCACTTCCAAAAAAGAAGAATATTTTAAGAAAAGTGTCATTGTGTCGTCAGCAAATGTAGCAGTGAGAAAGTACTGGAGATCATCCATCAAGATGGTACGTCCAATGAACATGTCCCAAGGGAAGAGAGTATACAAGGTGATGCTTAGTATACTTCTCTGTGGAACATAATTTTTACGTGCTGGACTCCACACAGTGCAAAACCCCCGAAGAGGTTCGGATGGTCAGGAAACTGCATAATAGCAAAAACAGTAGAGGTGGGAGGATGCCATTTAATATGCAAAGTAGACCGTCCTACCAAACCTTGCCAAAAGCCTGAGGGATGTCCAAGTAAACAGCCACAGTATATTCCTTTGCGTTGAACTCATCTAGGAAAAAGTTTACCCTATTCAACTGCTCAGGGGCTACGTGTAATTTATGAAAGCAAACTGCAACGGTGGTATCCTTTGGTTAAGCTTGTCGATCGCTAGTACCTTTGTCATCAGGCATCTCTCAAATAGCTTCACAATTAACGACAACAGACTAATAGGTCGGTGTGAGTCAACGACCGAGGGGCTATTCGCGGACTTGTGAAGTATAACGATTTGGGCCTTTTGTCAAAGATTTAGAATGTACCCAACTCTCAATACAGCGTGGAAAAGATGTAGCACTTTCAGAGTCCTGTTGTCGAGAGCATCTTCACTTATGGCCTTTCTATTTTTCAACTTTTTGAAGAGGAAGGAAGGGTTAGCTGACCAGAGTTGTCAGAACCCTATACACTCGTCTCCTGCGACTACCGGAGGTGAAGTCGATAGGTTGGAATCTAGCCTCTAAGTGATCGGCAAAAGTTTTTTAGTGGCTGTGATGCATATGGACCTTAGTAGCTATTATAAAAAGGGGCTGAGTTGTCGATTCGGATAGATTTTGAGACTCTCTTTTACATATTGGAAACCAGAAGTCGTATTATTCGCACGTAAGGTCCCTTTTCAGTTAGACCAGGTATTTTAGGTATGTTTGGAGAGAAAATATGTTTGGCTCAAATATACGGCCTATATTGCAAGCATAGCCACGAGCAATATACTTTGTGATAGCTTAGCTCTTTAATTTGATACCCAAAATGTTTAATTCCTGACACATATTTATATCGGGCTACCCTTTCTAGTGATCCGATATGGATTTATATGGAATGTTTCATTAAAACTTGAGTAATAAACTTTTAAATAAGAAAAAATAAAAAAAAAAGCCAAACATTTCTGGGCCAAATCTTTATGAGTAACCCTTAGCGAGGTTTGTAAGGGGTGTGGGGGTTAGCACGTTCTTTGAATACATTTGATTTAAAGAAGTAATAGAATAATCTAAATATTCAAATCTGTAGGTTCTATCTCCCAAAATCTTTATGTTTTCGATTTAAACAGGGTTGACTCACAAGTCTTTTCATATTTCATGCTCTTTTTTTTCAATTAGGTGTATCTCGTTAAGTATTTGTCGTATCGGGGGCATTTTGACAGCATTGCGCTTGGACAATTCAGTTGTGAGCTACTACCTGAAAGGTAAAAACACATCATCAGCGGGAAAACAAATTTGTGATGTTTACGGCGCCGATACTTGTTCTAATGTGGAGGAAGTGGAAGATACACCGCGCTCCGGAAGACCTGTTGTCGAAGAAGTCGATAAAATCAAGGATGTGATCGATATAGACTGCCATAGTAGCAGCCGTACCATCGCCCGGGAGCTGAATATCAGTCATATGACCGTTCATAGGCATTTGAAGAAGCTTGACTGCACGAAAAAACTGGATATTTCGATGCCACACCAACTGACACCAAAAAACCTCATTAAACGAATTTCCATCTGCGAATCGCTACTAAATCGCAACGAAATCGACCTATTTCTAAAGCGAATGGTGACTGGCGATGAAAAGTGGGTCACTTATGACAACGTGAAGCGCAAACGGTCGCGGATGAAGGGTGGCGAAGCGGCTCAAACGGTTACCAATCTCGGATTGACGGTTTGGAAGGTTTTGCTATGTATTTGGTAGGATTGGCAGGGAATCATCTACTATGAGCTGCTCCCCTATGGCCAAACGCTCAAATCGGTCTTCTACTGTGAACAAATGGACCGCTTGAAGGCAGCAATCGCCCAGAAGTGGCCATCTTTGGCCAATAGGAAAGGAATTGTGTTCTATCGGGACAACGCCAGACCACACACTTTGATTGTGACACGGCAAAAGCTCCGGGAGTACAGATGGAAGGTTCTTTTGCATCCACCTTATAGTCCGGACCTGGTACCATCGGATTACCATCTGTTCCTGTCAATGTCGAACGATTTGGCTGGCAAGAAATTGGCCTCAAAAGAGGTTTTGCGAGAATCGACTGTCTCACTTTTTTGCCAATACAGAGAAACAAGCGATAAGCTTTAGAAGCAGTACTCATTATTTCTGTAAACGCAAACAAAAGTTACTGTTGCAGAAATGCTTGATGGCTTGTTGCATAAGCTTTGACTTCTGAACGATTTGTGAGCCACTGAATATAATAAATGATTTATTTGTGAGAAATGTTGTAGAGTTGCGCAACGCCTATTTCGTTTCTAGTCTGATATTTATCGAGCTCAAGTTTGCATTCCAAAGATTGGGATCATAAGCATTTGCTTAAGTCAAGGAGTATGGGTGATGTTTAATTTATAGGAGTGAGCAAGATTAGTTATAGACAAGTCCGGGCAAAAGTGATCACTCGTTTTGGTATACATCACTCTTTTTTATCTATTCCTTATAATATATATAATCTAGTCTCTGTCCTCAACATGATTATTTCTATTTTTTGGCATAAGCGTACTTTCTATGCGCGGGATAAGTGGAAGAGCTTGGGCGATCGCCTAACACACCGTATACAGAATGGAATACGGCTTTTTATGCTCACATTTCTGAAATCAGTAAATTGTATTGTTTTGCTTGGGGAGCTCTACAGCGCTTATTCTTCGATGTAACAAGTTATATAAGCCACATGATTCAAACTGCTCAAAATTGTGTCAAGCGTCAACCTACATCATCTCTGATACACATGTGACAACCCTCGTACATATCATTACTCATCATCATTGGTCAGAATATGATAATTTTTTAAAAGAAAATAATTATTATAGAGCAAGTAGCACGCTATAAAGAATATTTAAACTGAAATGCCGCCGCAGTAAACTGTCGGATTTTTAATTTTGTGCTACGAATTTAAACAGGTAGTCCTGGCCCGCAGCACTTATTATTTATTATTACATATATTTATTTTAGCATGTTTGCGCAAAATTTAAATAAAAAACTTACCGATGACGCTTTCTGCTGAAGGAGGAAGCACTGCTGACGCTTCCGCCAATGTCGCAGCAGTCAGATATGAATACAAAATGTTTTATTTTAAATGCCAAAAGGCATTTAGGCACATTCAGAGGCTGCGGCACGTAGCTTTGTTGTTGTTTGTGTTTTATGCATATATAGTACTTTTGGGATTTACGCACTGCCATCAAGACAAACAGACACGGCCAAATAAACAAACTGACATGGCATGGCGAAAGTTACATACAGATACATGTGCACGCATACAGATACAAATACAGATATAGATGCACGGAAGAGCGATACAAAAGCCGTGTTAAATGTGTGAGTGCACAGTAAGTCAAAGTATTCTGTTTAGTGATAGTGCAAATTGTTTTATTATGAACTACTTGTGGCTTCAAACAATTGCCATGTATAACACGCTTACTCATTCATTTAATTTCAGTCTGTAGGAGTATTTGTTTGGTTTTGAGCTTAATGCCTTTGTTCATTTGACTCCATTATATGGTCTTCCATTGCTCCCTCACACTCTCAATATTTTAAGCTATTTCTTTGAATTCATCAAAAATTCAGCAAATTTTCAGTCTCAGTCTCAGTTTCACATCACTCGTCAGAATTAAGTATTCAATTATAAAATTTGAATTTCTCGTTGAATTTATTTCGCAGTGGATTGCTTCATAATATAATAAATAAATAAATTTACAAAGAGAGTTGGGAAGCGAACTGCTCATCCAATCAGCAATTATTTGTATTTTGCGGTTTTAGTTCAGCTTCCAGATTTCAAGTAATTGCTTTGCTAAACTTTAGTACACCATAAATCAGAAAGTTTTCAAGCAAATTGCCTCATTTAAAATTGTACTAATGCTTGCATAGTATGTTTCTTTTTTTTCCTTTGTTTTGTTTTGTTTTCTTTTTCTTTGCGTTGTTTTACCCTCTGCGCTAAAATTATACTCATATACAATATATTATCCATAAATCGCATTGCTGTTCTGCTGCTGTTCTGCTACTTGGCACAATTTCCAAGAAAATGAGGCACTGACACGTAGTGAAATTCATGCTAGAAAGTACACCCACGGACAAGCCACAAGTCAGAGAATATTATGTATTAGGCATGGCCATTTTATGCACACAGTGAGAAATAATGTGCGAGTATAAATAGGCCAAGTCACTGACAGGGTAACATTTTCAATGGCAGCACTTGGCAAAAATGCATAGACGCAAAGAAATATAAAAAGATGGAAAATATATATACTTCGGTAAAAGCGACAAAGTTACACCCTTTATACAAATATTTAGACACTTAAATATGTATTGATTTTGTATAGAAAGGACACCAATTATTAAGTAACACAACGGTTGGCTTTTAAGACTCCTGCTTTGCTTACATTACACAATTATTTTGAAATAAATTAAACATTTTTTCAATGGACAGTTAAAAAGAATTTGTACTTTATCAAAATCGGTTGAATATTTTAGACGTAAAATGCTTTGAAAATAGTAAATAAGTATTTACTTGAGTGAAAAATACTTATGTATATACTAACAGTGATGTACCATAAGTTCATCTGTGTCTCTTTCACCTTCTCTGTCTCACTATACTTCTTTCTGAGTCGTTCTTTTTTCCTCACTCCTTCTTTTTCTTAACACTTGATGACTACGAGACAGTCATAGTTGACTAAACAAAGACAGTTTTTAGAAAAGAAAGAGTAACAAGATTTGCTCTTACATCAAGGGCTGGCGAAGTCCTTAATTTGAGATTTTTCAAACAAATTCTGATCTGCCCTGCATTTAATTAGTGCATGAACAATTGGTGTATTATAATGTTTTGAAAAAAAAAAACTGAAAAGAAAAGAAATCAAATAAAATATGAAATGGTTTTTGCAGAATTCAAATTTTTGTATTCTCGAGTTGTAACCACATTTTGTGGTGTTGAATGACGGCCATTCGCATATCACCAATTACATGTTATTACATTGGATAAGATTCTAGTTTCCTCTTTTTAATAGACATAATGTTTATATATTCTTGATCAACATCAAGCATGTCCGTCCGTCTGTCTATCTCTCTGAACACTGCTATCTTGGAGAGTATACGAGGTTTGTTAAAAAGGGGTATTTTTATTTTTCTAAAAAAATATTGTATTATTAATCAATAAATATTTCTCCTTCAAAGCAATTTCCCACAGATA
Organism: Leucophenga maculata; assembly: GCA_035044805.1. NCBI lineage: Eukaryota > Metazoa > Arthropoda > Insecta > Diptera > Drosophilidae > Leucophenga > Leucophenga maculata. The sequence continues at coordinate 289,557 of JAWNNP010002746.1, read as the reverse complement.
AAATATACTTCGCCCAGTGCTTTTCCCAATTCTAGAAGCACTACTGTTGGAAGCACTACCATGGATGCAGTCTTAATATCCGCCATCATGGCTAAACGCTATTCGCTTTGGGGTTTTGTTCACAGAAAAATCTCTCAGGCGGCTAAGTCCAGTGAATACGTTGGCTGAATCCAACAGTTTATGGCCGAACAATCGCAAACCAGCAACGATGTCTGAGCAGGCAAAAAGCCTTAAAATGTTTTGCCACAAATGTGAGAGTTTCCTTCGTATTGCTTAACTAAAACAAAGCATAGCTATATAGACATTTTCCTAATTAAATGTACGACCTTCATATGTGACCGAATTTGGTGTGCTTTTCTGGGTCTCAACTCTTCTGGTTGCTTCTATTGAGATGATTTTTCTTTGGTATCGAAATCATAAACATTTACCAATATTTCGTCACCAGCTATGACCGTATTGAGCAAATCATTCAAAATTCAAATCATTTAACAGCTGCAGAGCGATGGTCATGCGACCGTTTTATTGTCAAAATTTAGAAATTTTGGAACAAACTTTTTTCATGCGTTTTATGCCCAAAACACCCGAAAAAAATGCATGGCATGTTGTTGACGTGCTTGGCGTTTCTCGGCTGTCTCTGCAAAGTTCCTAAAGTAATTATTTTGAGCAAAGTAGACCAAACAATTCAATCCAAATACCACAGTCAATACTTTAAGTTCTTTGAAGCACCTTATTTTATTTTTAACTTTTTTTTGATAGCAAAATCAAACAAAAATGCTGATCATGTCAGCATAGGCAATATAATTAGAAAGAATATAGAACGCTGCAATCAAGTGCCTTCGACTTTGAACCCTGTACCCCCATTAAACCTTAAATTTGTATAGGTGATATGTTGCTATCTAGATCCGTGGAGGATATTATAATGGGATTAGTTAAGGCAGACAACATTTTTATTTCAAGCTTAAAATAATTTTGTTAATTCAGGGGATACCCCTTCTAGTGGTCCGATATGAACTTATAATTAATAATTTATTAGAATTCAAGAACCAAAGATGGCCTTTGTAACAAAAATAATAATAATAATAAGTACAATCCCTTAGAGAGGTGTTGTCACGTTCAGTAAATTCAACCTATCCAAAGAAGGAATATGAAATATTGAAAAAAAAACTTAATGGCTTTATCGTTTTTCCAAGTTCATATTTTTCATAGCTAGACAGACGGACATGTCTGTATTGATATGACTTTTTGTGGGGGTCACCTCATTTAGTGGTCCGCTTTGAACCCTTATTGAATATTTTATTAGGATTAACACGAAATACAACAAATTCGGTATTTCTAGCTGAATTAGCAAAAACTACTTTTTTAATAAAAAAACCTAAAAAGGTGGGGCAGATTTGTATGGGGGCTAGTGGACCGATCTGAATGTAAATAGAATATTTTATATGGCTTGACGTCAAGCAAACTTTTAAAAATTCTTGCAAGATAACCGATGTCAATAAAATATTTTCATACATAAACTCAGAATGAAGAGTAGGATTGCATGATAAGTCTCCCAACCCTCATTTAGGGAGGATGGGCAAGCATATTCATTTAATACAAGTGATCTAAAGCATGAATAGGCGAATTTAAATATTCGTATTTGAATGTTTGATCTATTAAAGTTTCTTAATTCTCGGTTTTCAAACGTTCAGCCAAGCGGAAAAACATGTTTGTATCGACTCGCTTCTTAATGCTGATCAGGATTATGTATGGACTTTATGTGGTTTGGCTCTAAATCTATAGATGTATCTTATGGAAGTCAACTTGGTCCTTTGCTCTTTGTTTTAATCATAAATGATATCCCTTTAGAAATAAATCGTCTGCATGCATTGATGTATGCTGATGATATCAAGTTATTATGTGTGTCAGGTTCTTATGTTTCCCAAAATAGTCTATTATAAACAGATTTGAATTCGTTGCATACTGGTATTTAATAAACTATTTTAATTTAAATATCTCTTAGTCTAAGTGCTAAACATTCCATCGCAGAAAACCTTTAATTATGATCTACTTTCTGGGTGTTTATAACCTTAGTATTGATAATTTTATTAGTAAATTAGGCGTCCTTATGAATCCTAAATTAAGCTATAACAATTATATTGCGTGTATGGTTAATAAAGCTAAAAGGTGTTCTAGGCTTAATAAAGTGGTGATCGAAGGAATTTAATGACCCTTATACTACTAAACTTCTATACACATCACTTGTTCTTCCGATCTTAGAATTTACATAATTTTTTGGAACCCACATTATGTAATTCACCAAGATCGATTTTCTGTTATTTGCTCTCAAAAACCTCAATTGGGCTTCTGATTTACATCTGCCTGCATATGTGGACCAATTGAAACTTATTGATCTTCCGACTCTATCTGCTCGACGGCCAATGCTCTCTGTCATTTGTGGGGAAATTAATTCTCCTTCTTTAATTCAATCTTTGTCTTTAAATGTTCTTTCACGCTTTACACGTAACTTTGTGCCTTTATGTTTGTCATTTTGCACAACAAACTATACTTGTCACTTCGGCTTCTATAACAAATTTTCTCATCTATTCTCCTACAATTCTTCTTGAAACTATAAAAAAAAAGTCTTTCCTTAACTCTGTACTTCAATAAATACTTCAATAAATTGTAATTTCATATTTTCTTTTTATCTTTTGATTTGTAATTGCGACTGCTTGGACCCATCCATGGTTGTGAGTCGAGACATAGTCGGTCAACTGGACAACCAAACAAAAATCTTCCAACGGGTCTGTGTGATAGTAACTTTCCTCTTTTTTAGCGTTTAATTTTTAGAAATAAGAGGTTCATTAGAGTAAAATATTCTATGTAAAAGCAACTTTTAAGTTTTTATGTAGTTGTTAAAAATAAATAAATGTCAAAATAATCAAATAATTTCTAGCTGTAGTTAATGTGACTTCTACCTCTTCCGTCAATAATTAGTGAAACACTTATATATCTCTTTTGAGATATAAATCTTTCCCAAGATCCTGAAGGGTCACACCCAGAAGAGAATGTTTAACGTGTGGACCGAGCTATTGAACTGCTAGTCATATTTGTCTTTTCTTTCTATTTGTCATTTCTTTCCATTTGTCGTTTCTTTCCATTGGTCCTTTCTTTCCACGTATGACATAAATGTTGTGTTTTCAGTAAATGCAAATGTTGATGGAACACCGAAGCTTTTTTTCACTCCAAAAGTTTTGGTGCGATACTTTTTTTCCCATCGTACCGTCCATTGTTAATCCTTGGGTTAAAAATTTTTGAGTAAGATCGTTAGACGAGTAAAAATTGTCCATCGTTTCGTTATAACCACGAACCAATTCGAGAACTACACGTGCACCTTGCGTTTTTTCTGCTGAAGCACCAACTTGTTTGTTCCAATTATGGTTGGATTTTCCACACATAGCAGGCTTGCAAGCACACTTTTAGCCAACATTTTTTACCATATCTCTCAGGCTTAGAATTCATTTATTGACGAAAACTACATCGTCCCCGAAATCCAAGTAATTGCTAATCAATGACAACGCATTCGGATGGGTTAAAATAATCAGTGAAAAGTTGGGACCACATATCAAATATTTCACGGATTAGAGCCATTTATCGGCAAGGCTTTCCTGACTTCGACTCATTACATCATCAAAGCGAATGACTTAATTTATGTATTAAAATTCTTTTTTTCGACAGTATCGCTTTGAAATTTGAATCGATTTCGACATAATTATCTCCACATTGTGCTTTTGCATATGCGTTTGACCACTTCAAAATTATATTCTCTATTGGAGATGGAGAGAACAAAAAAATGTATCTTTGAAATGTGCTCTCGCATATCTTGTTGCACCTGGACGTAAATTGAAGACATTTTCTTTCCGTATTCTTTCAGCTCGATCTTGCAATGGTTCGGATTTCTACACATGGTCATCGTTTGAAACGAACATTGGATCTCTTTTTTCTTGCGACGATGTCATTATCTTCGGTATCTCATTCACTATCACATCCAGACAATTCAAAGTGACATATTTCGGTCTGGTCATACCGTTTCTTTTTCAAATAGATTCAAAAAGAACACTGCCTTATTTTATTTTTTTGTTTTTCAGCTCTGTTAAGCTTGAAATACACATTTATTCATTTGGGCATCTCGAAGCAGAATGAACTTGTTTACAGCATTCTTTCTTGTTGAAAATTTTTTCTGAAATATAATGTCAAAGTACATGAAACATAGCGATGGAAGCATCACAGATGCCAAAAAATATTTAAAATATCTCGATCAGGTCTACAAGACGAATGAAACAATTCAGTTCCATCTGTGGATTTCCTTTAGCAGTGAGTGATGTGAGTAATGCAGTCTATATTTCGCTTTCTCTCTCGCTCTCTCACTCATTTCGGCGTCTTTCACTTTGTTTGACTTTATCAGTGATGACCTCAAAACAGATAAACGCTGAGCAATTGTGTTATTGATTTGGTTCGATTGCATAATCGCCGACCACACATATTCCTATAACCAATAATCTTTAATCGACACAGGTCTATACAGTGAGTTGTGTAACTTGTTATTGCGATATGATACACATATTTTGGTACCACTGTGCAGAGCGAATGTTTAGAAATATGAAAGAAATCGTGAGAGGGTTATGCAAAAAAATTTTGGTTTCTAAAACATTTCTTAAAGCTGTTTTAATTAACCAATCTGAACTATAGTTGGAATTTTAGGACAAGTATATGTAATGGGCAGAAGACCCATAATCTTGATCAGCATCTAAATGTCAGCCCAAAGATCGGGCTGTATAAATAGATAGAGCTCAAAAGCTATAATTGCTAAAGATGAGTGGTTTGCATATAAAGATTATTTTTTTTTTATACGCAGATCAGGTGAGGAAAAGTAAAGTCTCGTAGTCTACCCATAGTATGGGTGCTTCTTTATACACATTTAAATCAAGTCCATAAAAATAAAATTCTTAATTTACATATCTTTATTTTTTTATTAAAAATTTCCAAGCGCGTTCTGCTATACATTTCTTTGTATTTGTCTTTTATGAGACCACTTAATTACACATTCAGTGGCTCTAGCTTTTTATCGCGTAAAATAGACTGCAAACTTGAATGCCAAGAATCAAAGACCAGCATAATATTTCCTTAACATGATAAACAGATAACACTCTACGCAGATTCTCATCGTCATCAGAATATCTTTCTCAGCAAGTTTCTCGGGACTTCTCCCTCAAACTATCTATATTATACTATATATATATATACTATATACCCCATTACAATAATCTTTCCAGCGCAATTTACCTCAATAGCACCATAATGAATAAGGACATATACGAGTGCTTTAATTTAAAAAATTGCTTTATTACTCTCACCTGAGTACACCCTCTCTCTGCCGCTATAGACTCCTTAGACTAACAGCTGTCATAAATTGCAAAACAATTTTAAAAAAATTAAATAATATTAAATATAAATAATATTTTTAAATTAAATAATATTAAAATACGATTCCTGCAGACCACCTATCAAATATTCACAGTTTGGTGTCATTTAGTGCAGTGGTTCCCGAGTTTTAGTGGGTGAAACAAGGAATATAATATTTATATAGTATTAGAAAATATATATATTTGTATTACTTCAAGAAACTAAATCAACGATCTCCTTTTTGTATTAAAGGTGGTACACCTCAGCTGTTTGTCATTTCTTAGGTCTCTAATTGCTTCTAACAATTTATTTCTCCAAGTTTCTATACCCCATATCATATGCTAAGCGTAGTGTATATATGCTTTAGTATACACGACTCTTAGCAGAGGCGGCAATTGCACATTGGGCAAATCTAAGGCAGTCTGGCAAACGGAAAGCATGGCATGTGTGCAGGATGTACTTTCGGAATGTTCATATACATATACATCTATGTATATGTATTTGTAGAACTGTAAGTATATGCGGCAGTGTACGCGCCAAAATGGCGAACAAAGACGTGCAGCAGCACAAGAGTGCACGTGCAAACGAGCGAGCGAGAAGCAAAAAAAAAAGAAATGAAAAAAGGACGGAAACGAAATAAGGTTAAAAGCCACTTAAGACTTATTCAAGTTAATGTGGCACATAACTCAAGTGAGTCGCGTATTTAGTGCCAGCAGCAGCGGCGGCAGCTCGGATCAGCTAAGTACGAACCTAAGAATGGCAGTGGCAACGCAAAGTATCTGTTGTATGTAGCTGGCTAAGCGCAGCAAAGATTTATAAACTGGCAAGCGGGGCGTATGCGCATTATAAATACAAACAAACAAAGAAGCAAACACAGAAAGATGAATACTGAAACGAATGCAAGTGCTTTACATTTTTCCTTTTTATTTTTCTATTCTTTTTTCTTTCAAGACAACACAACACGAGCAAAAGAACTAAAAAATTCACATAAAAAACGCACTTAACTATTAAGCGCTTGTTGGCGATTAGCAATTGCATTGGCAGGCGTGCAGGATGTGGTGGCAGCGGCGGCGGCGGCGGCAGCAGTGGTCTGTGGCGTCGACCATAAAATCCAAAAACATAAAAATTTACACAAAATGCACAGCGCCATTAAAAATGTAACATTTTGTAGGCCACAATTGCGGCTCAAATAGTCATAAAACGAGGGCTGGCATACGCAAACAAAAAAAAAAAAAAGAAAAAAAATCAATGGCTACAGAATTGAAATTCGTCTGTCCCCCGGTGGCATTCGGTTAGATAAGCAAAGGCCAGTAGCGCGCATCAAATTAACATTGAAATCATGCACTGACATAGATACACAGACGCACAGACACATATACACATTAAAAAATACAATTGCAAATGAATGAAAAGTATCTACATTTTGCCAATGACTTTGTTAATAATCCCTGGGGCGTGTTTTGCGCTGCGCCTGGGCTTATGCAACGATTTTCGTATTTAAATTCTTTACACAAATGTTGAAGCTCATAAAAGCGATTTAATCGTAATGCGAATTACCGTTACTCGAGGTTTGATTATAAAGTAGTGTCTATTTTTAATGCACTGTGAAATGTTTTTTTTTAATATAACTGGTCAGAATTACTATAACAATGAACGCTTAACTTCTTGCCCTTTGAATCATATATTTAAATTGAGGTTCTCTTTTGATTTGGTTTTATTTTTTTGTTATTTGGTCATGATTAACGAAAGGTTTAAGTTTCTAACTAAATTAAAAACAACAACCATATTTTTTTAATGCAAAAATGCATATATGACACAACTGTATAGAAGCAAGGAGTATAAAACTTATAAAGTGTCCAACTCATACAAAAAAAAAATAATTCTATATGGGGTACTGATAGACGGATGATGTTACTTTAGAGGGAAACGCGTAAAGTATCGTTGGAATTTGCAAAATAATTCTGAATAATTCCAAAATCGAAATGAAAAATCATCATTCGGTTCTCATTCCCATAGTTCCTCAACCGCACTAAAACTAGCTTTTCCAGTAACAGTTTCTATATCGCAGCCAGCTGTTCGAAGTGACCTATAACAGAGTATTCTTTGAGTCTACAGCAGCACCAAGATAATTGGAACATTTTCCGTTAGAAGAGTCTTGATCACATGAAAGGATTCTAACAGATATTCCAAAACAACTGGTCTAAGTATTTTCTTTAACAAATCTCAGTAATGAATTTTAGCAGGCTAAGTGGTCATTCTATATGAATTTGAAGAGAGAAAATTATTTGCAACAACTTGGACCATTATAGTAAAGAGCAACGGATACACATGTGTTTTGATTTCTGCTACGAAATCTCAACAGTCTCGGTAAAAGTTTTGGAACTCAAAACTTTATCTGAAACAAAATAGTTTAAAATTGTGCTCTAATTTGAAAATATAGATCTGAGCATGAGCAGTCAAGCCTGTTTAGAAATTTCATTGTTTCGCTTATGTCCGTCGGTTTAAAACCCGTCAGCCAAGTCGGAGCTCTATTTAAGGCACTACTGCAGCACAGTTTGAGTGTCTACTTTAACTTTGAACTCTACGAACATTCGTCGCAATGATTCAATGCGAAATTTTTTAGATCCTTCTGAAGAAATTTTATTGGTATTTTAATAGAGCTTTGATGAGCTAATATGTAGCATATTTAAATTAAACCTATACTAGATCTATCTATCCATCTATCTATCTATCTATCTATCTATCTATATCTATTGGAAGCCAAACCATCCAACCGATTGAGCTGCAATTCACAGACGAACTTCAGTTCAGCCAGGAAATGGTTCGGGTCAAGTTTGATCAAAATCGGAGAAGGCTACCGCCCATACAAGCAAACGGTGCGAATTAGGGAGAAGTGTAAACCTATTGTACTTCGAGATTTTTTTAATTTGCAAGTACTTATGCTTTCAGTATATTTGTTTGCAAATTAAAGTATCTAAACTTTCAGTATTGCACTAAAACACTTTCATTTATTTCACGCCAATTCATCTTACTCAGTTTTGTAATTGAATTTTTTTTTCAGACTAACCTTGCTGAAGAAGTTTCATCTTAAAAAATAAATGTAATAAAACAAAAAAGGACGGAACAATGGCACTCAACTCTCTGGTCTTTTAATGGTGCGATCCAGGTGGTTCTAACGCTTCAATCTTTTCATGTGAATGCTATGGTTTAACAGATTCATCTCATATTGATTGTCACTAGATTGTACACATGTGCACCAACGAACTTTGCCAGGTGCTTCGACGAATCATTCGAGTCGGATGTCATTCCTTAGAGCTAAACAGTTTAGGTGTCATCTTAACTCTTAATCAGGACGAGTTTGAGAACTATATGGTCTTTCTTTAACTTTTCGATCAATGAATGAAGTCCCAAGTCGTTCAAACAGATCTTGCAGAAGTCTTAGTGTGGCAACCAGATGTTCATCCGTTGGTGAGAGAACGTTGTCGACCGCCAATAATGCAATCATTAGTCTATCGTGTCACTTAATGTAGATCAACAGTAAAAAGCGTATTTAAAACAGGGCTTAATATAATACCCTAAGATGTTCCATCATGTACGGAATTGTAAAAAGGCATAATATTTCTTTTTGAGAGCATTATTAGCTAAGGCATGAATAACGCGGACCTCGAACTGGTCAACGTCTATAGATTTTCTGATTAAACGGAAACTGATTTCCTTGATAATCTCATCTACACATTTTAGACGATCTACTGCATGTTTTCCTTCGAAATTTGAGACATTTGCGTCTTGAACGGATATATGAATTAATTATAAATGTTTCGCTAGGGTTTTCGAAAAATTGATTTATGGATAGAAAAATGTTCAACAATAAATATTGACTTTTATATTTATTTTTCAATAAATTTTAAATTGTACAGGAAAACAATGTCTACATGTCAACGTTTCTCTCATTTGGACTTTCATAAGATTTTCTACAAGATACATAATTTAAATATTGTATCTGATGATTGCGAATATTGAGGCAAGTAACTGAAGAGCAACAAAAGATCTCTTAATAAAGATACAAAATAGTTTGTCATTAATCTCATCTGGCTTTTAACAGAAATTTAAAGGAAAAGAGCCGAGATATCACAAGGCATCACAACCATTTTCCTCAGCTGGGTACAATGAAATTGTTTTTTATTCTTGGCTTCACACTTTTGGGAATGTTTCGTTTTATAGTGAACACACCTCGTACATAGCCCAACCAGTGACAGTCACAGTTGGCACAGCCTCAATGTTCCATGCAAAACGTGTACACATCATAGTTCATGATTGTATTTGTATGCGATTAGCGTAGCAGCGACAGACAGCAACAGCATCAAAAAAGGATAATTGTATGTTACGTGCGTATGAGTGTGTATGTGTGTGTGTATCTATGTATGTCTATTTATTTAAGATGCTTAGTGATTTTTCTTCTAATCGAAAGCTGTCTAATGCGCCAAGACGCGAAACAGAGTCAGACATCTAATGATGTGGGTTAGCTGAATCGTCTTAACTTATTTTTTTCTTCTTTGCCTGCTGATTCAGCATTTAAGTTGCAAGCAAAGCCACACTCTGGCAGTATCGATGAACATTTAATGCATTTCAAATTGCTTATTTTCGGCCAAAACAATTTTCATTATTATTATTTTGGTTTACATAGTCTATATAATCGTTCGATTGATATAGGCATATAGTATTGCATAAAAAGTAAAATTAATGAAGCCTAGCTTAGCTCATTAATAACTGTCCATGTGCCATTGGCGACAAGCGCTACTTGGAAGCTCGCAGTGCTTAAAAAAAAAACCATTTACTTCGAGAGGGAAAACAGGCAAACAAATGCGATTTATCGATTATATCTGTGGTATATCTGCTCGGTACAGTGTACAACAGCTAGCTTGGAATTTATCTATGCGAACTGTGACATTTCGAAATTAGGACATCATTAGCAACTGTCGATGTGCGCGCTGATAAATGTGCGCCGACGGCCTTTTTGGGGCTCGAAAATAGCAAATAGCGAATGAGAAAGATTGCCTGGAGATACTTTTACACATACATAAGTATGCGGCCGGACGGACTTCACTTTCGTTCGAGAGCATATTGAGTTCCTGACACTCAGCAACGAATATCTATGAAAAACGGCACAAAATTGCCAACAGCAGCAAATAATGATGCTGTGCAATATTTATAGCTTTTAGCAGTTCCGGCTTTTGCAGTCAATTTGGTTTGTTTCTCTAACAGCATTTTGGCAGAAATGGCATTTCATGCACGATTTCAAGTTGTCGTTACTCTGACTTCGAAAATTTGTTAAATGTTAAAGTAGCAAGTAGCTAATAATAGCAGAGCCACTCAAGTTATATTTTAATTTGCTGTCAAACCAAATAGTAATTTGCTGACTGAACACTTGTTCGCCTAGCAAAAGTCAAAAGGTGACCTAAAATGCTTCCAGCGAAACAATAGACACATTTAAAATGAAAATCAAAATACACAGATACACACATATACAGCTGCAGGCTAAAGCAATGTTATGCTACCTCGTACTGCCACAATTGCCTTTCGATTATGCTGCTCTCTCGATGCCAACTGGTCCAGTGAAGTGACCATAATCGAAATAAGTAAGTTGAATTTTCCCGCGCTTTTCAGATAGATACACAAACACACTCTCACACACACACACAGACACAAATGTACTAACAAATACTTTGTTTTACGCAGAAAAGTTTCGCTTATCATTGACTACGAGCATCCTTTATATTTTGTGATTATTTCACTTCAATTGGCATAGCACGTTCGAACTTCTGACACTGACACACACATACACGCGCGTACATTTAATCTACACACACACAGCGAAATGCACTTATACTTAAATAGAGTACATGGTCGAACTCGAGTCGAGTATTGCTGGAAATATAAATGGAGTACTTTTTAATCTTCACTCACTTTTTCCATTGAGTATATCAGTTTGGCTGAGCGTTTGTAACACAGATTTGTAGACAATAAAGTAATTTTAAAATATTTTTTACAAATTCAGTTTAATTTTTTTGTTTGTTTTAGTAGCGCAGTTAGCTAGAGTCGTTCTAATATTAATACTATGAGGGTATATCAACGTGCATGAAATGTAAGTATGATCAAGCAAAACACCTAGAGATACCATAGCGAACTATTTTCATGGTAGAATGATAAGATTAACGCAACATGTATAAAATTAAGACCTCATTATCAGTGCTCGAGGTGAGCACACAATTGAAATATGCTTCAAGCTGGATACGCTAGAAGTCACAGGCTGGCTAAGAAGTTTTTCACAGTAGTAAGAGGTATAAATGCTTCTCAGATATTTCATGATGAACAGACTTATGTAAGCAGGGTATTATTTCCTTTCCTACTACCATATCAACGATAAAACAAATCTTCTCCAGCTCCATCAGATAGATCCTTATTAACATTTGCAAAAATTTTGAAATAAAACCAGAAGAAGAATAGTTTCACTGAACAATAAACACTGCAAAAGGTACTAAGCTATCAAATAGCCTGTTTTTAAGAGTGACCGTTGTATCCTGGCTTGATCTGAAGTTCCCAACAGAATTGATTGAAGATTTTTGTCTTTTTTGTTAAGAACTGGACATGAATAAACGAAATGAGAGATCGTTTTCTACTCAACTTGTTGTGGTTTGTTCTGAATTCTGTGTCTCCATTTCGATATAATTCTGTATAAATTTCATATTCTACAAGCAACAATGTTGCTTTTCATTCTTTTTAGGCCCTCTACCGAAGGTACAAGAGCCTATTGGTTTTGTGCAAATGTATGTAGCAGGTAGAAATAATGGTCGGAGACCCTCCAAAGTTACCCCCATTATGGTCAGGAGTGATAGAGAAGTCGATATAGCCATATCCGTATGTCCGTCCGTCCGGCTGTCCGTCCGTCCGACTGTCCGACTGTCCGTCCGTCCGTCTGTATGAACGAAAGGATCTCGGAAACGGTAATAGATAGAGACTTCGTGTCTTTTGCATTCGACTAGGACTGCTCCGGAATTTTACAAGTTTATTTCAAAATTTTGCCCCTCCCCCCCTTCCCCATAAAATCACCTCTAAGGGTGAAAATTTCTTCGACACAAAAAAAAATTGAGTTTACCAGTATAGAGATAACGCCCCTTTTGGCCAAAATCCAAAGAGTTCATCAGAATCGGATAATAAATGACGATTTTATAAGCAATTGAATTTGAAAGAACCCCCTTTTCTTTTCATACATAAAAAACTGTTTTATAAGGCACTTATTCGTGCAGTGAGAAGTGGTCATAAGCTTGGTCATAAGCTCAGGAAACATTTAATGTGTTTGTTAGGCGACCTGAACTGGTACAGGGCCTCTTACAGACGGTTACGCCCGACTGTAATTTCCTTACTTGTTAGGCCCTGTACCGAAGGTACAAGAGCCTATTGGGTTTGTGCAAATGTATGTAACAGGTAGAAATAATGGTCGGAGACCCCCCAAAGTTACCCCCATTATGGTCAGGAGTGATAGAGGAGTCGATATAGCCATGTCCGTCTGTCCGTCTGTCCGTCTGTCCGTCCGTCCGTCCGTCCGTCCGTATGAACGAAAGGATCTCGGAAACGGTAATAGATAGAGACTTCGTGTTTTTTGCATTCGTCTAGGACTGCTCCGGAATTTCACAAGTTTATTTTGAAATTTTGCCCCTCCCCCCCTTCCCCATAAAATCACCCCCAAGGAGAAATATTTCTTCGGCACAAGAAAAATTGAGTATGCCAGTATAAAGTTAACGTCCCTCTTAGTCAAAATCCAAAAAGTTCATCAAAATCGGATAATAAATAACGATTTTATAACCAATTGAAGTTGAATGACCCCCCTTTCCTCTTCATTCATATTCGAGCAGTGAGAAGTGGTCATGTGTTTGGTCATATGCTCGGGAAACGTTTAATGTGTTTGTTAGGAGACCTGAACTGGTACAGGGCCTCTTACAGTCGGTTACGCCTGACTGTATTTTCTTACTTGTTTTTAATTAATAACTGTTGATAAATAATTGAAATTCATGAGATTGGTCCTCATAAGGGATTCTCAAGAGACTGAGAATGGCATATGTAGATGGTATAGTATAGTCGTAGCCAGTAGAAATTTGAAGTAACACTCTGTTTTTATAATAAACAGAGGACTTGAAATAACATAAAAATTATACAGAATAATAGAGCTAAACATCAACCATAATCCATAATAAATTTCACTAGAAACCATAAATAAATAAAAAATAAGGATAACAGTTCAACTCGGCAACAGTAGAGTAACATTAGATAACAATTCTCTATAGAAGTTATACACATAGAAAACGATAAGAAAATAGACCGAGGCTATACTAGAATGCAGCAAGTTAACTGGAGAATCAAGTTAATGCAATCCTATTATATTGCATAAATGCATGGGGAGAAAGAGCAAACCAAGCCAAAGTCATTAAGGAGGTAAGCACCCTGCAAAGACTTCCGTGAGTATGCATCACAGGGAATATGTGAACATACCCAAACTTAGAATTGGAGGCAATTCTTCATCGCAAATTATAAATTAAACTTAAAACTAAAAGGAGACTCCTACGATTACAGGCTTATAGAAACAACAAAAAACAGAAATTTTTCAGAAACGTCTCTCAAACTGGACACAAGGTATATCTATATTGTCCATGCCAAAATATGAGATGATATAAGATGGCTAAGAGGAATATATTTCATGGAAAGTTTATAATAAAATGGACAATAAAAACAAACATGGACTTCGGAAAAATTCTATCGACGCCACCAGCAAGAAGTAAATGAGTGGATTTTTGATGGACAGTGGCACAGATCTAAGAGTTGTAGGAATCACTGAATAGAACACAACAGCATCTTTCAGACTGACATATGATCCATAATTAGATGTGTGCAATTTAACCTACGTAGGGGCTATAACAATTTTCATATTACTATTATATTGAATGGTCAGACGGCTTTAAACACAAAAAATTCAAGCATCGTCAAAGCAATACTGATGTCTGATGCATGAGATAAACCCGAAGACTTCGGCATATGCAACAGAGTCTATGTGTTGTAAGTACAGCGCCACAAAAACCTACTAGTTAATGAGCAAACTGATGAACGAGAAAAGATCTAGAACCTTGTTGTGTCATTGAATGCCGCACATCATTGGAGTTGTTGCGAAATAAAATAAACATGGAAACTGAACTGAGCGAGCAATCAAGTATGAGGACAAGCAGCTCCAGCTACGCAAGATTGAAATAAGAATAAGATTGAAAAAAAATGAACGGCTTGATTAGAGAAGCATATGTGTTGTATGGGAGTACATATGGATTCTGCGAACTTGAAGTCAACATCTCTTTACATTATCACAGAATGTGAAGCAGTAATTAAAAGTTTGATATTATGTATTAAAATGCTGAGATTTGTACAGCACAAAGGATGAGAGAAAATAATCTAACTTAAAAGGACGAATAATAGATCTTAATAATATTAATATATAATAATACTTCAATCACCAAACGAAGAAGTTCTTATCTACTAAGTAACAATGGATATTTCCGAAGCTACATATTATATGTTTAATACGATGTGCTGTCATATATAAGAAGACTCAGATTCGAAGTTTGTCGAGGAGGGAAACACAAAAGATTTCCTATTCGTATGTTTCGTACTAGTTTTCGAAATCAAGCGAGTCAGATTTTGTTGGGTAGTATCCCTTAGAGAGTTGTTGCACGTTCATTAAATACAACCTATCTGAAAAAGAATTAGAGAATATTAAATATCTAAACTTGATTGGTCTATCTTTAAGAGTATCCAAGTTCTTGTTATTCATAGTCAGACAGACGGACTTCTCTATAATGACTAGAATTTTTGGTAGTGGACCTTAGTGGAACTTATGGATTTAAAGCAAATGCGCCAAATATCAATAAAATAAGAAATAAAATTTACAAAAACTCAGAAAACTGCCTTTAGCTCTAAGTATTATCATTGAATTTGAAGGCTCTAACTGAATTAAATCGTTTTATTTGGTGCCCAACAATTCACTACTGAAAAAAAATATAATCAAAGCAAAATCTCATCTATGTACAAAGTTTTGCATAACATTTTAAATCTAATCCAATAATTTGGGCATCCTAAGCAGATGTCAATCCTAGAGTCTATATATCTATTACTATATATCGATTTCTCATATTCACGCTCAAACAAACAGATAGCCAAATGGAAATGTCTGTTGCGTCTCTTGAGTGCTGCAAACTTCGTAGCAAAAATATTTATTTATTTCAACAGGTTGTCAAGCGTAACTTCAGGAAAATTATTCCTTTGAAGTGCAAAAGTACAGTACTGCGCCTTCTTTGCCATTAACAACCACATTCCAGCGTTTGATGCCTCTGCAGCACCCTTCAAAAATAAAAAATTTCTGCATTATATGTGACGGTTGCCCTTTTCATATACGAAGCAACACTCATATGCAAACTGGCACTTTCTAAAAGTGTATACACGGTTCGTTTTAAAATTTTTAGCAATATTTTCTTATGTTGTTGTATATTTTCATTTTGATATGCTTTTATTTACACCTCATGGCTAAAATGGCTGCTGCCTCTGGTTCGCATCGATGGTCAGTGAATTTTCGCTGTAATATTGTATTTTGCACTGTTTTCATTCTCGCTACTCGTGTTTATTTGTTTTCATATCAATTGAACGCAGCTCAAACGTAATTTTTCTAAGAGCAGCTCTGCTACATTCCTTTCCAAATGATGTTAAATTTAATTCGCTCATAATTATTTGTTGCGCAAACTTTCCATGTTGGCCATTCGAGGAATTCGACTTTTTTTTTAATTTTTCTTTTGTAATTCAAACCGATTTTAATTAAAAAAGCTTGTGACTTTCATTTAAAATGTAAAGTGGGTGGAGTTCCTAGTAATAGACCGAAAGATAAAAACATTTAGTACGTACGGCACTGGCTATTTTGCTGTCGGCATTTTTACACTAATATAAAAAACTTAATTACCAAGTCCCAAGCTGGTACTCCAAACAGTAGCTATTGCAGTAAAATTCGCATAAATGTGAAACTTAGCGTATTACATCCTGCCAGAGTTAATGAAAATCAAACTTTTTTTATATAATATTTCTTTGCCATTAAAATCAGCAAAAGTAAGAGAAAAAAGATTTAATTAAATGACTTTAAAACGCTCGATCGATGTAAATAACGACTGTTCGCACATTGTTGCCAGAATTACACTATTTATTGACTTCAATATATCCCAACTAAGCAGTTACATCATATTTTACATGAATTCTCAGACGTGAAGAGTGCTCCCACTCGTGTTTGGCTATATTCAACTTCAATCTGAACAAGATTTTGCGCCGATTCGTTACCATAGACAAAATAAAAACCATTTGAACGTGTACCAAAGAAGGTTAATTGAATCTGTCGGTTAAGGAAGTTATGAAAAAAAAGTTAAAAATATCGTTATACAAGCTCTGTGGCTGTAAATCGGTTAAGTCGTCTACAATTTTGGGTCTCTATTGCTGGTAATTGACGCATATGTGAATTTTCATGCGTTATCAATCGTTTGTTGTGGAGGTGACTGCACTGTCGGAAGCCCGTGTCTGCGAACGTCCTAGCTGTGTGTAATAGCATATAGTTATGGGCCAAGTACACTACCTTGGAGTACTCCCGCTGTCATTGGTAAGACATTTGAACATGCATCGTCATATTTTATGCAAAAGTCGGTCATTAATAACTTATAGATAATACAGCTACACAGTATTTCTTTTTATCAATATCGTCCATTATTTTATTTACAACTCTGTGTATTTGTTGTACTGTGGAGTGGTGCCGTCTAAAACCAAACTGGTGGCTTGGTAGGGTGTTATTTTGTGTCAAGATTGGCTCTAGCTCTGGTGTACAAAGGATTTTTTTAAATATCTTTGATATGATTCGAAGTAGGCTGATAGGTCGGTAGGAGCTCGTCTTTGTCGCATCATTATTCGGCTTGGGAATAGGTGTTATCTGTGCAACTTTCTAGTGATAGTAATATCCGGAAGTTCTTTAAAAATTGTATCCACTGATCTATTTTTAGGCCCTGTACCGAAGGTACAAGAGCCTATTGGTTTTGTGCAAATGTATGTAACAGGTAGAAATAATGGTCGGAGACCCCCCAAAGTTACCCCCATTATGGTCAGGAGTGATAGAGGAGTCGATATAGCCATGTCCGCATTGAGCGTTGGCATTTGTAACACATATGGTGGAATATATTTGTGAATGTGCACAATAGCGTGAAGAGCAATAAACAAGCTCGTGGCAAACTCGATCGTTGAAGTAGCTACTACGATCTATACACAAAAAGTAATCTTAATGAATTTAAGCCTTTATATTATATCATTTTAATATAATATTAATTTAATTGGGTAAATTTAGTTGGGCCATAAGCTGGAACAATGTCTCCAGTATCAGCACTATGGTTGGGTGTAGAAAGATAGGAAGAAAATAACACCTTAGCTTCCCCCAATATTGTTTGGAGCAAAAGGTTAAATATATATATTTTCTTTCATCAAACTTTGTAATATGGCCCATACGGGTCACACCCCCACTGCGCAAGTAGTGCAGTTACCCTGTACGGAAACTTTATTGCACAACATTTCTAATACTGTTTGATCCATTTATGGAACATTAAAGTAAGCGTTATGATCGCGGATATAAGTGGGGCCCATCTCGAATAAATCCAGCATCCATAGCGGCAGAGATCATCACATTCTACAGGAACAGACCACCATTGAAAAGAAACCTATTCTAAAACTTATTAAGTATAAGCCCCAACAATTTAAAGGTAGCATTGCCCACCGTACAGCTCCGGGAAACCTCTCCGTCTTCTTAAGATATATGCGAGCATTGGAGATATATCAACCGCTCTATGGATAGGGCTGCCAAGAGTTATACAAAACCTGTGAAGAATTCTTCGTACGACGAGAAGTGTCGCATTGCAACTGCAGAGAACCACGCTTCCTATCTCTGAAGTCGGGAGCAACGAGAACTGTTAGAGAGCGATATCGAGAGAAACGGATAGAGGAGAAACGCCTTTTCAGATGCAAGAAAAAGCAGCAAGAAATGCGGGAGTTTGAGGATGTTGAGATGTTACGTGGCAGAAATGAAGCTCGAAAATTCCTATCAAAAGGTCAAGCGTCTGACTGAACGTTTTATACCCGGAGTAACTTTCTGTACGGATGAAAATTGAATTATGGTTACGTATGAACAGGAATCACTGAAATTAGGGAGGAGTAATTTTTCTAACATACTCGGAGGCGATGAAGCGTACAATTCCACCGATAGAGAAATGACACCGGAACCACCAGTTAATGATGGCACTATTGTAGAGCCACCGGACTATAACGAGGTCGATTCAGTTATTAAAAAGCTGAAGAATAACAAAGCGGCAGGCTCTGATGAGCTGCCAGCTGAGTTATTTAAGATCGGCGGCGAAGAGCTGGTTAGGAGTATGCACCAACTTTTATGCCAGATATGGTCCGATGAACGCATTACCCAGTGACTGGAATCTCAGTGTTATCTGTCCTATATTTTAGAAAGGAGACCCCACTATTTGCGCCTACTACCGCGGAACAAGTCTTCTTTCCATCGGATATAAGATTCTGTCGCGCAAATTGTGTAATAGGCTGAAGCTATATACAGATTCACTGATAGGACTATATCAGTGTGCTTTCAGACCTAATAAGGTCGACCAGTGACCAAATATTTACATTCATATTCACGCCAAATCTTGGAAAAGACCTTTCAGCTTAATAAGGACACACACCAACTATTTGTCGACTATAAAACCACTTTCGACACCCCGATACGGTACGAAGTTTTTCGACAGCCCGGTCTTCAGGCTAGGGCGATACTCTGTCGTGCGATTTTTTCAAACTTCTGATTGAATAACATTCTACGTCAGTATCCGTACATACAGAGTATGTCGGGCTCGATCTTCCAACAGGCAGCAATGCAGCTCGCTTACGGCGATGACAGCGATGTCGTTGGCACGCAGGAAGGCGAATCAGCAAGACGTCTCAGAGATTGGAAAACAGTTTAGCTCATGGATCTAGTCTAATTTCAATCTTCAGTGATAGAGAACTTCATCTATCCTACGATCCGAGATAGCCCGTAACATACACGTCAGCCTGGAGATCAGGCGAAGAATCACGCTTGCAAACAGATGTTTTCGGGCTGAGCAAGCAAACGAGAAGCAAAGCACTCTCTCGACAGACAAAAATCAAGATCTATAAGACGCTGATTCTCCCGGTTCTATTGTATGGCGCAGAGGCATGGACCTTGATTGAGTCGGACGAAACAGCGTTGGAAGCCTTCGAGAAGAAGATTCTTGCAGGATTTTCGGTCGTATTAGAGTCGGCGACGAGTTAGGATCCTATATGAACCGCGAGCTGTTCGAGCTATTTGATGAGGTTGACATAGTCGAGCGCACAAAATTCCAGCGGCTACACTGGGCTGGGCACCTCATTCGAATGGATGAAAGAGCTCCAGCACGCATGGTTTACATGGGGGCCACACTTGATTGGAGGACGCGGAAATAGAGGACGACCGGGCACGCGTTGGAATGACCAGGTATGGAGAGACTGGCGTCAGCGCGCACAAGACTATGGAGGCTGGCGCGCCTTCTTAAATACGGCCATGACCGGAAGACGGTTGACGGCCATTTAAGTAAGTACGTATTGTGAACCCCATCCCTAATCCAAATTCCAATTAATCTGTAATAAGAACCTACCGTTCTTAATCCCTGAATCCATTCAACTCAAAAGTCCAGGTTAAAATATAATAACGTGTGGTACATAAAGATTGATAACCTAATACTCCAACTATTCCAAAGACTTATCTAATATCATATCAGCTTCAACTGCAACTCCGTTATGATTATGGGCTTTTCTCTGCGGATATACTCATTATTCAATATCAAACACGCTTAAACCAATCTATCGCTCCTTACTAAGACTAGCATTTGGTACAATTCAGTCCATATCAATCAACAATCTATTATATATAACCCCAATAGAAATAGAAATGTCCTACTCGTATCTAAATAATCTTAAAACCATAATATGACTTCACAGCAAAAATCTAGAAAAAATATTCACTAAAAGTTACAAAAGCCAAAAGACAGCACAAACTTCCTTCCGATTGCAACCAAGGTCTTACTGTGGTTGCTCTGCGTAAATCGACATTTATTTCTCGTCGTACAGCAAGAATTCTACCATTTCTGTTTTGATTTCGTACTTTAATTTCGATTATTCATGTACTATTTCTTCCTTTAAGGTAATTATTCCGGTGTCACTTTTTGATACTGTCCTCGCACCTAAATTTTGGCCAAGTGGGATTGTAGCACATGAATATTTATATAACAAGTAAGAAAATCACAGTCGGGCGTAACCGACTGTAAGAGGCCCTGTACCAGTGCAGGTCGCCTAACAAACACATTAAATGTTCCCCTAGCTTATGACCAAACACATGACCACTTCTCACTGCACGACTAAGTGCCTTTTAAAACATTTGTTTATGTATGAAACGAAAAGGGGGGTCGCTCAAATTCAATTGCTTATAAAATCGTCATTTGTTATCCGATTTTGATGAACTTTTCGGATTTTGGCTAAAAAGGACGATATCTCTATACTGGCATACTTACTTTTTTTTGTGCCGAAGAAATTTTTACCCTTGGGGGTGATTTTATGGGGAAGGGGGGGAGGGGCAAGTTTTTAAAATAAACTTGTGAAATTCCGGAGCAGTCCTAGTCGAATGCAAAAAACACGAAGTCTCTATCTATTACCGTTTCCGAGATCCTTTCGTTCATACGGACGGCCAGACGGACGGACGGACAGACGGACAGACGGACATGTCTATATCGACTCCTCTATCGCTCCTGACCATAATGGGGGTAACTTTGGGGGGTCTCCGATTATTATTTCTACCTGTTACATACATTTGCACAAAACCAATAGGCTCTTGTACCTTCGGTACAGGGCCTAAAAACAGCAAAACGCTGTGCACAGCAAAACGCTGTTGAATTGCCCAGTACTTCTTCTCAAATATCAAAAAACTAAGTTCACGTTCTTTCCTTATTCTCTATCAATATGTAATAGGGCTAAGAACTAAACTTAGAGATTTGTACCTTAAAAGTTTATCTAAGAGTGCTGACGTCATTGTTTTTACTGAAACAAGGCATCAACCACATATTTTAATTTCTGAAATACTTTCTGAATCTTCGCAAATGAGCATTTACTTGCTTCATTCTACAGCTATTTGGTATATAGCTACATCATCATTTTAGTTATGGGTGATTTTAATTTACCCAATATAAAATGGTCTATGATGTATGATTCTTCCATTTCAATACCAACTGCCAACACTGTGTTTCCAGATAGTCTTGATTTGTCTTTGCAATTTTCAATATATCAGGTCGGTTTCTGGATTTGGTTTACTGTTGACAATGGTTTGAATACATGCCATCTAGTCTACGCTAAGTTAAATCCGCTTTTATTCAGTACTGATTAAACAGTTCTTGAGGCTTGCACTGACGTTAAGGAGCAATTGAATATTTTCTATATAAACGTCTTCAATTACTTTGACAGATAGCATTCCACTCTAGACTTTCAACAGCTTCTGCATAAACTTATATTTGAACATACTTCTGAAATCCAACCGAAAATACCAACCAAAATTTTAAGAGCTGAAACATTTACACAATAATTATGAAACTCAATACACCGAAGATCGATATCAGATGGTGGCCAGTACTTCAGACTAGATAAGTCTCAAAAAGAATAATTCCCCAAGAAAGATATTTTGTCGAACCACACATCGCAATACTAGTTAGGAAAAACGAACAAAATTATAACAAATACTTCGTTTCTATTCTTTACGGTTGTAATTATTCACTGCCAGACCACTGTGCAGAGCAGGTTTTTTTTGTGGGTCGCACACTGTAACTTTATTTTGACAATGGTTGCAATGGAAACCTGTGTCGCGCCAATAAAATTTATAGTAGAGTGAAATTCACTTTTACTTCCTGCTGCATATGAAATCATATACGAGTATATACATACTTGATATCGATCGACCTCTGCAGTTATTGCGGTTAAAGTCCTACGCAATTAAAATATTAAAATTATTAACATGCCATGCAAATACTGCCGAATATTACTTTGAACATAATATCAAATTACATTACAAAGTTCGAGGTGTCTTATCGTTGCTACGGCACACGTACATGGCGTATACGCGTTGCGAACACAAAACATCGATATTAAGTATACGCAGCGTATAGGTTTCATTGAATTTTCCTTTAATATTATTATTTTTTTTTTAATGAATTTAAATGTGTTTAACTGAAATTAAACACTTTGTATGCCATGCCATGTGACTAGTCATGTAGAGCACATTTGCAGGGCAACTGCATTTGTCGCATTCCGCTCACGTTTTGTGCATAAATGCAGCATGAAATATTTATTTATTGTATTTGGGAATTGTTTCATTTTATCAAGCGTTCATAGTTGTTAATACTGTTGCTGTTGCTGACACGCATGCAGCATCCTCCATCCAACTCAATTCGATGCGCGCTTCGTAGCACTGAGGGCAAAATTCTGTACTACATATGAAATGAAATTGCGCTTCGCTCGATTGCAACACGCATACAGTGAAGCTCTGCGGTTGTGCGCTGCGCTAGTTCGTTTGCTGTACGCATAAGGTGCACATGCCACGATTTTAATAACACTAAAAATCCTAGTTGACAATTGTCAGGAGACGCTGAATTGCGCAACATAAACGTGTAGTAGTATACACAAATAGTTGCAGTTGAGAGTTGTCGTTGTTTTTGCAGCGTTTAGCACACCATTTGCCGTGCTGCCGTGCACAAAAAACAATTTTCAAAATGTGCCACCGTGTGTGTGTGTTTGGAAAAATGTGCGATACCGTCGAGCATTGCGAATCAAATCACATTGAATTTTATGATATCGAATTTTTAAACACTTTTGAGGTTTGATTTGTATCAGAAACTATTTCCCACTTGTTTTGAGGTTATTTTCAATTTACATTTTTTTCATTGCCATGTAACCAGTAACGAAGCAAACAAACCAATTAAAAGTATAGTTGCACAACTTTGTGTATATCCTGGCTTCAAAAAAAAAAAAAAAAAAAAAAAAAAAAAATCGTGTACAAACTTGAAATCGAAATATGCTGCTTGGTTTGCCAATCATCGAAATGTCATTTGCAGCTTTTGTGTATGAGTTTCTATGCACATTTTTTTTTCTTATTTTTTGAAGAAACTTCTTCAGGTTACACGAAAGAAGAAAGAACGCAAAAAATCCAATTTCAAACTAAAAAAGCCAAAAATTCTCATACAAAGTTAAACAAAAGCTGCAGAAAAGCAAATTGCGAACGGTTTTAAGATAAAGGTAGAAAAATTCAAACTCAAATACATGAAATGCATTTGAAAATAGTTCGGAAAAACTATGACTGCTTTTTGCAGTTGCTCTTTAGCCAAGCGTTGACATTTAAATATTTTAATGATTATTTCAAATTGCCACAATTATAGACTTTATATTTTCTAATTTTAAACAAATCTGCAAACCGCTTGGAATACAGAAGCTGGCAGACTTAACTAAAGATCCACTTGCATTTGTCGTACGTGACTACAAGCGGAATATTGCAAGAATTTTCTAGTTATTTGCATTTTAAAATAATTTCACAGTCAAGCAGCCAAGTTGAGGTGGCAATAAATGTTTGTCGCTTATTTCTGCTGCACCGTATTATCTTTGCTTCTGGATGTGAGTGTGTGTTGCAAGTAAGACGCACAATTGTATTGAATCGATTTAGAGCCAGATTTATACAGCATAGCTCAGATCTATAAAAGCTTAGAACATTATTAAACGTATATTTGGAAAGTAACAAAAAAAAACAACAGATTTTTCGTGCTTAATACGTTTCCGGCTACAAGCTCTGCTCTTAAAATGAGTCCTATGCCAAACTGTTCGCATAAGCTCTTAGAGCAGGGCGTGTGTTTAACTCTAGCGGCGCAAGAAAAAAAATTTAAGTAGAACAAAAAAATTTTGAAAATCGGAATATTTCAATAAAACATCATAGGGGTTCCGGATTGTGTCAATTTCGATTTTTAATAGCTGAGCACAATTTTTGGAGTGTGGATTTTCGACTTTTATAGATCGACTATAAAAATAGTATTTTTCGAAATTTTTAAGTTCGGTTTGGAATTTGTTTGTTTGCTTTTAAACTCAGCTTTCAAATGAAATCGAGAGTACCGCAAAATTAAGTTTCAATCGAAATTTATGGTCTTAAGCCCTGAGGTTGGCACTCTTTCCTATATAAATCACTAGGACCATTCAATTCCTTGGTGTAAGATATTAATATTCCCAATTCAAAGAGACAACCAATCATAGCTGATTTGACACCTTGAAAGTGGTCTACGTGTTCATATACTACTGAAAACCCACAAAAAACTGCAGCAACATAACCATCCACAGTATTAAACGGATTTTTGACACTGATGGCTTCAGATAAAATCGCTAGTACTTTGATATACCCGAAAGTTCCGCAATATTATACTTGGTATGAATGAAAAAAAAAATGCTTCAAAGGCGCAAGCAAGAAAGGCCATCAGCCATCAGCTACTCAAATGTGTTCTCGACACATGCTTTGGTACATATTTGCCACAGTTCACACCAACAATGATGAGTTTCATTACTACATATCAACATATCGGGAGGCGTGTCAATAATTTTATTTACTGGAAAATGACACACCCTGATAGACTACCCTTGCCGCTGCTGTAGTTTCATATACTCTTCACCAAATAAATTGTATCGTCATGTTTCCTATTAAATCCACTTGAATAATGTGGAAATTTTCAGATGTCATTTACTCTAATTGATGAAAAAAGCTTTTTTTTTGCTGGCAAAGCGAGTGGAGGTTCAGCTAGTTTATTTGATACATATATCATTTAGGATGTGTAAATTCGAACTCTTCTTTTTTCACATCAAACATTTTTTTGTTGAAAATGTTTCAAATTTAATGTTCAAAATATTGTTGGAAGAATTTGTTTTCAGTTCCAATGCAAGAATCGACTATTTTTTTTGCTTCTTGTAATTAGAAAGGTGCTACTCAGCCAAATCAAAATTCCACAATCGGAACATATGGTAATCGGAAGCAGCCATATCTAGAGAGTGGAAGTAGTTTTTAATCGATTTCGCAATAGCAGGGCAGAGAATTGTTGTGCTGAAAAATGACTTGATCGAGTCTAAAACTGCTTAAACAGCAGTCAATTTTTTTCCTCCTTAGCTTAACTCAAACTCAACATTCTTCAATATTACTCGCACTATTACATTCTATATATATTCGAAATATTCCAGCAGCAGTACTTTTAGTTTCTTTAATATTTTGCAGTATATATCATGTCCACCCATCCATCGCATATTAGTCTAAAATTTTAAACCCGGACCTGCTCGGTAAGTAAATTTTCCATCGAATGAATAGGAACATTTATTTATTAGTTTGTCCTAACAGGCTAATATATCTAAATAGAAACAGTACTGCAGTCGAGTGTGTTCGACTTCGAGATACTATGTATCCCCATTGATTGAATGGGGTATATATTTCTATCTTGATTCATGTGAGAAATTTTATTGGAATTAGAAATGATTTTCTTATAAATATGCAGAACAGGAACAGATTTTTATACTCTTTCTAGTGCTCCGTTATGGATATAAATGGACTAATTTATTAAAATTCAAAACGCGCCAAGTTTAGAGTTTTCAGCTAAAGTAACAAGAAAGGCAAAATTTTTTTCGTACAAAAACTCATAAAAGAGCAAAAAAAAAAAAAGGTAAGCTTTCTACCAGATGAAATGGGTAGAAAGTATTAGTTGTCTGAAGAATACTAGAAACTATATATCTAAACTTGAAAACTGTTTCATTTAAAGTCTTCAAGTTATCAAAGTTCAAACAGACAGCCAGAATGGCGCAAATGTCCGTATCAACTCAACTGTTAGATCGGTACCAAAACATTTTAATGATCCGATTTGAATCCAAAATTGTTTAATTAGGACTAGCGTAAAATACAAAAAATTTGACAATCAACAATTTTTTTCATAACAAAATGAACAAGTAGAAACAGATTTTAATGGGGAGCTAACCCTTCTATTAGTCCAATCTGAACCTTTATGAAATATTTTGTAAGAATTAATTGATGCGTCTAGTTAAACTTATAACATTTTTTATACACAATCTCAGACAGAAAGTGGAGTTAGTTTGAAAGGAAAGGAATTTTTAATTAGATTTACAGTTGTTTCTCAAAGGATTTCACAAGACTCGGACTAAATTGACTGAAAATAGTGTATCTTATTCCAGGGCCTTCAATGGATGTTATTTATTTAAAATAGTCAACTGGTGGTTAATCCTAAACTCTTGGTGACTATTAAGGCCACTACACTGCGAGCTGTATGACAAGTTCAAGGAAAGGAAAAGTCGTTCAATTTCGTGAATGAAATAATCTGCTATCATGGTTAATGATGTAATAATGTTCTTAGAGCGCTACGTTTTCAATCTCATGACACATATTCATTATGATAGTTCAGAAATTAGGTGAACTTAAGAATCTTCGTAATTTTTCAAGCCATTGGGGAAAAATTAGAATATGTTTTTAGTACAGAATGCCCAGAGTGCAACTCTCTACCGTGAATTTGGCTTCATAGAATACCATAGTACCCCAGAATAAGTCTATTGATTCGTTTATCATGTTCACGGTGGCTTTGAAAATAAGCTAAGGTCGCTTTCAGCGATGCAGTATCTCCAACTGAGATCGTAACTGCATCTTCGCGACTATATGATCAAAGTTCGAGATGAGCGTTAGTATCTCAGAGAAGTATCCTTTAATCTGTCCTGTACACACTGTATGCTGCGTAAAAGCAGACTCAACACAATGTTAGGTGCTTATATGGATGACTATGTTATCGCTGTCAGCTCGACGAGCAGTAGCGATGCGACGGTACTTCCATAGAAGTGGTTTGATGTCTTCAGCAGATAATCTAATACTTGCAATATGACCGTCTTTGTATCTTGTAAATTTATTTGCTCTCATGGAACAATACAACTAGCAGGTTAAGTTTGAGCAATAAATTGACAATTCCTTTCTTTTCTGGACTTACTAAAGGCCATTCTGGGGCATTAATAAGCCCTGAACATCAACTTAATACAACTGTAAATGAAAAAAATATCTTTTATAAGAACAGAATAAAAGTAGATATTGTAGGGGCTTAAGTACATATTTATTTAGTCATTAGAGGGTGTAATACAAGCCAAAAGTTTAAAACGCTCGATGATAGAATAAAAATATATTTGTGACTACTGTTGAAGCCAAGGCTTGGCATTATTCGGACTACTGTTGAAAAGTGGTTTACTAAATTTAAACGAGGCGAAATGAGCACCAAGGACGATTAACGCAGTGAACGCCCCAAAGAGACTATTACCGATGAAAACAATAAAAAAGTGCATAAAATAATTTTGGACAACCGTAAAGTGAAGTTAATGAAGACAGCTGAGACCTTAAAGATATCAAATGAACGTGTTGGGCATATCGTGAATGAATATCTGGGTATGCAAAAACTGTCTTCAAAGTGGTGCCGATCGAGTTCAAAATCGACTAAAATTTGATGATTCTGAGTAGTGTTTGGAGCTGTTCTATTGTAATAAACCTAAACATGGGTCCATCTTTTCACACTGGAGTCCAATCGACAGTCAGCCGAATGGACTGCTTGTGATGAACCTACTCCAAAGCTTTGAAAGGCGCAAAAGTCGGCTGGCAAGGATATGGCATAAGTATTTTGAGATGCAAAAAAGGGAAGATCGATCAAAAGCGACTATTATGTAGATTTATTGAAACGCTTGACGGACGAAATCGCGGTAAACGGCCCCAAATGAAGAAGAAAACAGTGCTGTCTCATCAAGGCAATGCACCAAATGAATGAAAGCGATAGCAGGAATTGGACTTCGAATTGCTTCCGCATCCACCATATTCTCCAGATTTAACCCCTAGTGGTTTTTTTCTGTTCTCAGATCCAAGAGAAAACTCGCTGGAAAAAAATTAGGCGCCGATGAAGAAGTAATCGCCGAAACTGAAGACTAGTTTTAGGCCAAAGACAAAACGAACTATAAAAATGGAATCGAAAAAATGTATGTCCGCTATAATCGTTATACGTATCGCTCTCGGAGGCAACTTTATTGAATAATAAAATTAGTTTTTATCACAGAAAAGATTTTTTATATGTCAGCATACGACATTTGCAGGTCGCATCGATGCTCTGAGATATGCAAGAAACAATAACGCATACAGGCAGCTCCATTTCTATCCACTAGCATTGGTGGTAGTAAATTCAAGCACCTTGACAAAAGCTTATATTGGTGGCCTCGATGGGAATCAAGTTGATCCTGTGCTGATTAGCGGGATATTTTACAACTGCATTATGGACATGTGCACTCGAAGAGTTGTCGACAGCAATCTTTGGCGTGTATCTGGGTGCAAACCCAGTTAAAGAAATAGGTACATTTCTGTGATTTGTTGTGCCTATTTTGGACAGAATTCTTTGAAGTGTATTACATTGCGTCAAACATTCCAGCCATTTGCAATACTGGACAGCGACAACAGACCAGTAGAATCATTTCCACTGTTTCGCTTACTGAACAAAAACTTACTCTGCCTGTAAACAAAATAAAAAGCAACCAAACTACTACTGGGCGGAGCGGTTTACCAATAAAACTGCTTAAATATATCGCTAACATCATCTCAGGCACTCTACACGGATTATTCGGAGGCCTGGATATCTACGACAATTTCAGGTTGATACATGAAATGAATAATCCTCAATATCCCTAAAAAGTGTGACCTCAGTCAGTTCAGTTTCCAAACTCTTAGCAAAAAGTGTAAATGTCTTCATTTTGTCCAGTGCCTCGCTTAAATTATACACTCAGAGCAAGTAGGTCTTGCTAAGATGATATCAAAACTCTACGCATCATTGGAACAGTCTGTCGAGTGGAGATGCCAACCGTTTGTGTTTTTCATAGAATCACAGCTGTACCTAACCAACCACGTCCTCTTTTACATAACATCAGCTCACTTATATCAAGAGTTCTAGACCACTAACTCTGGAAGAAGTATTTGTTGCCGCATATAATCAGTGCAGTGGAGACTAAAACAGATGCACATATAGTGGTGTTGCAGCAGGACAGCGAAGTCCTAAAGCAAACAACCTTGCAGTTAAAACATCTGCAAGTAATATCAGCCGCACCACTGACTGTCGAACTCAACGACAACCATATGGTAACCATTAAACATTTTGACGGGTTCGCGTAACTTGGTAACAACATTGCATAGATAGCTATGCAGAGATAGACACAGCTACGCGAATTACCAAATCAAGGGCTGCTTTTCGATTAAAAATAAATATGATACCAGCATATAACTGAACCCATCTATGTCTTTGAGCCATTTATAGGCTCTATGGCTCAGAGACGTGGATGGACTCAGGTTAGATATGCAAAAAACTGAAATCTTTCGTCAATAAATAGCTGAGAATTATCTGATATATCTACTAAGCAAGATAGGTCACAATTACCGCATAAAATAATACAATATTACAAAGACGACTTTCTAGTGAAAGCCATAAGAAACACTGTACACTCCGAAATTTTGTGCAGTGTTACACTGGAGTGAATTAAGAGCTCAGCCGGCAGATAAAAGTCGCTAAAGCGCATTTATTGCCGCCCTATGCTACAACTAATGGCAATGCTTTGTTCATTTATGGCAAGTTTCTCAAGAAATTAAATAATAAATAAAAAATTTTAAATGATACTCTTGAAACTTGGGATAAAAAATATCGAAGTAAGTGCAAGGGTATCCATTAAAGACAAGCATCAGCATTGCATGTGAAGAGCGAGAAGCGAAAGCAGAGTAAAGGATGCACATTGCCGGAAACGGAAATGTCGCTGCAAGCGAGCATACATGCATTGCTCTCTAACTCTCTTCTCTCTCTCTCTCTCTCTCTCTCTCTCTTCAACACATTTTGTCTCTTTTGCGGTCTGTGTTGCTGTTTGTATTTGTGCAGTTTACAGTTATTTTGCTATTTACGCATTTATATGCGCATTTCTTTTAAGTGTTGATTTTGCTCTTGGGCGCAATTATCCAATGCAAAAAAAAAAAAAAAAGAAAACCCAATTTGTACTCAGGGCTTAAGAGCGGCAGTCGAATCAGTAGCAAAAACAACAACAACAAAAACAGCAGCTGCTTTGCATTTTCCCCAGCTCAAATTTGATTACATCTGATTTCCACACACGCACACACAAACACAAAAGGAAAAAATTGAATTTTAAAAAGCTATTTTTTTTTTTTGCATTCGTTTGCCATGTTTTGAAGTGCTTCGCATATGCGGAATTTTAAAATAATAATGAGCAAGGCTACGCAGCGTTGCTGGAGGACTTTTTTTTCCATATGCGTTGCTAGCTACTAATCAATTTTCTTTGCCTTGTATGGATTTGCAAAATGAAATTACGCCAAGAAGCAAAAAAAATATTGAAAAACTTTTGCGCATAAAATTTTGAAAAATATGAAGCAATCAAAGATATTGCCAGCATTTAAGCGAATAGTATAGAACAAGAAGTATCATAAATAAATATAAAAGCAGCGACGCATTGGAAAAGCGAGCGCAATAAAAGAAAATGTAATCTTGTCGATAAGTGCGAAAACGTGTCATGCGGCAGCATTTGTGAACAAGTCAATAAAATGCGCAGATATCAAAGGAAATCAAGCAAGAAACACAAATACAGCGCTGCGAAGGACTTGAGCAAACAAATGTGTATGAATCAAATGAATGAACGAACCAAATCGAATAAACAAGTAGGTAGGAGAGCCATCGCACGAATGTGTATGCGACAGGTTGACAAGTATTTAGTTGGCATTGTGCAATGGCGTTGAAGCAGCAGCGAGACAGCTACACCTGATGTCGCCCATCAAATCGAAGCTGAAATATTATTATTTTCACAAGTTAGTCGGCAACGCACCATAAAAAAAACGGAATGCGTAACAATATTATGTTATAAATAAGGTGAGAACTGCTAAAAAAAAAAAACAAAATACATAAACAATGTAAATATTAAGGCGGGAGGAGTTGGAGTGGCACTGCGCTGTATGGTAAAGTGTGGCAAAGACAGATTATTTGCTTGCGACACATGTACAAACTAGGGTAGACACAGAAGTATACAGCACAGCAATACAAATACCAGCTAACAACAGACTTTGATAAAATTTTGTCTAGCCGTTGAAAGCGTTCGTAAACTGCAGACAGACGAAAAGAAATCAAAAGGAAAAACTTCCGATGTGCTGTAATAAACATTTTTCCTACACGAAACGGAATAGTAACTCAAATTTGTTGCCTGGTTTCTATATGTTTAGCATTAGTAATATTTCTTTCTCTGTATTTGTTGTAGCTTGCATTTTTTTATCAATTTGAATCCTCTCTTCTTTGTTTTTTATGTTCGCGCACAGCAACTCTCTCATCTAATCTAATAAAAGCTGCTAGAGTTAATAGCTCAAACTGCCGCTGCCACTCGATGTCTGCTTGCTTACTTCTAAGTTTACCCTCGCACATAAGTACATCATATCAGCATGCAAGTGCCACAGCTGTTTGCACACGGATTTCACTTTGCAACACATGAGGTATTTTCGCGTTATTCTTTTTACTTATTTTTTTTTTTTTTTTTGGTACTTCCTGTGACACATTGTGATAAGCAACAATGCCAAAAGTTATCATCAAAACTCAAAACTTTATCCGTAGTGTCAGGACTTGTACACTTTAAACAATGTTTAAAATTAGGTATTACCGGCTGGGAAAATAATTTGTAACACACAGCTCAAACTGGCTGGTTATATATACAAAATTTATTCACTTTATTTGTCTCATAATAAGAAAAAATAAAAACTGGTTGAATGACCCATTAATATTAGTTAACAAGCAAATATAGAAGGGCCTTCTATAGAAATTTCATGCTGCAAAGACAAAATGCAAGCCCAAAAGGTAAAAAAAAATGGTCAACTAAACCACATGTGGTGTACTAATAATTGCAATGCGAGCCAGTTTATATGAAGCTGGAAATAAAATGTATCTAAAATAGTTTCAATGTTGCCTTATCAAGCAAAAAATTCAGAAGAAATCAGAATACCGCATAAAACAAATTCTCTGCTAACATCGGCATAGACAACAGCAGCAGAAGCTTAAGCTTTATATATTGATGAAAATCTTCGAAACAAAAAAAACTCCGTCCTTTGATGTTGTAAACCAAAGAAGTTTACGTGAAAATACCTCCAAAAACTTTAATTCTTTTCCAAAATTGTAAAAAAAAATTACAGTAATTTGTAAATGGGGATGGATTAAAATTTGAATGATCTGGACTTGTGCCTTTACAAGTCTAGATTAGATCAACAACGATCTGGCGAAATAGCGTGCCTTCTTCAACTAGTTATTGTAGACCCTTTACATTTTTTTGTCTAAAAGAAACAGCGAACTTGGTTCGGTTGAAGTAGGCAGCATAAAAGGCCAATTGACAATATTAAAAGTCAATCACCACAACCACAGCTCGGAACAAAGGTCTTCAAAGGATCATGCTACGGAAGACCTGTTTTCGAAGAAGTCAATAAAATCAAGGAAATGATTGATGACCGCCATAGTAGCAGCAGTACCATCGAAGGCCGTATCGTCAAAGGCATTTAAAGAAGCTTGGCTTCACAAAAAACTAGATTTCTGGGTGCCACACGAATTGACACCAATTAATTAATCTACCGAATTTCCATCTGCGAATGGCTACTGAATCGCAACAAAAACGATACGTTTCTGAAGCGAATGGTGACTGGCGATGAAAAGTGGGTCACTTACGGTCAGGAAGGTTTTGCTGTGTGTTTGTTGGGATTGGCAGGGAATCATCTACTATGAGCTGCTCAATTTGGTCCTCTACTTTGAACAACTGGACCTCTTTAAGGCAGCAATCGGCCAGAAGCGGCCATCTTTGGCCAATAGGAGAGGAATTGTGTTCCATCAGGACTACGCCACACCACACACTTGGATTGTGACGCGCCAGAAGCTCCGGAAGTTCGAATGGGAGGTCCTTATGCATACACCTTATAGTCCGAACCTGGTACCATTGGTTTATCATCTCTTCCTCGAAAGAGGCTTGCGAAAATCGGCTGTCTCACTCTTTTGCCAATAGGGAATCAAGCTTTTATGAGCGGGGCATAAAGAAGTTGAAATCTCGTTGGCGCTATTATTCAAAACGGCGCCCATTTGAACTAAATCCGATGATTGTACGCAATTTTATAAAGATTTGAATTAAAGGCGAAAATACGAACGAGTTTTTGTTCCAACCTGATATTAAAAATCTTCCTCAAGAAGAAAATGTTGAGTAAAATTTTCAAACAGGATATCATCAATCGAAAGCAAATGATAAAACTATCAAAAGCACATCACGAACAATTTTTTATTATCTTTTTGTTGAAGTATAAATGAATGACTCCCTCCCCCACTGCCAATTATTAAAAAAAAATTTAACTACAATATTTGACACATAAATTACCGACCTATAAGATAATTCATATTTGAAAATTTAAATAAATCGGAGAATATTTTTTGTTTGGGTAGAGAATTGACGTGAAATCCACTATATTTGTAGAAACATATTCTTAGTTTGTATGCCATCATAAATGTAATACACGGATATCATAAGCAATGTATCTTTACCCATCAAATAGGCTCTGGAAACTCGATGTAGATATATTTGAATTTTCCGTCTAGAAGAAACTCCCGCACAAATACAATGGAGGATGCCAACCGATTTAACAGTTGATAGTTGCTTTTTGTATAGTTTGGTTTGGTAAACATTTTTATCAAAATAATGCTTCGTCAAACTTCGTCCATATTTTGGTAAACAGAATCGTCCATCAAAGCGGCTAATTCGAATGACTACTCTTAATGATAATGAGTATCCCATAAGACTCCAAGGAGTGCGCACCGAACAAGCTGTAGCTGCTGTAAAGCAAAGCATTAAAGATCCAAATCAATCAATTCGTTGCCGTTCACGGCAAATGGGTTTGTGTCCATCCATTTTATGGACGATTTTACGAATGGAGCATAAAAGCTTATAAGATAAAACTTGTGCAGGAATTAAATCAAACGAACGCCGCCAATTCGGCTAATAGGCTGAATCACGAACTGATATTGATCTTGATTTTTCACACAAATTTTTTTAGCCATGAAACTCATCTTTGGATATATTTGTATTGAAGTTAATCCAGACGCTTTCGTCCAAACACCATTGCATCCATAGAAAATAACTGTTTGGTGTGCTTTATGGACCGGCGGAGTCATTGGTCTATATGTTCTCAGAAACGATGATGGCCAGAATGTTAATGTCAACGGTGAACAATGCAAAGACATGATTAGATGTTTTAAGATGTTAAGAGATGGACATACATCCATATATCCATACATACAAACTTTCGCATTTATAATATTCGTAGGATATACAGTTTAAGTCACATTAATTTCGTACAGTTTGTGTAGTACATTTGCAAAGTGCTACCAAACAGTTTGAATAGCGTTGGTGTTTAGTACATTTTAAGCTGAAAAATTTAATTTATATTTTAACATTAATATCTTTTGACAATGGTGCTTGATTTTGCTGGAATAAACGCTAAATGTTGCTCACAATAAAGCCTCTTTTCTTTAAGTTCTTAAATTTTGAATCCAATGAGAAGCTTTTACATGACTCGCGCACAAATAGATTCGATTTCATTATATGTACAGATAAGCACCAAAAGTCGAGTCGTGCCATGTTCGACCGTCTGTCTGGGTATCTGCATGTAGTAAGGAAACTTGCAGACAATAATAAAAAAAAACCTTCAAGTGTTCATATTTAGACACTCCAATTTTTATTTCAGACGAATGTTTGCTGACTGCTAATCCCTAAGAACTGCCTCTCAGTTTTCGTGTCATAAAAAAAATTTTATTATTGTTACTTTATCTGGAAACGCAAACGTTTTAAGTTAATCTCAATAAAATATTCTATATAAGTCCAGATGGGACCCGTAATATGGGGGGACCCGTCAATTGTAAACCATACGCTTTATATTTTGATTTTTTAACCAGCATAGAATAGGTATTCATCATTAAAAATTGTGAAGGTTTTTTGTTTTAATTTAAATTTAATATTAAAATTAATACACTTGGCATATGCAACCAACTCTTAGAGCAATTCGTCGAAGATCCTTTAAAGATATTTCCATAGAAATTGTCAATTTTGTGTGTGTTGTTGTTTGTTGTTCATACTAAAGCACTAGTTCAAGCACAGCATTAAAGTTTTATGAGACAATAATCAATTTAGGATGTGCTTCACGACATTCATGTGTAAAGGATGTCCTCTACTGAACTGCGTGTACTAGACTCTTAAACTGTTTCCCGTAATATATATTGCAGCCCTTGAATTTATCTACATATAACTAGATACGTTTTTTAACAATTTCTATACTTAAAACTTTAGTTTGTAAAATTTTATAGAGAAAAAAAAATAAACTTTTACACGCTTGAAAGCGAAAACATTTGTTACTATATAATAAAGCATGCTTCTCAACGTCTCCGGCTTCGGTCCGATATCCACAGAGGCAACAGCAGCAGCAGGAGCAGGAGGAACAAAACGATTTCCGCTTTGTGCACTGAGTATTCTGCTCCTTAGACACAGCAGCAGCAGTAGTAGCGGAGGCAGTTGTTGTCTAGCGCACACTTCAAATGCCATTTCCGACAAAAAACACTTGAGAAAGTGACTCAAATTTCCATAATGTCTGCCATGAAAATGCGATCGATTTTCATGTGGCTGCAAATGCTCGAGGCGGCATATTGTAGAGTGTGGCGGGTGACAGAAACAGGGCGGTAACATTCTAACTACAATGCTTAAATATATGAATATATACGATATGTAAAAAAAAAAAAAAAACAAAAGAAAAAGAAAAATAAAATATAGAATAAACTAAAACGGAAGAAGGCAAGCAAGCGCACATTTTGACATACAAAATGTGCGAGAAAATGGCGCAAGGCATGAAAAAAAATTGGAATAAAATAAGAGTAAAAGAATAAGAAAGTGTGAAAGACAAGAGTCTCAAATGAGCGGAGGTGTAAAAATGAAAGCGAAAATGGAGCGTGCTTCTGTTAAGCAGATACAAAAACACACACACACATGCATACATATACAGGTAACACGCTTAAGTGGATAAGATTGCGATTTGTCTGCGCTTTTGTATCTCTCTGAGTGGTTGGCTGGGAGCTAACTTGAGTTGCTGTAAATTGTAGTCTATCTGCTAAAGTTTATTGACATTTTATAAAATTAATGATAAAAAATTATGTGTTTATGGATCTTTGTGAGTTTTGTAGTGCATCAGGACCACGAACAGTATAAAGTAATGTTGTCTGCAGCATTTGTAGATTTCGAACTGTGAACCGAGGGAATGTCATATGCACCATATATAAGTAGGTCTGAGCACAGATCCTTATAGGACACCAGCACAAATTTGCTTTGATTTAATGCCACCCAAAGAAACATATTAAAGTAATTATTAAAAAAAGATAATCCGAAATTAAAAATGATAAAAAAAATCTAAAGACGATTTTTAAATCCTATCCAATTATACCCAACTTAACATAGTTCATCGACTTAAACTTTTTTTTTTCCTTATTTTATCGCAACATTAAGACAAACGATCCACGCGCTTGATCTTGAAACATACATATATATAAGCATATATACACATTAAAAGTCATTCGTGACAATTTAAAGGCAATCAAAAAACTAATCGTTAACAATTAATTTTCTTCATTCAAACAAAACTTCCAAAATGATAAGTCAATCAGGAATGGTGCAAAGTTCAGTACTTTATTTCTCTATTCCTTGATTTATTGCTGACCAACTGTTATAGATTTGGGCCTTACCTATCTCTC
The DNA here is from genome assembly GCA_035044805.1 of Leucophenga maculata. NCBI lineage: Eukaryota > Metazoa > Arthropoda > Insecta > Diptera > Drosophilidae > Leucophenga > Leucophenga maculata. The sequence continues at coordinate 251,992 of JAWNNP010002746.1, read as the reverse complement.
GCACTCGGTCAAGTGTCAGTCACTATTGTATGCACATCAGGCATCATATGACGCCCTTCGCTTGAAATCATCTGAAGTACCTGGTTTTTCTAAGCGGTATGAGCGAATTCTAGTCAAATGCATTCCTTTGGTGGCTGTACAATTTGATATTCTCTCCATTCGGACAGCTTTCACACGTGGTTGTAATTTCTACATTCATGTGCTGCTCTCCTAGCTAATCTGCAGCTTGTGATGCAATGCAGTTCCGTATGATTTGCATAATTTATATTTTGTTTTCCACAATTTGGATAACTAATTGCGGAGAGAGTAGGTCCAATCAGCACAGAGATTCTCCGTATGCAGAATATGGGCACAGCTACTCTCGAGCTCCAATAGAGGCGATCATATTTTTGGCAACGGAGTGCAGACCTCAGCAGTGATTGGTATGTTTAAATTCCAATTTCAGACTCTGGATTGATACTAGAGAAATGGAGTTAAACTTATATTCTAAACTGTACGCCTGGCATTGAGATAGAAAACATGACATATTGTATGAGTATGGAACTATGCTTCAGTTCAGATACCAAGTCAACCATATTGTGACAATGGAACCCTTTGTACTAGATCAGTAGATCATCAACTACTAAGTTGTTTACTGCTGGACATACTTTTTCCCTCCGACATACAATTGGACACACATTTTGGTAAGAGTCGGAAAAGAACCAATAATCATTATAAGATTTGATAGTCAAGTGACAGTCAAATCACTCACCTCATGGACATTTCATCAAAGGTCGGTGACACAATGTTTGAATACTCTGCTGCAGCTTTCTGTAGGCAAAGAAGATATGAAGATTCAACAACTTTTATATTAACACCGTAACTCCTCTGCAGCTTTATTTAGTCTTCGGCAAAATCTATTATAGAAAACTTCTTGAATTTCATACAACACTGGTCGTACTATCTTGGATTTCGAGAGGCTTAGCAAAATATTGCTTCGAATACACATAAATACGTAAAACTGTTTTAAGGCAGCCTTTGTGCTATGCTAACATGGTCATTATCAACTCAATAAAATGGGTCACTCCATACAAACAGAGTGTAGACTATTGTCTTGATAAACAATAACTTCATGGTTTTCTGAAGACGATGCTGGAGGCATGGTACCCGTCAAAGCAAAGAAATATGGTAGACTTTTTCAGTCTTCCAGTGAAGATTTTGATTTTTAACAATTCCAGAACGAATAATTTCATATTTCAACGATTTTAATTATGCGACGAGTTCATACAATTTGACTCCATTAAAGCTATATAAACATCATCTTTATTGTTTTACAAAGCACCGAAGAAAGAATAGAGTTATATGTCTTAAGATTATATTTATAATTCTTGAATTAATCATTTATTCAGGAGTTGTTAGAATCATTAGGAGTAGATGAGTCGTCTGTAACCCAACTTCAAAAGGCCATGGGATTGATTGATACAAATTGAGGTAGCGCCAAAAAAGGAACGGATTTTCGCGTCACACTGCAACTAACTATGATAAATACATCCAACACGACAACCCAAGCGCAAAAAATTATTGGTTTTGTTCGGCCAACCATAAACATTCGGTGCAATGTCTATTATTAATGGCATGAGGATTGTGCTCTATATTTGGTGAGACCAGCGCGGTGTGATCTACTACAAGCTGCTCAAACCGAATGCAACAATCACTGGGGAACGCTATCGGACTTAACTCAAAATACGAAGAAAGTTATGACAAAGAGATTTTACAGCTTAACAAAGCTCGCCCACATGATGCAAAACCGGTCAAGACCTACTTGGAAACACTAAAATGTGAATTCCTAGCCCAGCTGCCATATTCTCCAAACATTGCTCCTTCCGACTATTCGTTCTAATATAAATAGGAGCTCCTCAAAAGAAGTTCCGAGGGATAAAGTCTTTTAAGCCTTAAGTCTTCATTTAGAAAAATCGTACCACAGCGCTGTGACCGGTGGGTTAGAGTGATAAACCACGCGAACATTGTTTTTCGATTAATGATGATTGATTGCCCTCTACACTTTAATTTTATTTCGCACAAACCAATTGGCTCCACAGATTCTTCGAGAAGCTTTAGAACTTTACATAAACGGCATTTAGAAATTGTTACACATATTTTGATGTCATATATCCAGGAAGTTGGTATCCCGGCAAAGATTGTTCGTCTTTGCATGGAAACGCTATCTAACACACAAAGCGTTGTCAGGGTGGGGAAAAACCTCTCCGAGTCCTTTGCTACCAAGAGAGGTTTCAGGTGGGGCAATGCTCTGTCGTGCGATTTTTTCAATCTCCAGATGGAATACATCCTACGCCAATGCCCATACATACAGAGTATGTCAGGGTTGGATTTTCCAAAAGGAAGTGATGCTGCTCGCGTACGCGGATGATATTTATGTCATCGGTACACAGGAACGGCGTGCCAGCAAGGCTTTCTTAGAGATTGAAAAACAGTCTCGGCTCATGGGTCTAGTACGGTGAACGAGGACAAGACGAAGTACTTGGTGTCTTCTCGCACTTCGTCAATCGCGTCTTGGACGGTCAGTGACGATGGAGAATTTCAACTTCAGTGTTGTAGAAAACTTCTTTTATCTTGGATTCGAGATAACCAGTACACAACAACATCAGCATGGAGATCAGGCGAAGAATCACACTTGAAAACAGATGCTTTTTTAGGCTGGACAAGCCAATGAGAAGTAAAACCCTCTCTCGAAAGACGAAATTGAAGATCTATTAGACACTGATACTCCCATTCCTAATGAATGGCGCAGAGGCATGGACCTTGATTGAGTCGGATGAGACAGCGTGTATATTCTTCGAGAGGAAGATTCTTCGCTGGATCTTTGGTCCTATTAGAGTCGGCGACGAGTTTAGGTCATGTATGAAACGCGAGCTGTACGAGCTATTCAATGAGATTGACATAGTCCAGCACATAAGATTCCAGCGGCTGCATTGGGCTGGGCAGCTCATGGGAATGGATGGAAGAAAATTGATTGGTGGACGCCGACATAGAGGACGACCGGGCACTCGATGGAATGACCAGGTTGGGAGAGATCTCTCTGTACTTGGCATTCAAAAGGACTGGCGTCAGCGTGCACAAGACTATGGAGGCTCGCGCGCCTTCCTAGACGCGGCTGTGAATAGTAGACGGCCATTTAAATAAGTTGGTATATCGAGGAAGTGCCTAGTATCTTATTTGCCAGGGACATATTTTCATCGCAGCCGATTTAGCCATTTCAGCTTTTCATAACATGTTCGTAAAACACTTAAGACGCGAGGTCTCCATGTGAATCGTTTGTCGAGAACCGAGCCAAGATAGCGACTAATGGATTGATATGTTACATTCATTATAACGAATAGGACGAGTAGTGCCACGAGTAATCGAAAATGCACAGTTATTGATACATATACATTTATTCTGGATTAATCATGATATTTCATCGCTTCTTCATGCAGCAAACCGATCCAAATACGACTACGAACAATTCCAATATCATACAAGCAATGTATCAATTGCATGGAAAGCTGTGCATTTTTTTTTTTTAATTCCTTAATACTTTAATTTTTATAACTTAAAGTATTACTCCTAGTTAAAGCATAGGGCATACGTATCTAATAATATTTAAGCATCGATGGTTGTTTGAATGTCATGAAAATGCGTTCAGTCAGATACGATTTCAGTATTAGAAACTGAGCTGTTGGTTGTATTAGTTTGACAAATTGGTGAGCTGCTATGACTCCCTGGCTGCTTATTACCTCGATCCAGAAATATTCTTTCGAATATTTTGGCCTATAAGACGCTACATTGTGATTCAGCACCAAGCTTAATAATCTTAACGACAGCAGCACCTTCCACTGAGATGTGAAAGTGGCGGAAACGTAATTTGGCACAGACAAGCACTGCCTTTTCGGGGAGGGTTTTTGCCTCATCTGCTGTCAATTCCATAATAGCCAGATGGTTTAATCTAAGAAAAATTGTCTGTTGCAGATAATCTAGATTAAAGGAATATCTCAGATGAAAGTCTTCAGACTATTTCCACTTGAAATAGTTCGCCACATTTTCTTGCACTGCTCACAAACTATTTTTTTATTGAAATTTATTCTTGATTACTTTTTCGAAAAGTAGATTCAATCATTGTTAGTTAATGTGAAATTTTTAAAAAAATCCACGAAAAGCTTATAACATATACCTTTTCACTTCAACACAATTTATATTAGCCCCTCGCATATGTCTCCATTTTCTTTGACTGAAAAGCTGTTTTTTTTTTTTTGCGCTTCAGTGCTGCTTAGCAGCCATTGTGCTCTGTCCCTTCTAACGCAACTTGAATACTTTGACGTGTATTAACATAAAAATACGTTTTTAATGGTTAAAAGCGCGGTTAACAGCTGAAAGGATTCAAATATCAGCAATCATTCCACTTTCTAAATAGCAGATGTAAGTGCATCAAATTGCCGCTGATTGCTTTTGTTATCGAACAGGCTGCTCTGAATTGATCAAAATTTATAGCTTTGCATGAGATTGATGTACTCGAGTGCGCGCCAAATCACCACTCGTACACGGCGCTGCTTTTGCTATTTGCGCTGCTGATGAGACTTGATGGTGACAAAGCTAATAAGTCGCGAAACTGGTCGTAAAAAGCGTTCAGACGTGTTTGAAATATTGACTAGAAGCGCGTTGAAAAAAAGGGCTTTTGAATGATGTTCTCAAGGCCGAACACGGCGTATGTGTAATGTCTAATGATTCTAGTGATTTATGAGCTAATGCGGCTATGTAGCTGCTTAAAAAGACAGATTACTACTTATATTTTCTGTTATGGCAATTGTAACATGATATCCTTTATTTTCCTTTTTTCTTTAACAATTATTCATGAGTCGTACAGATGAAGCATATTGTATTAAATACACTGGACATATGCTGAGCATTGCGACCGGAAAATGGAACAAGTTTAATTTATTTACGAACAGAGCGACAGGCACATATGTACCTACATATATAGAATTATAGTTATCCCTAGCGAAAGTGCTGCCTGCATACACCATACACACCACTCTGCCACTCATGCCAAGAGCAACACCAACACTTTTATGACTATCATAGTCACAATAAATAATGAAAACGAGCGAAGCGAAAAACTGACATGAGTTGAACTGAAGCAAACGCCCGCACACACACACAAAAACACAGAATGTCCTTTCGTTCATTCAAATGTCCTTACATGCTGATGTCCGCTGTTGCTCTCAGCTGCCGCCAGAAACCAGTCAGTGCCACCAGATCGCTAACTGACTCATGCCAGGACCAGTTGGCCGTTTGTCTTGTTGCCAAACTGTTAGACGAGGAAACGAAAGGCGGCATGAATGTGTGGCACAGCTAAGAATTCGTACATTTGACATACATTCACTATCTCACTTGCGCGCGCTTCGACATTATTGTAGAAAAACCCATTAGCAGCGAATTTTTGGCCATACACCAAGTGCCACACATACATACACACAGACACATTATGACACTGACATGAAACTCCTACACATGCACGCAAAGATTCACTCACTCAATCAGACAGTTACACAGACAGATAAACATATACACAGCCTGACAGACGGACACAAGGATGGACAGCACAACGGACTGACTATGCTGAACATGCTCGCGCGCTCATATGAAAGTATCTACAACAATATATGAAGCGCGCTTGTGGCTATTGTGCTGTAAAACATTTTATAGGCAAATCGATTTTTGTCTAAAGTGGTAGCGACATCAACAATATTAACAGCAACAACAACAACAACAACGCCAAATGCAATAACTACCACATCCACTGACTGCATAGCGTACAAATAACAATACGCTTGTCTATTTATGTGTGCTGCTGGTATTGGTGTATCTGCGTGTGTGTCTGTGATGATACTATTGAAGATATCTTCATCATGTCGATTTTTTCTCCCTCTTGTCTCGTTATTTGTAGCAAATTTGACCCATCATGTCATTGTGTCAGCATGCATGGTCGAATGTTTAAATTATTTAACCCTCATGTTTTAATTGTGTTGAGAGCAACGAAACGTAGCTGCTGAAGGATTGATATTTATTGCGAAAAAGTATTTTATTTATGTTGTGTGCTTTATTACACTTCAAATAGTTAAATAAATAATTTACAAAATATGTTTAGTAGCTAATATGCGTTGTTGACCTAAATAAGAGTGTAAACGTCCAGAGGAAATGTTTCATGCAGTAATTGATGTGTTTTATGGGCTGCAGGGCATGTGACACTGTCTTGTTGAAACCACATTTTGCCCATATCAATATCATTCAGTTTCGGCTGCACGACAAGCATCATTTTCAAAATAATATGATTGAATGATGCCGCCAGCCCCAAATTCGTACCAAACAATTACTTGTTGTGGAAGCATTTACTTTGTGGCAAACACATGTGAGCTCTGCGAATCCTTAACGCAGCATTTTTGTCAATTAGCAAAGCCATCAACATGAAATAATGCTTCATCGCTCAGCATGATTATGCTCCAAAAACCATTATCCATTTATTGATGTTCAAATAGTCTATTCATTGAACTCTGCTGTGTTCAGTCATTAGCTTTCTGTTGTGTTAATTGCGACGACGAATTGATGTTCTGGGATTTTCCCCGAAACTTTCAATTAATCTCTTTACCACTATTCCGAGTATATTTTCTATGAAATTGTTTGCACTGTGGCCGCCAAACTTTCAACTGTCAACCCCCCTTTTTATTTTTTTGTCGACTTGTCAACTATTTACTGCGCCAATTCAAATCGTGCGTGAATTCTGGGACACCATTAATATTATTCTTCTGTACATGTATATGACACTGAAGTTCTCCTAAACTAAACTAGAACGATTTTTTTTTTTCTTTTTTATTGAATCTCCTTTTCTTATAAGGACTAACAATAATTAATAATAAATTCTTAAATCTATACTCCATCCAGATGGAGGCTAGTAATGTACAGCAGCCTGAAAGAATTTATCACTGAGCCTGGGAGGTCATTTCTCCTGAGTCGCGTTGTGTTATTTTGTTGAGTGAGAGCTCTTGCGAGCGGGTTTGGTTGATAGTCGAGTTTTTGAGAATAGTTTCGCAATGTTCGAGCTATTTCAGACTGCACAGTTGGAATATTCAGATGATTGTGGCTACAATCGTTTTGAATGTATCATGGTGCATCAGTTATTGTTCTAAGAATTTTAGATTGAGCTGGGATCCATATGTCCAAATAGGTTTTATTACTGTGTTTTAAAGCAACACCTTGTAATCCAGATTTAAGGGTGATCGTGTGTTGGGAGTTGGCCTTCAGCTCCAATGTGTTTACGGTATGTGAGTCGACTTTCGAGATGGATGACGAGATGCATGACCTTAAACGCAGTTCGAATCTCTGAGGTAATACGATTAACTTGTTCAATGGTGACATGCCTTTCGCGAAAACCTAAGTGATGGGTAGGGATGATATTTTGAGTGTACTGGCTTATTTTGGTGAGAAAAATCTTTTCGAAGAGCTTGGACATACATGATAGAAGACTTATGGGACTATATGACGCCAGCTGAGTTTTATCCTTACCGGGCTTCGGGATCATGACAATGATTGATTTTTTCCACTGGGTGGAAAAATAACCACTTTTGTGAATGGCATTGAAAAGTTTAGTAACATAATTAATAGCTGGACGGGGAGTTACTCTATCATTTTTGGTCATATAAGATCATGACCTGCAGCCTCTTTTGGGTTTAGTTGATTTTTTATGATGTTTTTTACTTCATGTGTGTGTATTCGGAGTGGTCATGAATAGTTCCTATGCGGATATGGAGGAAGAGCGAAACCGTTTGTCGACGGGTTTGGCTGAAAGACTTTTGTTTTATGTGCTGCTAAAATGTTAGCCTATTCTTCATCACTGCGAGCCCATTTGTTAGAATGATTTATTTTATGTGTGTTTAACATTACGTGATCCTAACATCGACTCGGATCACTATCTTATTTAGACTCAGCATAGTACATGTTGCACGTTCTAACATGCAACTAAAGCTAGAGATCAGCAAGCTGGAATAAGAACAGACCACCGAAGCCTTTTCAAGCACACTCTTCTTTTTAAGATATATGTGAGCAGTGGAAACATATCACCCTCTCCATGGAAAGGGGTGCCAAGGAGGTCATTGGTTATATAACACCTGTGACTAATTCTTGGAACGACGAGAAGTGTCACAATGCTACTGCAAAGAAGAACGCTTCCTATCAATGAACTCTGCAGTCGGGGGCAACGTGAGCTGTAAGAGAGCGATATCGAGAGAAATGGAGAGAAGAGAAACGCCTTTTCAGATGCAAGAAAAAGGAGCAAGAAAGGCGGGAGTTTGAGGATCTTGAGATGTTACATGACAGAAATGAAGCTCCAAAATTCTATCAAAAGGTCAAGCGTCTGACTGAAGGTTTTAAGCCCGGAGTTAGTTTCTGTAAGGACGAAAATGAGAATCTCGTTACGAATGAACAGGAATCACTGAGATTATGGAGGAGTCATTTTTCTAACCTACTCGGAGGTGATGAAGCGCACAATTCCACTGATAGTGAAATGACACCGGAACCACCAGTTAATTATGGCACTATTGTAGAACCACCGGACTATAACGAGGTCGATTCAGTTATTAAATAGCTGAAAAATAACAAAGCGGCAGGCTCTGATAGGCTGACAGCTGAGTTATTTAAGACCGGCGGCGAAGAGTTAGTTAGGAGTATGCACCAGCTTTTATGCAAGATATGGTCCGATGAATGCATACCCAATGAATGGCATCTCAGAGTTCTTTGTCCTATCAAAGCAGACAGAACTAACTTCCGTGGAATGAGTCTCGTGAAATAAGCCTCCAGGCTGCAGCCATGTTCAGCTTCACTGATTCAATAATATCAGTGTAGCGCCAAACCAAAAAATGTCGACCACTGACCAAATATTCACATTACGACAAATCTTGAAAAACACCCATGAGTTCAACAAAGACACACAGCACCTTATTTGCCGCTTTTGACATGCCGATACGATCGAAGTTTGTCGACGCCGCTATCTCCCACACAAAGCGTTGTCAAGGTGGGGAAAAACCTCTCCGACCCCTTTGATACCAAGAGAGGTTTCAGGCAAGGCGATGCTCTATCGTGCGATTTTTTCAATCTCCAGATGGAATACATCCTACGCCAATGCCCGTACATACAGAGTATGTCGGACTCGATCTTATATCATCGGTACGCAGGAACGGCGAGTCAGCAAGGCGTTCTCGGAGATTGAAAAACAGTCTCGGCTCATGGGTCTAGCGGTGAACGAGGACAATACGAAGTACTTGGTGTCTTCTCGCACTCCGTCAATGCGTCTTGGACGGTCAGTGACGATGGAGAACTTAAACTTCAGTGTTGTAGAAAACTTCGTCTATCTTGGAACAGAGATCACCAGCAACAACAACGTCAGCATGGAGATCAGGCGAAGAATCACGCTTGCAAACCGATGCTTTTTTTGGCTGAGCAAGCAAATGAGAAGTAAAGCCCTTCTCTCGACGGACGAAATAAAGATATATAAGACGCTGATACTCCCGGTCCTACTGAATGACGCAGAAGCGTGATTTCGTCAGACGAAACAACGATGGAAGGCTTCGAGAGGAAGACTCTCCTCAGGATTTTTCTTCCTTTTGGAGTCGGCTAATTGTTTCGTATGAACTGTAAGCTATATGAGCAATATGATGAGGTTCGATGAGCACATGCAATTTCAACGGCTTCTCTGGGCTAATCACCTCATTCGAATGATTTAACGACCTTCAGCACGCATAGTTTACATGGGGGACCCAAACTTGATTGGTGGTCGACGTAATAAAGGACGCCCGAGCATGCGTTGGATTGAAAAGCTATGCAGAGTTCTATGCGTAATTGGCATTCAAATAGTGCGCTGTCCCCACCAAATGGCAAGAATTATGCTTCCGGCGGTGAAGATGGTTTTGTGCATGTACAGACATTCGATAGTACATACTTTGAGAACATTTTCGAGTAGTTTGTACTTTTGGTGTCAAATCACTTTGGTTACTAATCACTTGTCGGTTGTCAGTCCGCTGTTTAGACATGCACGAATTTATTTCTAAAGGAGCAGCCATGTTTCTATCTCCATCACAAAGTCAAGCCGTATAATAAAGAGTGTAGCCAAAAAGAAGCATCATTGTCTTATGTCGACAGCTGTTCTTAATGCTTTCCCTTCTACAATATATAAACTATTCGTCTACATTTTTTTGGATGCTTAAGTAGAATTTCATCGCTTAATAATATGTGAATGTATCGTGCATCATGTCATTCTAAGTCCGCTGTTGCAAGAACTAATCTTGCGTGCACTGTTAGGTTGAGGGTCCTCCTTACCATAACCTCAAAGTTTTTGTAATAACGTATTAAGATGCACCCATATGATATGCAAATTTATTTAACTATTATATCAACTCAAGGGTTATTCTATTTTTAAGTCAACAAACTAATTTAATATATTTATTTTTCTTACGTCCTATTATATATAATAGCTGCTATTTATACATTTTTTTTGCATATTATCACTTAGGGAAAATAATTTTGTACAAAATTTAATTTATTGCTGAAATGAAATCTGAAAATAAAGCAGCGTCTTTCTTTAAAATTAATGAGTATCATTTGCAGATTTATGTGTTGCAATTACAATGGAAGTAGCAACAACAAAAAATAAAAATAAGCGCTCTAATTAAGCCGGAGCGCCAAGTCCAAAGCACTAAAGCCGCTTACAGGTTGTGTCAGTTGGGCTTTAAGGCGCTCAAGACTTATCGGCAAATGAAATGTCTTCAACAAACTGCAGTAAAACAATTTGCGAAGCATTTTTTGTGTAACCGCAAAGAATGCTTTGGAGCACCACTTAAGCAAAAGCATGAATGTGCAAATAAATGTGCAAATGAATGCCTTTTTTTGCTTTTTTTTTTGTCTGGTCTTGCGCCATATTCAATCATTGAAGCATGTAATCATTCATTTTACTGCCTCCGTTCACAGACTTCTTTCTATTCGCAGTCAATCAGAGCAAATGCGTTGATGTTAGACGAAGGCAGTCAAACGAATAAACAAGCGAACCAGTGAAAGCTATTAAAAGTGGAATTCCAAATACACTCGGACTATACCCGTACAAGTAGTCATTGCACGCAATTTGAGCAATGTACTACAACAATACTCGCCTTGCGATCCTTTGCTTCTTGGCACGCTTAACGCGCAGCAACATGACAGACATTCATAAAAATGCCACAGACTCAAGTAGTAAAGCAGGGACGAAAATAAAATGTAGACGAAGACGCACGAACGACAGATAGACAGCGACATCCTTTAAAATGAAGGCTATATGCGACAAAGGCAATGTAGTGGAACAACTTGTAGTCGTCATAGTAGTCATAGGCGTTGAACAAGTAGTTCAAATGCCAAAGGGAGCATTGAGCAGCTTAGCTTTAGAACGAATGAATGAATGAATGCGATGCGGTGCGGTTAGTGGGCATATGTTAGTAAAGCCAAGTAATACACAGTGGGCGAAAAAGCCAATCTAGCGGGTTTTAATTAATAGGTGAAATCAATTCTTTAAAATAATTAACATTTTTTTTTCTGGGATTGTCAAAGCATACTCGCATATTCGTGGACTACATTGAAAAAGGAAAAGCCATCAACAGCGAGTATAACTGCGCATTATTGGAACGATTGAAGGCTGAAATCACAACGAAAAGGAATCACAAAAGGCGAAAAAACAAGATATTGCGCCGGCATACATGAGCATCGCAACCATCCATCCATCGGAGTTCATCTAGGAATAAGTTTTGTTGGATATGTTATTGAATATCTCACTTTGCCCCCAAAAATAAATGCAGAGTGCCAAATCTCCCGCTTTTAAATACCAAAGCGTCTAAGAATCTCTCGAAAGTCTACCTTCAAGGAAAATCTATTGATAACTTAATAAGTTATGATAGAACTATTACATGTGCGGTCCACAGGAAACATAAAATTTAGTGGTAAACCGAATAGCTAACTGTTGTACGTCAGATTGTTAAAAAGTTCTTCAATAGAGTAAAACATTTTGGATGGAAAACAGATGTAAAGATAAAACCAAACCAAATATAAGAAACTCTTACGATAGTCCAAAAGTGAGTAGAATCGGCACGGCGCCATATAGTGATCACAAAGATTAAGCCCAATGACATCGAATTTCTGAAGAGACAAGAAGGTAACTTCACTGAGAGTCGATATTAAACACTGGAACATTTAAGTCAAGTTCACTTTCTTGGCTTCATAACAGAAGACACTGTAGCTTTTCAGTTCTTCATCTTAATAAAGGAATAAATGTCATAGTCGTAGAATACTTAATACTTATAAGCCAGAACATTTCGTTCACAGGTCCAGTGACTAAGCCACAGAAGCGAAAAATAAGTCTTAGTCACCAGTCTCAACAGTGTAATGTGTAGGTATGGGGAGAAATTGGAAGTTACTTGCCTAGAAATTCGATAAAGTTTATAAGTATGCAGTACTTTTAAATAATTTATTCTTCAAAGCAGCCCTAAAAGTATGCACCGTTTTTCACCTTTATACAAAGCACCATGCATCGTTCTTTAGGAGTGGTCGGCACAAAATACATAGGTTCTTTGCGTTTGTATGCGCGACAACAGACAGGAAGTCGTTTTTGTTCGGACGTTTTGATTTTTATTTTTTTTAATTTTTTTCAATTTTGTAAAGCAACGTTCATTTTTCTATGCATAAAAGATAGGCCGGTGTCGAGCACTGTTCTTTAGCCTAATACAGAGTAACCTCAAAAAGTATGTATTTTTCCATGCAAATTAGTGTCGGTTTTCGTTACATAACGACATTCAATTCACACTCAAAGCCGCCTTTAGATGTTCCACTTGAAAACCAATTCGCCTATAATATTATTAGGGGTACGTCAACTGTGGGCTTTTTTTCAGTTTTTCTGCACTGGCTTAATCTCGAGCACTTACCCAAAGATTCATAAATGATAGCACAATTGCTTAGGTAGTCGTTATGTTGGACTATCTTCACTATTATGGTATCTCGTGGTCTATGAACTGCTGATCAAGCTCAATTCACAAGGAGGCAGTATCATTGTTTAAGCTGATAACCAAGTAATCACTGTCATACTGAAACAGTTCCTATTTATAGTATACCCACTCCTCAAAGATGATTTTGAAACTTGTACCATCAGTGCAAGGGTGTACCTGTTTGTGCATGAGCATATGAAACTTTTCCACTGCTACAATTCAGATCTCGAAGGAAATCGATGCACTGAAGTTTCAGAAAATCTATGCACTTTTGCTAGAGGAAGCGGATCTATCTTCTATTCTTAATATTACTCCTACTCAAGAGATCTGCAACATAACAAATTGTATGATCATGCGAGTTATAGCTTTGGAAGACGTTTACTGTTCCCAATCCCAGATGCTGGAAAGTAAACTAAGTGATTTGCTGTTGGCGCACATACCAACACCAAAACAGAAAGCCAAGATGTCTATTGCTGCTGATTCCAAGCACAAACTATAATATTTAAAACTAATAGAGTTCGTAACGCCGCAGAACTACTGTGGGAAACAAATGGAAATCAAATCATTTACTTCATTGACAGTTCCTTCTAGGAATTACTTTCTTTGACGCTTTCCAATAATTTTCGGTACGCTAAAAGCTCTACTTCAGTTCGATTCCATGCTATAGGGCTATTAAAGGCAATGACATAGCGAACAAGTTGATCAGATCTACAAAAACCGCAATGTTAGAACCGGAAAAGTTTTGCGACCTTAGTCATGAAGTTTGAGCACTCAAAAAGGATGCTTCAGCAACCTCATAAAGTATATATGTGTACATTCAGCGCTACCAGACGAGACGATCTTGTCATGTCCTTCTGTATGATAGCAGCATATAGTGACATAGTTTTCATAACTTTCTTAAAAATCAGTCTGTAGGCTCCCGAGAGTTGGCATTCGTTCAAGATGTCCAAAGTTGGTATAACATGACATCAAATGCAGAAATGAAGAAATGCATCATTGCCATGGTCACCCAAGAAAAGCCAATTCAGACAAAAATTGGGGAAAATGCCACCAAAATTGGCAACAAACTTGTCACCGGAATCCCAAAGAATAGCAAAATGGAACGAGCCAAAGTAGGATGAAGCTACAGAAGTTGTCCTAATTTCATTGCATTGGGGGTAATGTCTGCGAATGACCTTCAGATGGCTTCGATGTTCATCAATAATATATTCATTTCCATAGAATAATTTAATAAATGAAAATCAAAAAATTGTTTTAAAAAACTTGGTGCTTTTTGTAATTTTTTTTGTTTTTAAGCCCTGTACCAAAGGTACAAGAGCCTATTGGTTTTGTGCAAATGTACGTAACAGGTAGAAATAATGGCCGAAGACCCCCCAAAGTTACCCTTATTACGGTCAGGAGATATAGACATGTCCGTCTGTCCGTCCGTATGAACGAAAGGATCTCGGAAACGGTAATAGATAGAGACTACATGTTTTTTGCATTCGACTAGGACTGCTCCGGAATTTTACAAGTTTATTTTAAAATTTTGCCCCTTCCCCCCTTCCCCATAAAATCACCCCTTAGGGTAAAAATTTCTTCGGCACAAAAAAAATGAGCATGCCAGTATAGAGATATCGTCCCTCTAAGCCAAAATCCAAAAAGTTCATCAAAATCGAATAATAAATGACGATTTTATAAGCAATTGAATTTGAAGGACCCCCCTTTTTTTTTAATACATAAAAAAATGTTTTATAAGGCACTTATTCGTACAGTAGGAAGTGGTCATGTGTTTGGTCATAAGCTCGGGAAACATTTAATGTGTTTGTTAAGCGACCTGCACTGATACAGGGCCTGTTACAGTCGGTTACGCCCGACTGTAATTTCCTTACTTGTTTTTTTTTTTGCTTGATTGGATTATAGGAGGTGTCACAAGTTAACCGACCAAGCAGCTATAAATATTAACCTTTCTACTTTAATTTTGTGAACAGAACTCGCAGCACTTCATATTACACACTCAATTAAATATAATATACAACAAAATTAAGAATAATTTAATTATTTGCCGCAAGTTTAAACATTTCGCCCACTGTGCACCAGCACCGCCGCCGCCGCCGCCGCCGTTGCCGTCATCGTTTTGCTGTGCAAACGAATATTTAAGTAGTCTATGTGTTGATATAGCCTCAAGTGTTGCTGTTTTTGTGTATTGTCGACTTGTAGGCGGACAAAATGGCGGCATGAAAAGGGCCGATAGGCGGCAACGAGAGAATGTGCGCTTTTTGTAGTTTTTGTCATAGTAGTCCTAGTTCACTAGTTTTCTATTCTATTCTATGCTATTCACAATATACTTTCCACCTTCTTTAGCACCAGTTGACATTGTCCTTGTCGGCATCTAATCTACATAATGGAACCTTGCTACATAGCATAGATTGCTTTCAGCTACTCGTACCCATCAACGGCAGCAGCAGCAGCAGCAGCAACAGTGCCAAAGGCATACAAAACTACAACGAATCGGCGACTACAACTACAAATTGCAAATCCTCAAGGATAATGAGTTGTCTGTTGCGTTATTGAATCATGTTTGGCATCAGCAGCACGACCAGCACCAGCATATCCAGCCATACCACAGTTCACATTCAATCATGCAAATAGTTTTGTGGCTGCTAAAAGAAATCGTTCGAAGTCCATGAATGAGTTTTGTTAAAGAAACTTAAATTGCGTCTGAGTTGTGGTTAAACACGAAAGTCATTAATCAAGGCAAATTAACTTCACATGCCACAACCACTTGAAGTGTTAAATAGGCAAAAGAAAAGATACACTGCAGAAACTACTGACGTCATGGCACCACAGCGCCTTAGCGCAGCAAGGCATCAGGAGTGAAGCCAAAAGTCAGCCCAAAATCTTGCATGGTAATATCAATAACTTAATTAAGATAAATGCGAATTATATTTAGTCGACAGCGGCGGACACACACACACGTACGCGTACAGTTTGGTTGCCTCGCTTAGCTTGCAAATGCTGTACGTGTTTGGGCGCCATTTTCTTTTTTGGTTTTGTTTCATGTAACTCTGATGGCGGTTGGCAAACTAACAAACAGTTATGTTAGCTGTTCGCCGGAAATCCGTTTATTTTAGCTGCCGCTGCCGCTGCCACTACCGCTGAGGCTGAGGCTGCTTGCTGTAAGTGTGTGCGTATGTGTGTGTGCCTTGTATATTTAGCAACATTAGCAGCTCTTGTTCTTCCTGTTGATGTTGCTTTTGCTGTTAATAATGTACAAAACGCATGTTTGTTTGCTTGTTTATTTGCGACATTTAATTTATTTGCTGTCTCTTTTACTATCTGTGAGTCTGAGTCTGTATTGTTGCGCCTGTATTAGTGTCGGCAGTGTCCATGTCCGCGACGATAATTAGTTAATTGCGGTTTCGTGGTTTGTTCGTTTCGTTTGCTTTAGAAATTTCCCACTTTTTGTTTTTTTTTTTTTTTTTTTGTATACTTTCGGGATTTAGATTTGGTTGAGACAAATGTGGCGAAATTTATTTATTAATTAAGTAAAAAATGTATGCAATTAGCTTGACCGAAAACTGTGCAGTTATGGAGATTGTTTTAATTAGTTGTATGTGCGCCGCATAAGTCACGATTTGCTGTTTCGTAATATTTATGACTTTGCGGTTTCGAATTACGCTCATTTCCTTATTTATTATATTAATATGTAACATAATTAATCATTCAGCTTTGCTTTGCTGCCATACTTGGAAAAATCTTTTCAGTTGTATAAAGTTTTGAGTATTTTTTGGGTTTGCTTTGTAAATGAATCGATATGAAAGTCTTTTTTTAGGCTAACATAGCATGACTGTTGTAGCTAAGCGAACTTTAACTTAAAAATAACTTTTAATGAAACACCAGGTTTCTCCTATTCTGACCTTTTGGCTTTGACACTAAATTACTTCATAACTTGTACGAAGTTGGATGAGCATCTCTGACTACAGAAATACATTATGCAGAAATATTACTTAATCTGCTGGCTTATGCTTATGCTTCGGAACATTTAGCATCCCACGGTGTGTGGTACGAAAAACCGAGTTTCCAATTCAAATCTTTTCACAGACTCAGCATTCGAAAGAGTCTGGCATTCAAAAAGTTTAACCAGATTCCTCAGTTGTATTTAGAATAGAGAAATATTTACGTTCGGTATGGAGACGGATTCGGAGAATTCACACCAAAAGAGTCGGGTGACCCTCAAGCCATTGTCCTGGGTCCCATATTATATACTATCTACACAACAGATATTCAAGCTTCAGAGAAAAAATCTTTATTTGTAGCAACTTATATTTTACAAGCGCAATTTGCTGTCATCGACCTATGGCTTAATAGGTGGAACATAGCAGTCAACCCTGAAAAAACAGAGAATTGTGCTCCTTTTAGGCTTAACAAAGTCCAAAGCCATGTGGTTGACAACGTAAATTACTTGGTTATGATACACAGACCCAAGTAATCACTTGGTGACTCCATATTTTGTAAGCAATTCTACGCCAATACAGATCACAGCTTGGGGAAACACCTAGCAAGATAAATGTCGAGATCCTCCAAACATTTCAGAGCAAAATGCATCGTATATTCTCCAAAGCATACAACCACTTTGTCCACTTTATTACTGCTGACATTAACCGCATAAATGCTGAACGTGTAAGAATATTTTCTGACCCTAATATTATGTCCATTAATCTCTTGGATAATAGCTCCTCCACCAGCAGATTCAACAAACTACACTCACTAGACTTACCACTTAGAAGTATGAACTAAAATCAACAGCCAACTCTTAATCTTCTTAAGTTTACAGAAAATGTATTCTGAATAAAGTAAACAACTCTAACCACACATAATTTTTAGGTACTCCTCACCGTTAAAGATCTAAGTGATGCCTTGCCTGAGCAGTTCATCAGCTAAACACTTCTCCTTAATGTTACTGTGGTTTGGCAAAAGACGAGACTTTTCCATTATACCCTATCGGCAGCATTGCATCAATTGATTTAATAAAAGTCTGGTTTTCTAAGAATATGTTGAAGTGTTTTGAAAGAAAGTTACAGCAAACAACTGCTTCTATTATTGCAAAGATCACTGCATGAAGACACAGCTAACTTATAACTTCAATGATTTGCTTTGACATTCTTACTGAGTTGATTATTATTTCCATCAGTAAAAAACTGACTGCGTTTTGGATCACCTGAGTGTCAGAGGTTTAAGCTTCCCTTAAGGAAAAAAGTATACAGTAAGGTTTCTTTATCTTTAATAGTGGAGATGATTTAGTCATTTGCTGAAAGTATGAACCGTTTTTCTGTGCTTGTCCTCTCATATTGTTAAAGCTGCATGTTGCTAAGTCTACAATAAGTCTACAATAAATAGAGTTTGTGGATGTGTTTACGCGTAAACCATACTTTTATGTCCAAGAGGAGTCTCTTCAAAAACTTTGTCATTGAAAAACTTTGAGGTTATTTAATTGTATAGCAACTTCGTCCGTTGGAGCTTTGCTTGACCATGGTGTCCTTATGTAACTGGTACTGCAAATTCTGACGTCTCAGACGTAGTGCATCACGCAATTTGCGGTCAATCTCCAGAGCAGCTTCGTTATTGTTGCCATTTGCTGTACATTTGAAAATTTTATTGCTCTTGGCACGTAAATGATCCGAATGATCCAAAATTTCACCAATCAATCAAAGCAACACATGAAGCCACAAGTTATCCAAATCTGACTTAGAGCTCTTATTCAGTTTCGACTATTTTGTTTTTTTGCAGCATCTTCCCACATAGGTCTGATGCCCTTTTTAAAAAACGACTAATCACTGCCAACCTTGATCTTAGATGGTGGCTTGATGTGATTGTATAGGCTCCAAAAGTCCTCGACTTCATCAAAACTGGTTCTCAACTTGGAACGATCATTCTCCAGATATCTTAAAGTCCAAATATTCTGTAACAGGTGCTTAAAGTTCTGTGCTTCTGGTGCTGCAGCAGTTGCCTCTGGATGTGGTTTTGCTTGTTCCTCCTTGACTTCAGTAATTAATTTTTTTCCAATTAAGCTAATAAATTGTTAAAATTATTTCTACTAATTTTATTAATATATAAAAAACACATGTGCAATCGATACGACTTCGATAAACGAATAGGGTAGAATGGGGTGAGAGCTTAGTATTGGGTTACACCTCTATTAACGAATATATAATATAATATTTATATACAAATATATATAAGGCGTAAAGGTGCCAAGCGAAGACTTCACAATCGTCCAATGCAGCATCTAATTTATCAGATTCAACCATCACTCAGTCTCATAATCAAACAATTTTAGCAACGGTGGTATAGTCAATAGCGATTTTTCTATAATGGAGACAATGGAATGGAGAAGAGTTTTTGTTGGACAAAAAATTCTAAAAAAAACTAAAAGTTGAAACTATTTTCAAGTTCTACTGTGCAAGATGAGTTTGACTTTCGATGTATTCCTTAACGCTTGCCTGTGAAAAACTGTCAAGATATATGCCATCCATCAAAGAGCTCAACCTGGTCAAGCGCATTACATATGGTTGCCAAGAAGTATGGTGGTTGGTTAATATGTGTTGCGACAGTACAAGATCGATACTCAATCCGTTAAAAACACAGTTTTGCTAAACAACTATATAGAAGTTAATTATCGGATACCTATGGCTGAATACGAGATTAAAAATATAAATAGTACACCGTCAGGACAAATAAGTACATAAGCATTCCGTTATAGAATACCATGCGGACTTTCCAAAAGTTTATGGGTGATATCTTTGGCGAAATTGATTTTCTTTTTTTTTTTTAAATAGGCGAAATTTTCATTACATCCAGCACAGCATATGAGCATGAAGAACACCACCGAACCGCATACCAACAAAAGTCTGTTCACGCAACCTAAGGTATGATAAATAAAGACAGAGTAAAACCATTTTATAGACGGGGTTTACACACACCGTCATAGACGCCATCATTAATAACAAACATCCAATCACTCAACTTACTTTTCTGCTCGATTGACTAAAAAATTTAGCAATTCTTACAGTTTAAATAAACACAGGAAAGATATGTTTATTTCTGACCTCATTAAATTATTAAGAGTTGATGCAAAAATCTGCTGTGAAGTTCTGTTGGGGCGAACTGCTGCGACAGCATGTTAAATGAACTGTCATCCTATGGAAGAATTTCTTTTCTTTACCCCAAAGATTTAACATATATACTTGCTAATTATAGAAGTAGTCCCTCCACACTTGAAATGTTTATTACAAACACTCCGAAACACTTTTCAAAACCGATTGTATATAAAGAGATTTCATCTAATCACCATCCTATTATATGTTAGCTTAAAATGAAACCTGAAGAAAACGTATTCCAAAGTGAACTTGAAAAAATTATATAATATTCTAGTATAAGAGTCCATCCCCGACTAGATAACATTCAACATACAAGATTCAACTAATACAAGAAAAGAATTGGTCGATAATATGATTAAATGCTATAAAAATAAAATAAAGGAGACCATAATCCAGCTTATACCTAGAAAGCATTTTCAACCGCAGCAAATATTACTACTTTGACTTCACACAGAAACTTTAATCAAAGAAAATGGATTAGCACTTAACAGTCTTTATTTAATGCCAGCGTGATCATCTTAATAGAAAAGTGTTCGAGTATAATAACCTCAGTTGGAACTATGTATAAACTTTAAAAACTTGATCCAGACTACAATATGTTCCAAGTTTTTGTTTTTAAACTAAAAACTTTTCAACTAAAGAAAGTAATGTGATTGTCTTCTGTATTTGAATTAAAACACCAACTGACAGAGGCATTTCCTGGTGCTGAAGCCTCATTATAACTATAAAACTCAATAACTTGTACGGTCAAGAAATACACGCATTTGAACGAAGTTCGAGCCTTCATTAGGTTATTAAAAAAATTTCGGTATTGATACAGATATACAAACATGCACTTGCTTAGGTAATCAAATTGGATGATTACCTAAAACGAGAATATTTTCTTCAACCAAGGAAAGTCGCAAAAGTCATCACTATTGCGAAACCAAAAAAACCGTAGGCTCCCCTGACAGCTATCGGCCAATAAGCTTGCTCTGTGGGTTTTCATAAATACTTGAAAGGGCAGTTAAAACCAAGCTAAACCATCTCCTTGAAACTAACATTACTCTGCCACAAGAACAATATGGATTTAGAAAAAATCAGCTGGAATGGTAACATTGTAAATCCATGCTGCGTTTGACATACTTGTTGTACAGCAAAACGGACTGATCCACAAATAAACTAGTATAAATATTCCATTTTACCTAACCAAAAATAAACAAAGCTTTCTTGCAGACAGACAGTTTTATGTAAAGGGTGCGCCATATCGAGCTTCGGTATGAAAATATTGAATAACTTTGGAAAAAAAACAAAAATTCATGGAAAATGTTTTATGTTTATTTAGATTGATTCTTTACAATTCATTTGAGTTAGTTTTTGAATACAATATCGACCAAATGGCCACCTTTGTTCTTGATGGCAAAAAGTGTCCTTTTTCGAGCATTTTCCATGACTTTCTCGAGCATATCGGCCGATATATTGGCCATTTCGGTGCGAATACTCTCCTTGAGCTCTGTGATGGTCTTGGGCTTTGTTCTTCAGATAACCCCACAAAAAGAAGTCTGGCGGGGTCAAATCCGGCGAACGCGGTGGCCAGTCGATATCGCCTCTTTTTGACACAACGCGTCCAGGGAATTTTCGCTGCAAAAACTCCATTGTATCGATTGATGTGTGACATGGGGCCCCGTCCTGTTGAAACCAGCAGTTTTCTAGACCCTTTCGAGGCATCTCCGGGCACACAATGTGCCTCTGTACTTTCGTCGATACGCACGCTGCGTTTTCACAATTGAACGTCACCACTTCGACACGTTCTTTTGGTGTTAAGTTATTGATGGCTCAAATTATACTGAATTGATGTTTCCAAAACGTACCTACACAAGGCAATCTCTTCACGAACGTCAAAGCTATTCAGTGTTTCTATACCGAAGCTCGATATGGCGCACCCGGTAGTCTTTGATGTAATGAAATCAAACAAAAAGTTTGTTAGTTCAGGGAATTCAAATGACATTCCCAACTTTTATTGGAGCGGTACTGAAACATTAGCATGGCAACGTTTGGCAGGATAAATATTCCCTGTTACCAGACTCTTAATTATAACAAAAAAATGGATGCTCTCCCGGCTACGAAAAAATTTGAATTGATAAACAGGAATCTGTACCACCAAATATGATGGTTAATTATGTATCGGATAATATATAGCTTTAAGACTTGATGATATAACACCCTTTGGAGGTTAAAAATTTTGAAGATTGATATACTCATACATAATACTTATTTAATTCATTGTTGTTTAGAGTTTCAAAACGAATTTGGAATTTGGCATGCAATTTTTCAAAATCAGTGGAATACGTCTTTAGATACTGCATCCTGTGTAGAGTATAAAAACCGATCGGATAAAATCAAAATTGTACTCCGATAGAGAAATCGGTGGCGCAACATTTTTTTAATCATCCGATCATCTTTAAACTTTACACATCAACAAATTTTAAAGACAATCGTATGAAATATAAAATATTGGGCAAGAGCGTTGCCAGCTGTCCTCAAATGGACTTATTTTTTTTATAATAATCTAGACCGATTTGGACCCTTCTGGTCAATGTACTAATAATTCAGTATAACAACAATATTTAAATAAAACAAAGAAAATTATATGAAAATAAGAAAGTTTATAGCAAAAACATTTTTTGACGAACATTCCAAAAAATTGGGGCGGAATGGACTCCTTCATATTGCATATAACATTTTGAACTTCGTTTTCTTCATTGAGGTGCAATTTTTCTAAATCAGTTGAACGAGTTTTACAACTTCAAAACGACTTTAAAGACGGTTGGATGAATAGGTTATATGAATAGCCCCTTGGGAGGGCCATTTCCTCAAACACCGTATGAGCAATTTACCATAAAGTATACTACTGCCCATTACAATAAGTCCTCTGGGCTTCGCGAGTGCGTTGATAAGTAAAACATTCTTATCTATGTTTATACACATAGCTTGAGGCATCCCAGTTGATTTCCATAAAACATTTAACCGTCTTCGAGATTCACATCGAACATAACTTATCGACTCGACGTTTGTTAATCAAAAATATATACTTTTCTGTCATGCTTGCCTCATGCAACGAATGGGTAGAATTACTTTCTAAAAGCCTTACATTGATCAATAACTGGAAATTTCATGGATCATCCGCTTGGAGTGCTAGCAAGCAAAAAACAAAATTATTTCAGATACGAACTTGTTTATTGCATCTTTTGGAAAATTTATCGGCCTTCCTCAGTCCATTTATGTCATTCGGAATGCAAGGAATCTTTGAAACTCATCAAAGCTATAGTAAGCGATATGAAGCAATAAGTTTAGAAATATAAAGCATACAATTGTTAGAATCAATGAAAGGCCACAAATTAAAATGAACTATGTATTCTTTCTTACAATGAGATATGGCAACCTTTACATGTACAGACACGGAAACATTCGCAACATTTGGACGATTCGGCCGCACATTCCAAAGAATCTTCGGCATCAAGTCTTCACAGCGTTGCATTGTCTTTCATATTCAAGAGGCAGAGCAAAGTTACATTAAATTATATATAAGGCACGAAAACAGAGTTTAATAATAATATTTTAAGGCATTCTATTGAAGGTATTTGTTTAACAAAATCTATATTTAAACAAACATTCCAAGCAGTACGACATATGCTGTGTACAGCGTATAATAAAGTCAAGTAACTCGATTGTAGTATGTACTTGTTTTTCCTTCAATAAACACAATAATTTATTTAATAATTCATGAAAATTTTTGCTATTATCTCAAATTTAAATCTTCCTGCCCACATCTAGCTTATAGCTTCATTTTCAATCCCTTTACCCTCCCTTCTACAGTTCTGCATGAAATATTAATGATAAAACGTCCGACGGCCAATTTATCGATGTATTCTTCCTATGCCTTTCTATCTCAATACAGAAAATTTATACAATATACATATATAGTACAAGGATATACAACAAGGACTATGTTCAACCATTGAATGCTTAACAATTCATTATATTTGCTCAGACTCATTCACGCTGCTGTCCAATAGCTGGACTCGTTTGTACTCTGCTGGCCTGTTTTATCCTGGTCTAGCCTGGCGAAGCTTAATAGCGGCAGCAGCAGCCAGCTGATAAAGTGCGTATTGTGCGAACACAATAGTGTCCTGTCCAATGTTGTTGTTTTATACAATATTTCAGATACCAGCGCTGATACTGTGCATACAATATATGCCATATCTATATGCTATGCTACACAATATATCAGGTGTAATTGTGTGTTGTGTGGTAGGGGAAACTGTAGGACATTCTTTTTATTATTATTTTTTTATTTTTGCCCGGCTTATAATACCGAGTTTCTCGTTTTACATTGTGTGCGAGGAGAAATTGATGACGTATTTTAATTTTTTTTTTGTATCTTTTTTTTCTCTCTAATAAGATTTATGTGAAAGCTTTGTGCTGTCTTGTGGAATTGTTCGTTTTGTATGTTTGTGTTTGTATTTTGTTTAATGTTTTTTTTTTTTTTTTTTTTGCTGTATTTTAGTTTTATTTGGTTAATTAGAAGATCAAAGCATCACTTACTTAATTTTCTCCCATAGCTCCTCGCCGAAATGCTTGAGCACCAGCAGCTCCAAAGCGTAATTAACGAATCCATACTGAAATTATACAAAAAAAAAAATTATTCATTATTGGTATTAAAAATCAAAGTAAAGAATACAAATAAGTGCAAAGTTTATCAGCTTCAAATGAAATTAGAAAATATTTTAGCTTCGGTGAAATGATTTAATGATGCAAGTTAAACATAAACTGACCATGCAAACACAAACTTTATATTGCAATTTAAATTCAAATTCAGATTTCAAGAAAATTTGCGAGTTCTAGAAAATCTTCATGACTTTGCGGCAAAATAAAATTAAGACTTACTCTTTTTGAGATAAGAGTAAAGTAAAGAAAGTTAGTTGTGGTTAGCTGGTTAATAGGGTGGAGGGGCGCACAAAATTTGTTCGCTTATTTTATGAAATTTGAGAGAGCTAATGGCTGACTTATTACTTAATTTTTTTTTTTGATAGTAATAGAAACCACCAAAGTCCATAAAGTAGCACTAGTAAACAATTTAAAAAAAAAAAAGGAAATTACAATCAAGCGTAACCGACTGTAAGAGGCTCTGTACCAGTGCAGAGAAAACCACGAGGAGGTCGTTCCTGTGACAATGTAAATCTCAAAATATAATCTTCAGCAAAAATAGTTCCGACGAAAAGTATTTTGCACCTCCCACTTCTTGCAGTATGAAAAAAATTGACGATATCGTCCATTATTAATAATATCGTTATTAATTATCCGATTTGATGAAATTTTTGGATTTTGGCTTAGAGGGACGTTATCTCTACAATAGCACTCCTGATTTTGTGCCCTGCCGAGAGATTTTAGTGGAAATGGGAGAGGGGCAAAGTTTTAAAATAATCTTTTAAAATTCCTATTCGAATGCAAAAAAAAATATGAAGTCTCTACATACAGATTACCGATTCCGAGATCCTTTCGGTTATACCGACGGCCAGACAGACATCGCTCCTCTATCACTCCTGACCATAATGGGGGTAACTTTGGGGAGTCTCCGACCATTATTTCCCTCTTACATACATTTGCGCGAAAGTAATAGACTCTTGTACCTTCGGTACCGAGCCTAATAAAATAAATAATATTGAAAACATTTTGCGAAAAAAATTGTCTTTTATCTTGCAATTGTCGGCTAAGACTGGCTGCTGGCTATGCCTATACTTTTTAAGAAATACAGTATATATGTACATTCTAAAAAAGTTTGACCAGTTCTTAAGATAAGGTGAGACGACATAGTCCGTGCCGAAATTTCTCCAGTTATGATAGCTATCCGATTATAGTGTCTTTCCGTAATATAGAATTTCACTGCATAGAGTTTCACTTCGCCCGATTATTACGAGTTTATTTTAAAATTTTGTACCTCCATCCTTTCATACATAGTAAAATGCAATTATTCATGCAGTGAGAAGTGGGAAGAGCAAAATATTTTTCAACAGTAGGATTTTTTTTTTGTTTCCTGAATATTTATTTGATTTGATTTTATATAATCGGGAGCTAATTCGATTGGCGAACTGTACTAGTACAGAACCTTTGCAGTCGATTGCGCCCGACTGTAATTTTCTGAATTTTTTGTCGTTTATAAACCGATTTTGATAATTTATTCCAAAGGTGGTCCCATGATAAGGTGGTCTGATGATGGCATACCACAGAAATTAAGAGGAGAAGCTTCACCCCAATACAATCAATTAACAAAATTCATCATATCTTTCCATTTATATGGAGTACGGGGTACATGTTAATGGAATTGGGAGAAGTAGTCCTGTTGAGTTTAGCCCCTATATAAACGATAAATAAAATTCTAAATATCTTTGCATAAATTTGAGGTTAGTTAGTTATATGGCCGTCAACCGTCTGCCGGTCATGGCCGCGTCTAGGAAGGCGCGCCAGCCTCCATAATCTTGTGCGCGCTGGCGCCAGTCGTTTTGAATGCCAAGTACTGAGAGATCTCTCCGGACCTGGTCATTCCATCGAGTGCCCGGTCGTCCTCCATGTCGGCGTCCTCCAATCAAGTTTGGGCCCCCTATGTAAACCATGCGTGCTGGAGCTCTTTCATCCATTCGAATGTGTTGCCCAGCCCAGTGCAGCCACTGGAATCTTATGCGCTGGACTATGTCAACCTTATCGAACAGCTCGTACAGCTCGCAGTTCATACGGGACCTAAACTCGTCGCCGACTCTAATAGGACCAAAGATCCTGCGAAGAATCTTCCTCTCGAAGACTTCCAACGCTGTCTCGTCCGACTCAATCACGTTCCATGCCTCTGCGCCATACAGTAGGACCGGGAGTATCAGCGTCTTATATATCTTTATTTTCGTCCGTCGAGAGAGGGCTTTACTTCTCATTTGCTTGCTCAGCCCAAAAACTTCATCTTGTCCTCGTTCACCGCTAGACCCATGAGTTGAGACTGTTTTTTAATCTCCGAGAACGCCTTGCTGACTCGCCTGCGTACCGATTATATCGATGTCATCGGCGCAAGCGAGCAGCATCACTTCCTTTTGAAATTTGAGGTACAGTGAGGAAATTTGGAATACATGTTAATGGGATTGGTTGGAAGCGCGATGCTCCACCCCTTATATAAGCGATTAAAAACTTAATAAATCTTTGCATCTATTGGAGGTACTGGCGTGAAGTTTGGTATATAGGTTAATGGCATCGGGGGAAAATAAAATCACATCTTAAGTTTGGTTAAAATTGGATATCAGGCCACTGCAACAGGTGATTGCATACGCGTTCATTCGAGCTAAATCCACGAACAAATGATGCGACTACGATTAGTCGTTTATATTTGCTTGTGCCAACAAATTCATTGTTGATTAATTAAGCGTTTGACAACGCATTCTATACACACATTTGGCAATTTAATTAATTAAAAGGGTGAAGCGATCTTAGGCTCGAAAAGCTGAAAGAAAGCTGCAGTCAACTACGAGGTGCCCTGATCCCCATTAAACCCTAAATTTGTTTGGGGACTATATTCCTATCTTGATCTTGCGATATTTAATTGTGATTAGTATACGATACATCAAATCTCTCGTTTTAAGCTAAACTAAAACACAACAAAATATTTTTCTTACAAAACCCCAGATAAAGGGAAGTTACCTCTTCTAGTGATCCGATATAGATCTATATAAAATATTTTTTTTTGGAATTTAAATACAATTCACCAAATTTGTCATTTTTAGCTCAAATAACACGAACATTCAAAATTTTTAATTCAATAACTCAAAAAGAAGTGTCAAGTTTTTATGGGTACCCGTCATCAAACACCACCATAGATATCCCAACCTGAAAGCTCTATCTTTTATAGTCTCCAAGTTAATGTCGTTCATCGACTTGAACTTTTGTAGAGAGCCCCTTTTAATGGTCCGATTTTAAAACTATAGCAATATTGGGTCTTCTCGCACGCCGTCTTCGCGTATTGGACGGTCAGTGACGATGGAGAATTTCAACTTCAGTGTTGTAGAAAACTTCGTCTATATTGCAACCGAAATAACTGGAAACAACAACTTTAGCTTGGAGATCAGACAAAGAATCACGCTTGCAAATAAATGTTATTTTGGGCTGAGCAATCAAATTAGGAGTTAAGCCCTCTCTCGAAAGACGAAAATCAAGATCTATAAAGCGCTAATATTCCCAGTCCTACTGTATGGCGCAGAGGCATGGACCGTGATTGAGTCAGATGAAACGACGTTGGAAGTGTTTGAGAGGAAGATTCTCCGCAGAATTTTTGGTCCCATTAGAGTCGGCGACGAGTTTAGTTATGAACCGCGATCCATATGAACAGCGGTGGTTGGTCACCTCATTCGAATGGGTGAATGAGCTGCAGCATGCATGGTTTATATAGGGGACTTAAACTTGATTGGTAGATGACGTAATAAAGGACGTCTGGACACTCGTTGGGATGAGCAGGGTGGTAAGATCTCTCCGTACTTGGCATTCAAATCGACTGGCGCCAGCGCGTAAAAGACTATGACCGGAAGACGATTGACGGCCATTTAAGTAATTAAGCAAATTAGAAGTTAAGCCCTCTCTTTACAGACGAAAATCAAGATCTATACTCCGGGTCCTATTACGCAGACACATGGGCACCGATTGAGTCAGATGAAACGGCGTTCGAAAGTCTTTGAGAGGAAAATTCTGCGAAGCATTTTAGGTCCTATTAGAGTCGGCGACGAGTTTAGGATCGGGCTTGAATCAAAAACCCTAAAATTCACTAAATAACAAGCTTCACGAAATTACAGAAATTTGTTAAAAATTCATCCGCCATATTGGATTTGCCATTTAGACTTTCTTAAAACTAAAATAAATTAAATTAAATTTGTTTTCAGCGACCACAAAAACCCCGGACTAACAAGTTTTAAGCGTATCCAAGCAATTTTTAAGAAATTCGTCTCCATATTGGTTCCGCCATTTTGAATTTCCAAGGCCAGGATGATCATTCTTCATCATATATTTGCAAAGTTTTTGGGAAACTATGGTGACCGGGCGTCTTTGGTGACACATTAAAAATAACTAATCTTTGCTAAGAGGTACAAAATGCCAAATATTTTGTAATAGAATGAGCCAAGTTATTTTATTATTTTTTGAAAATCGGAAAACTATTTGTGCGGCATACTTAATAGATAAATTGTTTCAACCCAAAAATCGAACTAACTGACACTTATCCTTTATATTTTCAAGCTAAAGTGGACAGATTTTTATGGGCTATCACTACTAGTGCTTCGGTATGGACTTATATGGAATATATTATTACAATTTAAGTAAAATTTAAAAAATTTGGCATTTTTTACCCAAATAAAAAGAAATACAATTTTTATATTCAACAACTAAGAAGTGAGGGTAAAACTTCTTTTAGTCTTCAAGTTCTCGTTGTGCCTACAGAGAGTAGACATTTGTGCTTATCAACAATATATATTGTATAATTTAGGGGGTCTATCTCACCTACAACTGCCTGTTACATAAAAATTTAAAGAAATGGATAAAATCCCGAAAATTTATTCAGAATAGAGTTGCGAACTAAAAATGAAGCTGAGTACATATGAGTACAAAAACGAAAAAGTGGATCTTGAATATTGCCAAAATAGTAAAACAGGTATATAAGCCGTCACAAAAGTTCTTTACAACAGACATACCGAGCCACCATCTTTTTTTTGCTAGAAATGGCAATAACCAATAATAATACACAGAGTATCTCGAAGTCGAACACACTCGATTGCAGTCATACTTCATATTTATTTTTACTTTTTTGCTGATTATATTTATTTTCTATCTGATGAACTCACTTTTCCAAATTAGAAGTATTCTTTATTCATCAAAAATTGAAAAAAGAAGAATAAAATATCAAATACTCATAATGTGACGACTGATTTCTTGTGACAAATTTGAATACGTGAAATCAATAATGCTTGCGCATTTATTTGCCTCCCAAAAAAAAGGCACACAACTCAACATGAATCGATACGATTTCTTTGCAGAACAGAAAGATTTGGATACTAAATCACAACGGAATATCGCATTTGTATGTTATACTCGTATCTTTATACACACATACACACACACGAAGAAAATACATACGCATACATATATACGATTGTATCTGCATCTAAATCGACGCGCATAACCAAAAAGGCACAATCAATCGTTTCCGCCGGAAGTAATGCTAAACAAGCAGCATACTTGAAAATATTCGAGTTTGTTGTGCATATATAAATCTATTTGCATACATTCGCTGACTCTAGAACAAGTATCTGCTGCAAGGCATGTCATGGCTTGGCTTACTTGCCCGCATTTGATGAAGATGTATCTAACAGATATTTGATGTTTATTGTTCTGTTTCTGTTTCTGTTGCTGTTTCTGTTTCAGTTGCTTATATTAAAATGTTACAAATACGCGAGCGAAAGCATTTCGCATTGAGTTGTTATTGTGGCATTGTGTTGTGATGACACATTACGCAGAATGTGGCAAGCGGCAAAGCGCTTCAAGCAATTTTATGGAATATTTCATATTATTTTATGCAACAACATTCTGTGCTGTTGTTCAATATCGAGAATATTATATTATCAAACCAACTAAATTTAACTTAAAACAAGATTAGAGCAAGTAAGATTGAAACAGTCTTGGTTTGACGAATACGAAATATGACGACTTGGAAATATATGTATTTGTATTTATTTTCTTTATTATAATGCCGCCAATCAAGTTCAGACAACCCTATGAGACATCTAACAAGTTTACAATGGTCAAATGTTTTTTTTTTTCTTTGGAAATAAACAAACAATATTTCATGCTATCTTCCAAACGGTTATGACAATGGCAAAGCCTGATATAAGGTGTTCTGAGTGTTGATGTTATTTAGACAGGCCACATAATATCCATAGTCAATTGGAGGTGATGATGTTTTAGCCTCGTTGTAACTGCTTTAGTTCCTTATACCTTCTGAAGTTGAAAAAAAAATTTTAGCTTTAATATGAACAAATTGATATTCTAGATGTCCCAAATATATTGCGTTTCGACCAGTTTTGCATATTGAGCTCGAATTTCTGTACCATGTAATTATTTCTTACATCTACTAGGAGGGAAAGAGTTGCACTCTTATTATAGGGGTTCGTCTAATATAAGAAGGAGTGACACTGGGAATGGCCAACAATGATTCTTGTTACAAATGGTCCATGCAACTCACACGTCCGCTAGGACACGTATCTCCTGGGTAGCTTCTGAACAGCTGTTCAGAGGTGAGCTAACGTGAGAAGGCGAATGGGGCCCCTCTCCTTTAATAAGGGGTTGGTGCGCTGGGACCCGACACTTTAAAAAAAACACAAACACCCAATGAATACGAATAGGAAGCTTCGGAAGAAACCCTATGATGACGACCTGCGCAACCGATATAAGGATCATGATTTAAGGATATGCACTTGGAATGACCGCAGCCTTAATTGGGATGGTGCAAATGTCCAGCTGGTTGATGTCCTCGAAAGATGCAAGGCTGACAACAGCGCAATCCAAGAAATCCGATGGATAGGACAGGGTTGCTCTAAAAAAGTATCCTGTAAGCGCGAATTTGTATGTGTTAAAAATGAGTTCTATGAGCGCTTGGAACATTTGTACGAGCGCTGTCCCAAACACGATGTCAAAATCGAGCTTGGCGATTACAGCGCCAAGATTGGGAAGAAGGGAATCTTCGGCCCAACAGTCGGAAAACTTAGCCTTCACGACACTTCCTCCAATAATGGAGAGAGGCTAATCGACTTCGCCGCAGGTCGGAACATGGTACTTAGTAGTACCAGATTTTAACATCTTAACATCCACAGGGCTACATGGCTGAGTCCTGATCGAATAACCAAATTGATCATGTTCTGATTGGCGGACGGCACGCATCGATCATGTTTGACGTGCGAACGTTACGTGGTCTCAACAGTGACTCGGGCCACTATCTGACGCAGCCAAGGTACGCACTAGGCTCAGCGTAGTGCACGCCGCACATTCCAACATGCAAGCTACAATTGGAAAAGACCGCCGAAGTCATTTCAAAGAGACTCTCCTGACTGTTTCGGAAAACCAATGCGTCTTCTCGAGATGTATGTGATAAGTGGAAACATATCACCCGCTCTATGGATAGGGCTGTCAAAGATGTTATTGGGTATACAAAACCTGTAAAGAATTCTTGGTACGACGACGAACGCTTCCTATCAGCGAACTCTGCATTCGGGAGCAACGCGAGCTGTTAGAGAGCGATATCGAGAGAAACGGTGAGAGTAGAAACGTCTTTTGAGGATGCTGAGCGGAAACTCGAAAGTTTTATCTGACCGAAGGTCTTAAGCCCGGAGTAACTTTCTGCAAGGACGAAAATCAGGTTAGAGATGCACAGATGAAGGAAACTTTTTTCTTACCTACAAGGAGGCGACGAAAAGCACAATACCACAGATTTAACAATGACACCGGAACCAACAGTTAATGATGGCACTATTGTAGAGCCACGGGTCTAAAACATGTCGATTCGGCTATAAAAAATAACAAAGCGGCAAGCACTGATGGGCTGCCAGCTGAGTTATTCAAGACCGGCGGCGAAGAGTTGATTGGGAGTATGCACCAACTTTTATGAAAGAGCGAGACCAGATATAGGGTAAGCATAGATCACCAGACTGATCGATAGCTTATACCCAGCTGGAAGCAATGGCTATAACCTCAACGCGTTGCTCAAGTGTAGTAGGCTGTTTGACAGTCTGGCGATTAATAGTCTAGAGACATCTAACAGATTGTTTCTGTGACTGGCTGGTCTTCGTTCTCAGCTGCACGAACGCTGTTTACGCTGTTTACCATAAAAGTCAGTGAATTGATGGTATACCGTTGAAAACTCAGATGATAACGATGTGGTTGCCGTAGTAAAGCAGCGGAACACTTGTTGTTTATTGATGGTTTCAGAGCATGAGGAAACATGACGAATGATGCCGTAATGGTGTTTACAAGAGTTACCCTTGTTGTTCAAGATGTTCGGTCATGGATTGTTATCTTGAAGAGTCAATCGATGTTTCATATTGGTGAAGCTATATCAAGACTAGTGCTTATATTTCTTCACCAGCCTACCTTAAGCAATTGGAGCTATATGTGCTGTTTGGGTCATGAGAAATTGAACCCTGACTTTTGGGCCAAAATGTAACAAGTAATCTTGTTAATTTATTAACTTGATTACGACAGCTGACACTGATGGCTTATTCAGTACGCGGGAGAGTTCGATATGAACCAAATTTCATAGGGCTGTAATTCGGTTCATATTGACTAGTTTGGTTCATATTGACTAGTTTGACTAGGCGCTGAAACCCGGTGGCTGTGGTTTAATACTCATTTGCGGGGCTGTCGAATTCTAAAGTATTTAAGCAAAGTATTTAAGTCTTATACAAACTTGTAAACCAATATAATCAAGATTTTGGGAATAGAACGGACGCAAACGGACAAACAAAATTAAAATTGAAAATATTTGTTATAAAAATTAAGACATTTTTAGCAATGACCACAATGTAGCCGTTAGAAGATATAGAAATACTATAAGACTGAGGCATGCCTAGGCATTCGGTCCTATGATGTAATCGTTATTGCATGAAAAGTTTTAGACCTCATCATTGCATCTTAAGTTTATATGTATTTTTTGTGCTTTGTCCCACGATAAAATATAAATAAATAATAAATACATTTTTGGTGTAACTATAGAGATTTCAGCTATACACATTTTACCAAACGGTGCGCCTTGGGAAGTAAAAAATATTTGCATCGAAAAGTCGAATTCGTAAAAATGTGATAGTTTCGCGTATATGTGGCCACATAAGCAATAATACCAAAGCCACACAAAATAAAAGTGCCATGGTAGAAATACTGCATCAGTAAATTCCCATATTATTTTAAGAGCAGAGTCCGGATCCGATGTCAGAAGTAGCAGATTGGAGAACATTTTTGAGTTAACCTCAAAACAATGATCAAAAGCATGAATATAGAAATCTTCGATAATCTTCCTCTGTGTCCGACTCCCTAAAATTTATCTACGTCAGAATCCAAGAAATATAGCGTTAAGTACATCAATTAAGTACATCAATTCAATCTTTAATTTCCACTACGTTCTTGAAACTAAGTATCTCTTTCTTGTTTATACATTTTTCTTTTCAACTTTTTGATTTGTGGCCCAACTATTATTTCCTCCTTTAACTTCACATCTGAAATCTTGTGAAACATTTATTTAATATACAGAAAGTAAACACCAACATTATTCCTTGTTCCTTGTTCGAATGATTTTCTTTTAGAGAATTTTTTTTAAGACATCTCTAAATATCCCACTCACATAAGAACACGTTATCTTCACAAAACCAGACAAAATAGTTATAAGTTTCAAGTCCTCACAGATTTGACAGTTATTATTGAAATATTTAATTTTATTAAGTACTAGTGGTACCCGTCACGCTTTGATGTGCCGAGTAAAAATAATATTATAAAAATATTATTATTGTATACACCGAGATCTTAGATTAATCTAGAAATCTAGCTTAAAGAAATAACAGTGAATAACAGCTCTTCAGCTTTGCAAAAAAATTATATACATAATGTCTATATATACATATATATGTATGTATGTATGTTCTTCATAGACAACTAAACCCTCCCCACTTTTTCAATGGATCTTACACAATCTCTGTCCCACTAACAAATATACCAAATTTCATCCCTATACCTCAAACGGATGCAAATATATGCTGAATTTTTTGTATCGCTTGTGAGGGTGGTGAGATATCCGTTTTTGACCAAACTTAAACTTACTTTCTGTAAATTTCAGCTGAATCGGTTCAGCGGTTACGGACTTTAAAGGGAATATACATACAAACTTTAATTTTTATATATATAGACTAGCGGACCCGGCTTGCATTGCTTTGCACCCTCTTTGCTTTCCTTTTGTAAAGATGACGTATCGCCGAGATTGAAAGTTTCTATAATTCTTCTTTAGTTCGTCTTGAATACAAAACATTTATTGAAGCATAGTTATTTATGTTAGGCAGACACGTCTTCAATTTTTTGTTTTTCGACGATTCAAAAAACAGCCGCCATTCTTTACTTTTATAATAACCTGATTTCCGTTTACTCATTTATTCCATTTAATTCTTTGAAATATAATAAAGAAACATCTTTCTAAACTCTTTTTCCTTAACTCGATAGAAAGATGATTTTAGTTCATTTGATGTAAGGTTTCTGCTTTTAAACCAAGAAGCTAAATACACAGACCAATTCTTCGGTAAACCTAAATCCCTGACCAAATAAATCACTTCTTCCTGATTGGCTGTAACTTGCAACTTTTTCTTTGGAATATCGTATGCCATGTAATCAACATTGAACATTCATTTTCGATTCTTTCTTCATTATCATCTTTTATTTCTTTCTCCTGATCTGAATCGAACTACATACAACTATCAGCTTTAAAATTTTTAACCACACTCCAATGCTGGATCGACTAGAATCAAGTTCTTAATAATTCTACTTATTATATGTAGGAAAGAAAGCTTTCGTTACACATGAAACTTCTTTTTTCTCAATATTTTTAATTGAGGGGTTTTGTTCCATATTCATGGAACCTTAATCTTATGCTTTATTTTAATCTGTCAAATTTCAACTTTAACATGCGTTCTTGGGAACCCACTTAGAATGTTGAAGCAACTGCAGTAAAGTTTCTTAATAATACTATAATTGCTTCTGTGATTGTTCGGAATCTTATATTAGCTGCAGATGCAAAAAAAAAAAAATTCCAATCCTTGTTGCTGTTGTGATAGGACTTATGTTGCTCAGCAGGCTTACCTACGTGTACTGTTGTTTTTTTTATCAAGTAGCCACACTCAAAAAAAAAATTTTCCTAAAATTTAGGAATCATTACCTAAAAAAATTTTTTTTTACCTAAAACAGGAATTTAAGGTAAAATTTTGCCTAAAAATGAATTTTATGACCTAAATTAAAAATTTTTTTACCTAAAATATTAGGAAACTTTTTCCTTAAAATTCATTTTTAGGCAAAATTTTACTTTAAATTCCTGTTTTAGGTAAAAAAAATTTTTTTAGGCAATGATTCCTAAATTTTAGGAAAATTTTTTTTTTAGTGCATATACCCTACAACAAGCAAGGTAGAGTTGGAGTTGCTAGATGACTACACTTGCGCGATTCACCCTAAACACATAAAAATAATCAAGCTGAATATTTCCGATATAAACATTTTTGTAATTTCAATTTAAACAACAAATTTTGTTCTTTCGTGCGTTCCGCAAGGTTTTTGAGGTTATGTGATAAATTTGAGCCAATTTTTCAAAGGATTTGAACAAGGACTTTGTCTTAAGAGGAAAACATTTTTCTATTTTGCTCAAAATTCATATTGTCTAGCAGTTTTTTGAGGTTTTCTGAAAATTTTAGCCAATCAGTGCGATAAAAAAAACTTGGATATATACTGGTGTAGTATCTCTGCCTATCACTTTTTATCTGTGGCAGTTAAAATTGACAAAGAAGAAAATTTATCATCATTCCACATCCTCTCCCGATTTTTTTATCTCAATAAATAAAAACATTTTAATAAGTATATACATTTTTTTTTTTATGACGTTTTTGAGTGCCCAACAGGGGTTTGACTTTATATGATTGCATAAGTGTTTTGCATTAATTAAAGAGAAAATAGAATACACTTTATGGCTATGTTGAAGCCTCCTTCTTAATGAAAATTAAACTTTAATTTAAATAACAATTTTAAATAATATTTTTAAAATAAAAAAAATGTATGCAAACTTTTATTTATTTTTTTATGTACATATAATTTATGCATATATATATTAAATAATTAATTTAGTTAGATAATGTAGTAAAAATTTTACTTTACTTACCATTTTTAGCGTGCTTTAATATTTTATTATTTCAAGGAATTGTTGTAGACTTTTAGTTTTGTATTTGTATCTCACTTCAATCGCTTAACACGTGCATACATAATATATACATTTAATATTTATATAGAATTTTTTTCTGTTGTTGTTGTAATTCTACGCTTCGTTAGATACTTAGTTGAATTTCGGTTGCTTTAAAAGAGAGAAAATCACAGAAAGAAAGGAAATTAATATCGAAAAATGCCTGAGAGCACACATACAGCGACATTAAGTAAGAGTGTGCAAATATACAAGTGTATAGAATATATTTTATAAAATATTTGGAGCCAGCTTTCTGTTTCTCATGCTCTAAATGACTGTTTTAAATATTCTTTGTTTGTTTCTAATGCGCGGCATTGAGTGTATCTGGTATCTCTGCTGTATTGTTTGAAATATGTAAGGTTGCCACAAAGGACATGAATATTTCATGAATTTCAAGGTTGGAAATCGGCTTTTCTGCAGCTTTTAATATTTTTCATTTTTTATTCAATTCGTTTGCGAAGCGCGTTTGTCATTGTCTTTGCCAAGAATTAAAAATTTTTGCAAAAATAAAACAAAAAACAGAGATGAAAAATATTTAAGGAAACAAAACCAAATATCAACAACTAAGGTAAAAGAACACACAATTGTTTTGTTGATTTTAATCAAATATTAAAGTAAAATACGCTTTCATGTGTGCGTGCGTATGTGTGTGTTTGTGTATTTGTATGATAAAATGCGATAAAATGAAAATGGCGTGGCATACAAATCATATGCAAATGGATGTTAAAAACGAACATATAAATCAGAGAACAACTTGCGACTAAATCACTTTTTTTGTTTGTATTATGTATACTTTTGAACATAAATTGTGTTTAGTATGATGACTTTCGTAGGCGATTTGTTACACTTAGAAAAATTTAGTTTAATATACATGTTCACAAGTATTCAGACTTATCAGCCATATGGCTCTCAAATGTGCGACTTTTTAAACACGTAGTCTAGTATTTGTAATAATTTTCCACATTTTTGGGCGTAATTAACCCTCAACCAAAAGTACTGTCTAGTTTATAAGGTAAATTTTTTTATAGTAAACGTTGCTGAGACTAAATATAAACAGTCCAATTTTTTTAGGGCACATGAAGCGTCTACGAACTTCGTCTATACCAAACTTAATGCATTCGCATATTTTGTTTGATTGTTTTTCGAGCTAACATCAGCGTAAAATGGCTGACGATGAGAGAACGACTTCGAAGGCGCCATTCTTGCTTTTGCACATGTGCGCCTAAAATTATGCAAACATTTTTGCATTTACATGCAAGTCAAAAATAGCAACGAGAAGGCAGAATGAGTGATTTTATAAAGGCTATAGGATGGGAGTGGGTGAAGAGGCTTGCGGAAGAAACAGCAACAGCAGCAACAGCAGAAGCGAAACAAAAGTTACGCGAACACAAAAGTTAAAAGGCATTTTTAATGGCATTTTCATTTCACAGCCAAAAGTCCTTTGACTTGCAAATGTTGCATGACGCATGCAACACGTGCGCGTAACAGCAACAACAACAACAACAACAAATGCAATAAGAAAAACTGTCAAACAAAAAAACAACAACGCGAAACAAACGCAACCGCGAAAAAAGCATTTTGCACTTTTATACAAACACAAAGTCACACCCAAACACACAAACACACACACACACACACACAGAAACAAAGCCATTCGTATAATATGTACACAAGCCAGAATAAATATGTCTACACTACACAAAAAAAGTAACAGTAGTTGCTATGCTTGCAACATGCAAGTGTTATTACATTTGAAAGGTATTCCTGCGCAGCGTTTGTATTTTATCAAAATCGGTTAAATATTTTGGGCGTAAAAGGATAATAAAATAGTGGCACATTTTGTTGCAGAAGCGAAAAAGTAAAACTCTTTTTGTAAGAAAAATAACTACAACGGAAGGAAAAAATATTTTACCATCAAAATTTTTAGTTTAAAAATGCAAAGTTTGTTGTTTCTTATTTTCTCAAGTCAATATCATTGATTTGTGGCATGGGATAAGTTAATTGGTTTCAAATTATTGTAAAACCAAAAATCTTGTTTGCCCATTAGTACCTCCCTCTAATAAGCTACATAACTGCCTTAAAAACTGGCCGCTGGACACTGAATGTGGGGAGATCGCAACGGCAATGCTAGAGGCACTTTATTAGCTAGATGCCTAGCTTCTCACAGAGCGAAAGTATTGGCAACTGGCTCTTCAAGGCGCTATCCTTTTAGCCGCGAAGGAAGGCCATTCTGCTTAGACTCTGCTCTATACCAAGGCATTCTGATGAACATAACGGATAACTTGGAGCTACATAGTG
Source organism: Leucophenga maculata (assembly GCA_035044805.1). Taxonomy (NCBI): domain Eukaryota; kingdom Metazoa; phylum Arthropoda; class Insecta; order Diptera; family Drosophilidae; genus Leucophenga; species Leucophenga maculata. The sequence continues at coordinate 212,399 of JAWNNP010002746.1, read as the reverse complement.
ACCATCTGGCGCTAATTATTAACATCCACACTCAATCCACAGCTATTTTATATCAATACCGTATTCTCTCTGGGCACTCATCTATTCCGGAGTTCCAGAGGAAGCTGGATGAGTTGATACATTTAAATATGAAGCTGAAGACATCTGAGGAGAATGCAGAAACTTTCACTGTACACCTGGAGAACCGGTAGCTGTTTTTCAACACAGCATCTGACGAAGAGGTAATGGAAATAAAAGGGCTCTGTATATACCCTTACATATGGACCTGCCTATCAAGCCTATAAGAGTAGAAAAGGTAGTCGATGGTATTAAACGTCCAAGGAAGAAATCTTCGGAGCCCGACAGTATATGTCACATCACCCTGAAGGCTCGGCCGTAGCTAGCGATTATTTTAATTATATTCATTTGCAATGAGATACTTAGGATGCAATACTAGTTGAGGGCTGGCAAGTATGCTGATGATCCAAAATCCTGATAAGCCTCAGAACGATCCTGGGTCGTTCCAAATAATATGCTTTCTCCCCTCACTCTCTAAGGTACTGGAGAGGCTAATTGTATTACAAACTATTACGAGAGGCACTATTTACATTTCGGGAATAGCAAATAATATCAAACATTTTTAAATGAAAATGGCTTCACGGTTTTTAAAATATTCCCTATGAAAATTTATGAGCTTTTGTATTCGCTCAAACCAATTTTCGAAGGACTTTTTCCATTCCAATTGAGACATCTCCAAAACAACAACACAAATAGCGCTTGTATATAAAAACGTTGTGAGTACGTTGATGCTAAAAAATGTCAAAATTTATTTTAGTATGCCAGATTTTAACTACTGACATTAGTGCTGCCACTTCCAGAATTTATGTGAGTTGAAAGGAGAAAAATACTTAATGAAACGTTGGAAATTATTATGTCACCTCAACTGGCTTGAAATTCCGCTTATGCTGTGAACGCTCCTCCAAACTATTCTCATTTATTTTCTTACATGGTAAAACTTAGATTTTGAAAAAAACTCACTTTAACAAATTAAATATTATTTTTAATGGTGTGCGCATAATTATGCTGCGCAGTGTGGTTTTTAATATCAGCTATATACAAGTTTATACATACAAACATACTAGTGCATACATATATAAGTGCAGAATACTTCTACACATCAACTGGGTCACAATTAAAACCTCGAAAAAGTCAAGTTGTGTAGTGTTGTAGAGCGAATGGCAAGGAAAAACGCAAAATAAAAAGGACTTTTTCGAGTACTTAATAACACTCTTTTTTTTACAGCAACAACACAAACAACAATCAGAGCAACTATGTACAGCTTAAACGAAGGCATAATGAGAAAATTATACTGAAGGCTGCTCATGATTTGTTCCTAAATGATGTCAAGAGTTAATAAACGAATCCAAATTGTTTTGCGTTAAATTGTTTTTTAAGCTTAAAAATGTTTTGAACTTATTCAAATGCATGGATTTCTTCTCATTAAAACGTTAATACGAAAAATCAAGGAGAAGACCCATGAGTTTTATAAGAAAAAAGAATTCCCTCGAGCGCTTTAATACCATGAAGAATAAATCTTGTTAATAGATGGCTTTAGACTTTGGGCACTGCCAAAAAAAATTAGCAGTAAGTCCCTCTTTTGAATGCCGAAAATAAAAATGAATACGCTTCTGATAATATCCGTGCTGCTAGGTGTATATGGTGCAGAAGTATGAACCCTTATACAGTCGGATTCTGGATTGCATCCATTTAAGAAACAGCGCTGAAATTTGAAATACATATGAATGGGATCAGGAGAAGTAATCAAGTTGAGTTTGGTTAAAATCTGAGGAACAATACGCCGCCTCATATTAGCGATACAACAAAACTCGTCATATCTTTGCATACATTTGAAGTACTGGGATAAAATTTGATATATGTTAAAGTGGTCAGGAGGATCAATTGGAATAGTGAGGTGGGTTTGGTTGTTTATAAGGAACGTCCTACGTGATACATAGATACATAGAGACATTATTCATTATTACAATTTCTACCCATATAACAGCAGGGATACGCCCATGTGCATCGACTTCTACATGTATAAGTGTATAGCTAGCAGACTTCTCACTTTACGGAAAGAGTATGATCTTGCACCAAGAAGAGTACAGCTAGTGGTTGAATCTCTAGAAGCCCCTATCACCCTTTCTGAAGTGGAAAAGAAGATCTTAGCACTTCGCAATAACAACCCATTCAGGCCAGGACCAGATTTTATAATCGCTCTATCAAGCTGCTGCCTCACAGAGCTATGCTATTCCTTGTACTTATTTTCAACTCTGCTCTTCGACTCGGGCACTTCCCAGGCGCCTGGTAGAAGGCCAATATTATCATGCTGCACAAAACTGGGAAGCCAGCAGATGAACTGGACTCGTATCGTCCGCTAAGTAAGTATTTGGCAACATTTTGGAGAGGTGCATTCTGAGATCGATTCTTGAGACCAGGGCTGTTAAAAAGGCAATCCTAAAGTTTCAGTTTGAGTTCAGGCTCAGACAAGGTACGCCTGAGCAACTGCACCGAGTTGTAAACTATGCACTTGATGGATTTTACAAAAAGTCGTTGGAGCTTTTTTGGATATCCAGCAGGTATTTGACAGAATGTGGCATGCAAGACTCCCGCATAAGCTTAAAGTAATTCTCAAGCCACAGCTCTACCTAATTGTCAACAGCTTTCTTCACCGATCATATCGGACCCCAAAAATGTACTTTTTGCTACCATTGCAGATGACACTGCAGTTCTGGCCAGTGACAAATGCGTCTACACTGCTACAGATCTCCCGCAGATGTATTTAAAAAGATTTGAGAACTGGGCCTGTAGATGGAATATCGCTATAAACCCTGACAATTGTGTATCAGTCACATGCACTCTTATAAAAGACACCACTCCTGGGATAATTTTATATGGAGAGCTCTTAACCCAGAAGTATGCTCACAAGTATCTTGACGGCACTCTGGACAAGAGTCTAACTTTCCAGCGCCACATAACTGTGGTTGTAAGGCGCCTCAAGGTGGTCAGGAATGGTCAAGGTTGCCAGACATAAACTATTGCTTTTCAAAAAAACCAAATCTTGAGACATGGTATTCAGGGATACGGCATTGTAGCAAAGTCGAACCTCAATAAAATTCGAGTAGTACAATCTCAAAATTTGCGAAGAATGTCTGATGCGGTCTGATACGCAATAGAGATATTGAAAAAGAACTCCATATACCGAGGGTCGAAGATGTTATCAACCGCCAAGCTGCTGCATATGTGGTCAAGTTTGCAAATCATCCGAACCGGCTGGCATGAAGGCTCCAAAAGGGCAACGTAATTACGGAGAAGGACGAGGGGGAATTGCGCCAAAACTATTTCTGAAATCTATAGATTGCAGCGAGATTAACGATGACTATTTTATATCACTGCGACCGTTATTTTATCAGTTGTTATCTTCCAAAGGGCACACCGCAAGGCTTTCCCAGAAATGGTTGATCTGTGGCAGGAATCGAAAGCAAGCGTAAGATACCCAATTAAAAAAAATCGTCGTGTAAGGTTTGGCCATTGAAGGACTTTTTCAGTTGCAAAGGACAAAGGTCAAATGCTTGCATCTAGAGATCGACTAATGGTAGCAGCTCGAACTAGTCTTAATAAAGCCGGCAGAAACAAAAACACCCCTCTTATTAACGGGTTGGTGCGGCCGCCTTGGGTCCGCAACCGTAAAAAAAATTACTCCAATTAAATCGGAAAGATATCACTCGCTCAATGAGCAGGGCTGCCAAGGAGGTCATTAGTTAAACAAAACCTGTGACTAATTCTTGATACGATGAAGAGTGTCGCAATGCTTCTGCAGAGAACGCTTCCTATCATCGAACTCTCTGCAGTCGGGAGCAACGCGAACTGTTAGAGAGTGATATCAAGAGAAACGGAGAGAGGTGAAACGCCTTTTCAGACGCAAGAAAAAGGCGCAAGAAATACGGGAGTTTGAGGATGTTGAGAGGTTATGTGAGCGATGTGAAGCTAGAATTTTGTATGAAAAGATTAAGTGTCTGACCGAAGGTTTTAACCGCGAAAAAACTTTCTGTAAAGACGAAAATGGAAATCTGCTCAGAAATCAGTGATATTATGAAGGAGTCATTTTTCTAACCTACTCAGAGGCGATGAAGCGCACAATTCCGCCGATAGAGAAATGATACCTGAATCACCAGTTAATGATGGCACTATTGTAGTGCCACCGGACTATAACGAGGACTATTCAGTTATTAAAAAGTTGGAAAATAACAAAGCGGCAGGCTCTGATGGGCCACCAGCTGTGTTATCTAAGACTGACGGTGAAGAGTTGGTTAGGAGTATGCGACAACTTTTATGCAAGATATGGTCTGATGAACGCATATCCAATGAATGGAATCTCAGTGTTCTCTGTCCTATCTTTAAGAAAGGAGACCCCGCTGTTTGCGCCAACTACCGCGGAATAAGTCTTCTTTCCATCGGATATAAGATTCTGTCGCGCGTATTGTGTGGCGCGTATTGTGTCATTTACGGATTCACTGATAGGATAAAATCAGTGTGGCTTCAGACCAAAACTACCAACGACTAAGTATTCACATTACGTCAAATCTTGGAAAAGACCCATGAGTTTAACAAAGACACTCACCACCTATTTTTTGAATATAAAACCGCTTTCGAAACGCCGAAACGATCGAAGTTTTTCGATGCACTGTCTGATCTTTCGTCTTTGCATAATGACGTTATCACACACACAAAGTGTTGTCAGGGTGGAGAAACACCTCTCCGACCCCTTTGATACCAAAAGAAGTTTCAGGCAGGGCGATGCTCTATCGTGCGATTTTTTTCAATCTCCTGATGGAATACATCCTACGCCAGTGCCCGTACATACAGAATATGTCGGGCGCAATATTCCAAAAGGAAGTATTGCTACCCGCGTACGCCGATGACATTGATATCATCGGCACGCAGTAAGAGTTCTCAGACAGTCTCGGCTCATGGATCTAGCGGTGAATGAAGAGAAGACGAAGTACTTAGTGTCTTCTCGCACTCCGTCATCGCGTCTTGGACGGTCAGTGTCTATAATGAATTTCAACTTCAGTGTTGTAGAAAACTTCTTCTATCTTGAATGTGAGGTAACCAGCAACAACAACGTCAGCCTGGAGATCAGGCGAAGAATCACGCTTGCAAATATGTAGATGCTTTTTTGGATTGAGCAAGCAAATAAGAAGCAAAGCCCTCTCTCGAAAGACGAAAATAAAAATCTATAACACGCTGATACTCCTGGTCCTACTGTATGGCGATGAGGCTTGGAGCGTGGTTCAGTCAGATAAAACAGCGTTGGAAGTCTTTGAGAGAAAGATTCTTCGCAGTATTTTTGGTACTATTAGTGTCGACGAATACTTTAGGTCCCGTTAGAGCTGCGAGCTGAAGGAGCTATTCGATGAAGTTGACATTGTCCAGCGCAGAAGATATCAGCGGCTGTGCTGGGCTGGTCACCTCATTCGAAAGGATGAACGAATGCAGCCGACCGACGGTTTAAGGCCATTTAAGTATCTCAATGACAGCGAGACCCAGACTGATAAATGCAGTTATAAATAATAATTTTTTTTTATATCAGGCTATAAAAAATTATTATATCTCAGTTTTCTTTCAAATAGCTACAAATGTATGCTTGCTTCGATTTTTTAACCACAAACTTGACCGTTTCGCCCATAGTGCAATGGCCAAAAACCATTTGTAGGGTTCTTTAACTAAGTAGGTTTAAAATATAAGTAAAAGATTTTTATAGCAAAATATTTATTTAATTTTGAAATAAATACTTCTTTTCAATTTAAGTTAAAGTGCGAATGTCTAACTTCAACAATTGGAAAACATAAGCTAAACATGTCCTTCTGTCTGCTCGTCTGCCAGTCTGTTGACATTTTTAGGTTTTTTTTTTTTTTTTTTTTTACACTGCTAAACCTTAAATTGCCAATTAAAATAAAAATTGGCTTTAAATAACTTCTAAACACTTTAAAGCGTTGTTTAGTATTTTGTGTGCTTTGTTATTTTTATATTTTTTTATGTATTTTTCTGTCTCTTTTATTTGCTTTTTTTATTTTGGCGTCCCTTGTAAAAATCGATTTTTGTGTTATTCCGGTTTGGCTGCTGAGGTGTGCACGCCGAGGAGATGCCTTTCGTGCTGTCATCTACACAGCGAACAGCCAACATATTTAGGTAGCTTAACTTGTGCATATCCTTTGGTAGTAGCAACGCAGATAGACATCCGCACACTCCCTGACAATATCTGCCTTACATTTTTCAAGTAAATACTTCCTGCGGATTTTTTTTTTTCTTTTTTGCCGGCGTTGCTATTTCTATTTCGTTTTCTTGCGTATAAATCACACTTTCTATATGTATATAGTTTATACATATTTATTTCTACAATACTTCGAATATGTTTATCAATGAAGCAAGCGCACAGTTTGCAATCTGTCCGAGTTGTAATAGAAAATTTGTTGCCTATCTTGCTTGGTTGATTTGAATGGAGGGTTTATTTTCACAGACACACACACACACACATAGACATAACATTTAGTTACTGTTGTTGTTGCTGTTGGTTCATGAGGTGCTGAAAGTGCTTCCAATTCATAGAATATTAATTACTTGTGGCACTTGGCATTTGAGAACGGTCGCGCGTTCAATTTTTCCCTTTTTCACAACAAAGTTAAAGAAAAGCGTTGTTTATTTGCTTTATTTAATGGCAGCCTTAATGTCCTTGCGTTGTATATTGTTTGTTATTGTTTTAATTTTTCCCCCCCGGTATTGGCCTTATTGACTTACAACCTTTATGCATATCAATTTCCATTTTGGTGTCATTAGTTCAATTCAAATAAACAGCAAGAAATAAATAAACAATAAACAGAACTATTTACATATTTAACTAACTAATAACTAGTAGAGTAGGGTATTCAATTACACAATTAATATGATGAGTTAATGAAAATATTAAAAAGTAAATATTAAAGGAAGTCAATTTACTCATTAAATATTACTTTTCAGTGTTGTAAAAGTCAATTTAAAGTAAATATTTGGTATTTATTAGTACGAAACAATGGCATTGAAACTAAAAACAGCCACTTAAAGCAACAAGCTGTTAATTTTTAATGGCGGGGCGTGCATACCCTATAAATTTTGATTGTAAATATATTCCAATTGAGTTGTTTTATTTCGAAATAAACGTCAAGCAAACAATCGAGTGGCACGCACTACGCTACTCCACAATATCATAATTGCGACAAAATGCGCTTAAACGCGATAATGATTTAAAAAGTAAATTAAATGAAATGCTATCCGACTCAAGTCCGGTTAATGCACGCTAAATGTAGTCTCTAACAATACTAACAACTATTTAGTTGGCATTGCACTAGGACGCGAACATTTTTATGTCAATTTAGCACTAAACTGACAATAACCGAGTTAATGATGAGCCATCATTAGTCCTTGCTGTACGTATGATTGTACGGACATCAACTCCGACATCCGGCACTGGATATGGCAATTCTGTTCTGTCCTGTTCTGTTGGTTAAATTGACAATGGACACGAGGCGGCAATTTTGCTCATTTATCACAAAACATACAAACAAACAAAAAAAAACATATAAAAATAAAACAGGAGCAAAAAAATAAAAAAAAATCGTACAAAAAGCAATAAAATTGCCAGTGGCACGCAACGCAAATGAGCGGCAATGAATAACCGAGCTTGACATATTGAAGTAAATATTTTTTAGTGTCATGAATTAAATCACTTGTGCAAAGTTTTGCGTGTTTCTCAGTTGTCAATGCTGAAATCAAGCGTGTGTGCATATATGAAAAAATAATTTAGTATATTGAATATTTTTTATTCTTTGGTAAGTGCTCAAAATATATTATTATTATTATTTTGATTACTATTATTACTACCTTTGCAGGTCTATACTGTACACTGACCGTAGTATTTACCCGAAAGACTTCATCCAGCCCACCGCCTTGAAAAAGGCGCACTTAATGTCACTTGGCAATTGCCAAGATATAATAAGAAAAACAAGTAGGGAAATACAGTCAGGAGTAACCGACTGTAAGAGACCTTGTACCAGATCAGGTCGCCTAACAAACACATTAAATGTTTCCCGAGCTTATGACCGAACACATGACCACTTCTCACTGCGCTAATATGAATGAAAAGAAAAGGGGGTCGTTCAAATTCAATTGCTTATAAAATCGTCATTTATTATCCGATTTTAATGAACTTTTTGGATTTTGGCTAAGAGAGGCGTTATCTCTATACTAGTGCACTCAATTTTTTTTGTGCCGAAGAAATTTTTAGCCTTGGGGGTGGTTTTATGGGGAAGGGGGGGAGGGGCAACATTTTAAAAAAAAACTTTTAAAAATCCGGAGCAGTCCTAGTCGAATGCAAAAAACACGAAGTCTCTATCTATTACCGTTCCCGAGATCCTTTCGTTCATACGGACGGACAGACGGACAGACGGACATGTCTATATCGACTCCTCTATCACTCCTGACCATAATGGGGGTAACTTTGGGGGTCTCCGACCATTATTTCTACCTGTTACATACATTTGCACAAAACCAATAGGCTCTTGTACCTTCGGTACAGGGCCTAACAAAATTTCTCGGGTAGACCTACTCGACTATATTATGACCAATCAAAAAAGCAATCAGTTGCTCAAGTTCTAACGTATCCATAACAGGTTTGAGCCTGTATATATACAAGTTCGAACATGATATTGAACTGTTCGATTGAACAAGTTCAATCACAACAGGTCCGATCCTGACATCGAACTCCTACATTAAACAAGTTCATCCAGAATAAGTTCGAACCTGACATCGAATTGCTCGAATAAAACAGTTCGCCAATAGCACATTCGAGCTGACACCAAATGCTGTACAATGTGTTTGACGTTTTTTAAGACAGAAATAGCCTGCATTTGAGCTTTGATCCAAGCCACTCAGCAGTGTTTTTGCGAGGGTTCAAGTCTTTTAACAAGTCATTTAGTTCGCCCAGTGAAAATAATTTCGAACTTCTGCCATCTTCAAATTCACTTCAACTTGTCATCGGTTCCAAATACAGGACATCTTCGTCAGAACATGAAATCTCTTCTAAGGTAGCAGGAGCCTTGGACAGTGGTATGTTGGGCCCATAAGGGATGACATGAATACTTGATGGCAGATTCACGTATGAAATTGACTGCTTCCGAATTAAATAAAACCATTTCACATTGCACGAACAAAAGTAACAATCATCACTATGCTTCTTTTGCTCGCAACATACCATATGAATCACATATCGGAAAGATTTTTTCCGATAAACCAATTTTGAAGGTCTTTATGAGATGCCTAAACTTTATCCTGATCTCCAAGTTTTAAGCCAAAATACTCGCAGTTTACTTTTTTTACAAATTCCGAACTTTCATGAGTAGTTAAACATAGTTTGGCTGAAATTACGGCTTTTTATTTGCAAACAGCCAAAAGCAAACTCAGGCTCCACTGAACTCAAATAGGTTATTGGTACACGAGTGTTCCAGAACTAGATCAGCCTTGATATTCACAGACCTTTCAAGAATATGGTTTCAAAATAAACTAAAACGACAAGAGAGTTGAGCTGTCATGTCTCAAAATCACTCATGGTGGGCTATCACCCTAAGTGATGTTCTAAACCCCTTCACCTTAACAATATCGGGATATTCACGAGATCCCTAACAGGGCACTGTAGCACTGATCGAAGGGCTTAACAGATGCTTTCACCGATCTGGTCTTCTATCATAGTTGCCCTTCTTAAAAAACTGATGCACTTTAACCATTAAAAAATACTAAGATAAAAATCTTTGCATTATAATATGCGATTTTTGGGTAATTTTTCTAGCTCTGGATTTGTACTGTTGCGTATCGTTCAGTTCATTATCTTACATATTTATCATATATTGCATTGAAAATGCTTTGAAAAATCTGGAAATTTCAATTAAAACTTACAGGAAACGAAAATTGTTAAAATATTCAGATTTTGGGAGATATTTGACAAAGTATGAACCGACCTTAACTTAACTTATTTGTTGTCAAGGTTCTGGATTTAAAGTAAAACTTGTATAAACTTTTGCAGCGATCCACTACTTTCTGAATATCTTAAATATTTTTTTTTTTTGTCAATATTAACCTATATATATATATATATATATAACACAAAAAGGTTGCTACCTAATTCTGTTCCATCCATCTAGACGATGTGCCTCAAACCGACTTTAATTGAAAGGTTATAATGCTTATATGGTTATAATGGTTATATTAGACCACTAAAACAATGCATTAGGCACATTTGGTCCATTCATGATATCGGTTTTCGACATTTTCCATACAAAAACTTTCAATACTTTTGTAAGGGTATATTTGCCAAACAGCTTTTGGATATTGAGCGATAGAATATTTTCGACAAACTTTTTGCAAATAAAATCAATTCAGAATGTTGTGCAGAAAGTTTTTCCCTATGTTTCATAAAATTTCAAAAATCATGATTGTCTTTGCGAACGAGCAATTTTGGCTCCGAAGAATGATAATGGTAACAAAATGGACCATCACTTTCAATTGAAGCACCCCGGTGAAGTTGTCAAGTACAAATCGATTGACACAGTTATAGATGAGGAACTAGCTGTCAATTATCCAAAAGAGTTTCTTAACTCTTTGGAATCATCTGGAATGACACCACACATCTTATCTTTAATAGTTGGTTCACCATTGATGCTCATTTTCAACTTAAATCCACCGATATTGTCTAACGGAACAAGACTTGCTTTTAAAAAACTATCACCGAAGTCACAACCATCAGCGGCGAATGTAAAGGAGGAGTTCTGCTGATACCACAAATTCCAATGGTTTCAATCGATTTGTATTTCGATTTCAAGTGATTACAGTTTCCAGTGCACCCAGCCAAGGCCAATCGCTAAGTGTTGCTGGTTTGAATTTAGAACATTTCTATTTTTCGCACGACCAATTATATGTCACTTGCTCTAGAGTTGGAACGCCAAAAAATCTTTAAGTTTACACAACTACACAAAGAGCTCAAAATATTTTTTATCTGCTTTCATTAAGACAAAAAATTTAAAACCGCCAAAAAGTTGCCATTTGTGTCAAATATAAATTTTGAAAATGAAAGCGTTTAACTGGATGGAAATGCGTTGTGACTATAAATGGACCACTCGGTCGCATTAAATCATTCAGTCATACTTAAGACATCACTTATTTAAGGTGCATGCGAAAGTATAAATGCTTCGGTTCGACTGTAGATAATTTTATTTTATACTTTCCATACATAATATGCGCGATTTGTTATACCAAAAACACCATCTTTGTATATATAATTCTTATATATGTATGTATGGTCTTGAAGTCTTCTTTGAGATGTTTTTAATATAAAAGTCCGTTTAATATTTCTAAAGAAAAGTGAACAAATTTGTGTGATTTTTGTTGGAACTATTTTGTTTGTTAAGAAACTGAGTTTTCAGCAGATCTCGCAAAAAGTGGTCCCTCTCTAACATGTTGTCAGTAAAAAACCTGTCCCTTGCAGACACAATTCGAAACGGTCTTGAAAAAACACTCGAACATTTTTTCTGCTCGGCTTGCTCTTCGCTCAACCAACGTGCGGTTTGGCTTGCTGTCTCTGCTCATGGGTCCACTCAAGACCCATTGCTTCGTAAAAATCGGCAAACGGTCTTTTGCGCTCAGCAAGTATGCATGAGATTATGCCTATCCCTCTCACCTTTCCTCTACCATGCATTGCCTATGATGAATTAAAAACATAAGGCAAACGCAACAACAACAAAAAAAGATCTTTTTCGCGGACAGTTTGCTAGATTGGATCAGTAGATGCGCGACGAACGAGTCTGTTCGTTTTGAGCGGTCAACAAAAAACCGATCGTGTGTTTCGCTCAACCCGAAACCCGAGAGTGAGAACACCAACGAAACGAAAAAGTCGGTTGCTATTGAGACCGTGAGCGACAACATTTCATTTTTTCGGTCTTTCGTGTGAGCAGACAGCGCAAAAAAATTTCTTTGAGCATATTTTGCGAGCTCTGGTTTTCAAAGAATGAAATGGTTTAACTTCGAAAGAAATTTGTTAAATTTTGACAAACTTTATAAAACTTAATTAAGATCATAACTGGCGATAGGAACGACATATTTGTATTGTGCAATCACGATGAAACTAACTCAATTTGAAATTTTCAATTGAAAATAAAGCGGACAAATCTGCAAATAAAATATGAAATCCCTTAAAAATGTTTACGGAACTTCTCTGGCTAAGCAAAAAAATTTAAAGGAACCAATTATTTGTGTTAAATTGAAACCAAATAGTAAAAGGACTTCTCTAAAAATGTTTAACGCAGATTTGGTATGGTCGCTACAATGGTAGGCCCCACTCGCAGTTTTAAAGACTTCTGTATTTGGAAGTAAACCACTTAAGAAGGAAAATAAATTATGAAGCGTCTATAGAAAGATTTCAAGATTTAGTTGTACCAAAGTTATAATTTGTTCGCCTGTTTATTCAAGTCTGAAAAACTGAAAACTGTCTTCATCATAGCGGTCGAGTCTATATAAATTATATTGTCTACAGAATAGATAATTTTGCGTTCAGAAGTGGTGACGTAGCCATTATTTTTAAGAAGACTGTTAGCCATAAAAAAATCCCTAGTCTTAAGACCCATATAGTTGAAAACACTGGGTGGCAGTTTGATACTGACACCAATAATCATATAAAAATTAATTCTGTACAAATTTCTGTCGCTATAGCCAATATATATAATATGTTTAAGTCCGATCTACTTTAAATCTAAGACATTGACGACTGTTTTGTAATAGTTGGCGATTTTATACGTAGAAACCGACATTGGATCAGCATTGGAGTAATACTCTATAATAACTGGCAACATATACAGTGTCCCACTAAAGTATTCGAACTACAGCTATTTCAAACTTTATTGATGAAAACCATTAAGTTGTAGACTAAATTTAAAAAAAAAAATCGAATGCAAATTTGTGTACAATAAATGCTCAAGAACTGATCCATTTTAATTATTTATTTAGACGTAATAACCTTTAAATAGAAAAAAGTCGACGCGCATACATTGACATTTAACAAAAAAATTTTAAATTTTTATCTGAGAAATCTTATTTTCAGAAATATAACACTAGGCGTAGAATACTTCACATTTACTAAAAAAAGGATCAGGACTCATCACATTAGCTTAAAGCTTAATTTTAAAGCGGAAGAAGAAAGCAAATTGATTCCAGCTTTGCAAAGTAATGTAGAATCGATGCCAGATCGTCTTAAAGCCTTTATTAAAAATAAGCATTACACAACAAAATATTACAATAATTTATTAAACGTATGGACAGTTCGCCCTATGCTCCAACTAGGAGTTTTACTTTAAGTTACTTTTGAATCTTATGTGAGTTAAAATATTAAGGAATAAAAAAAAAGAAATGGGCAGTTGCTAGACGCAGACTGCAAATCATTCAGAATTTAGTTCGATCGTGACATCCTAATCGCCTTTAAAAATTGAGCATGTGATTGACAACTATACAACAATAAAAATAATCAAATGAATGCCATTCCGCGAAGAATAATTATTCAAAATTCTTCATGTTATCGCATTGCACTCTTTATAAAGAATATAAATATTTCACTAAGACAATGGAAGAGAACCAGTCTTCCTATATTAAAAAGAAGACTCAATCATCATAAATAAGTACTAAATTATTTTATTTTAATTGAACCTAATTCCAATTTTTAAAAACTTCAAAAATAATAAAAATTAAAATAAAAATATTCCAGCTTATTTACTTCAAACAAAAGTACATCCTGTACAAATATCCTCGCTCATGTCAATACTTCTCTGGTTTATTTTAAAAACAGACCATTTTATTGCCTCTATATTATACTGGTGATAGCCTGATCCCGCTCTTATCCACAACTCTTGTAATAATACCATTAACCTGCAAATCTCACATTTCCTACGAATAAAATGGGACAAAGTTTTTCCGAACAAATTTCTCATTCTGAACACGATTCCAGATTCAAAAACTTCCAATCGCGTCACGTTTTCGAAAAGACGGAGTTAGGAACCCCATTTTAAAAGTTATACAGCTAAAGGCTAAACTATGGCCTTTAAAATGAGGCAAAAAAAAAATAATTCAGTACCCAATCTGTTATCTGGCCTTTTCTATGAAAGTCATAAAATATGAAAAATATATAAAAGCACTAATACTTTGCGAAACGCAAATAATTCTGCGAAAAGCAGTCAAAATCCGTTCAAATTTGGGAATATATGCGCATATTGCTACCGTACGCCTCGTGTTATGGAAAAAAAAAACATTTAAAGAGATTCAAATTTAGAAAAAAAACTGCTCACGGACATTCACAACCTTGCTAGCGCGCTTTTTGCTTGAAATTACATGACATGGAAGACGGAGTGGTGCCAAATCGTTTTATGTGATAAACAACGCTTTAACTTGAATGCACCAGATGGATTCAAAGACATAAGAAAGAAAGAAAACTATTTAACCCGTTGCCATAGTTGTGAGGACGTCATATTATGTCACTTTTGAACTCCAATTCCTTTCATCTAAAATGAATGCCATACGCTACCAAGGCATTTCCATACTTTTCACATTTTTGGGTCATTACCTTGGATATTTCAACATGTAATACACACCGCTCGGTAGTAAACGGTGGAGTAAGAACTTAAATGTTAATTTCATGGAGTGGGGTCAGTACTCCGCTGACCTTCTTATTATTGAGAACATCTGGGTTGGCCAACAATTTTAAGATGTTGAATCAAGATTGCCTTTAAGCGAGAAATCATTGAACTTTTTAATGATGTTGACTCAATTTATGAAGTAATTTCAAATAAAGGTTACTACACACATTATTAGTTAATCTTTAAATATCACAAACAATCAAATTACTCCTAAGATTTTGAAGAATTTTGTCATTCATTTTAATTTTAAGTTCTTGAGTTGAGTATTTCATAAATTTAAAATAAATGCTCATTTTTAAGGTTCACAAACAAAATTAAATATTAAAAAATAACCTTTAGACTTAGAACCATCATATTTTATAAGATTATTTGAGATTTTTTATTTATAATTTAGTATAAAAAATAAAAAAAAAAATTTCGAGCTGAAAAACTTCTGTTTGGATTCCAAAAATTAAATTTTCTATTGAAAGTTCTTTAAGTCTATTTCATTGTTCGGGAGTGTATATTACAAACACGACTCAACCGTTTTAAACCATCAAATAAGAAATACATTTTTTGATGTCTAATTCCTAAGCATTCTGAAATATATAAAAAATAATAAAAAATTAAAAAAAAAACTTCCAGCTTCAGGTTAAACCACCAGTGACGCAAAAACACATTTTTAAGCCAATTACTCGAACAAAAGCACAATTTAGGGGGTGCAAAACCTCTTTAGTTGAGTTTAAAAATGAACATTGATTCCCTATATTTTACCTAACTCTATAAAGAGTGTTCCAGATTTCACTAAAGATTTGAATTTGCCAACATTTGTGCTGTAAAGTGTTGACAACTAACAAAAAGAAACAAATTGATGACAGTTTTGATGACAGTTTTGGGTTAGTAAAACTGGAGCACTACACGAACGAATAACGCGTTTTTATTCTTGAATAATATTTTAAAAGTAATGAATACAACTCGTAAATTTCATACAGAATACGGTCAATAATTGATTTAACTTCGTCAACAATGCAGAGAATCATTGAAAAATTAAAGGAGACTGAAGCACTTGGAAAGTTGCTTACATGTTTTCTATTCTAAAACTTAGAAAACCATTAAATTCGTAACCGACTGTAAGAGGCCCTGTACCAGTTCAAATCGCCTAACAAACACATTAAATGTTTCCCGAGCATATGACCAAACACATGACCACTTCTCACTGCGCGAATATGAATGAAAAGAAAAGTGCTTATAAAATCATTATTTATTATCCGATTTTGATGAACTTTTTTGATTTGGGCTTAGAAGGACGTTAACTTTATACTGGTGGTAGTTACCCACATTATAGTCAGGAGTGATAGAGAAGCCGATATAGCCATGTCCGTTTGTCCGTCTGTATGAACGAAAGGATCTCGGAAACGGTAATAGAGAGAGACTGCCCGCTTTATTTCAAAATTTTTTGTAATTTTTTTACTTGTTTGTTTCTTGTTTCGTTTGTTGTACCGTTACTTTAAAAATATGTGCACGCATTTGACGCTGCATAGTTAATAATTATATGTGCAAATTATTTCTAGGTAATCGTTGCTGTCGATAAGAGTACGTTTGAAAAAGTCAAGTCGCAATAATTTATTTTTTATATTTAATGTAAGTATTTAACTGTGGAAAAATTTCCGTGAGTTTTAAATATTTTGCAATTGATCTGTGGAACTAGTTTGTCTGATTCTGTACAAAGAAATATGTATAAAAGGAATGCATGAAAGCGGTCCAAAAATTACAGAGATTGCAAAAACATAGAAACCGCATTTCAAATTGCATAAAAAATCCAAGTAAATATGATACAGCTCGGCAGACCAACATCGATATCTGATGCAAACGCCAGATACAACGTCTTGCTATGGTTGATTCGATGAGTAACGGACTACATATAACAAGGAGTCGAATAGTTCAACTTTTACATGAAACCCGTTTTTTTAAGCATACCTCCATGGTGTCAAAACCAAAACTTCTACAATGGCACATGAAGGCACGCATGGAATTTGCAAACGTATATCTTTTCTTTGAGCAAACGATGGCATAATGTCATTTTTAGTGTTGAAAAAATATTCAACTTAGATGACCCTGGCAAATGCAAAAAATATTGAATATGCGCTAGGAACACTGATCCTGTTTTAAGCGAGTTTTTGGCGTTAGAACTGTGATGGTATGAGCTGCGTTCTGCGCAGAGGCAGGAGTCGTGTATGCTTAATTTTTTTATTTATTTATTACAACTTCATAAATTTAAACAGTTGCATTACAAATAATATACAACTAAATTACTCTCTGAATCGCTTAAAAAAGGAGGAAAGTTACGACCACTCAGATCCGTTGGAGGATTTTTGTCTAGTCGCCCATTGTATGAATGTGCCTCGACTTACAGCCATGCTGTATTCAAAAGTGGAAGTTCAAAGTTGAGGACAGATTTTGTTTAAATAATTTAAAGCAGAACTGTAGGCGAATAGATGAGAAAATTTGTTTTAGGAAAAGCAGAGAGACCGAACTGTATCGTGGCAAGCATAGTTTGTTGTGCAAAATGACAATCATAAAGGCACATTGTTTCGCGTGAAGCGAGATTGAATTAAATAAGGAGTATCGACTTTCCCACAAAGAATCTTATGAAGGAAAATTAGAGAGAGCATTAACCGTCGAGCAGATAGAGTCGGAAGATCAATAAGTTTCAATCGATCTACATAAGGAGAGAGATGTTTGTCAGAAGCCCAATTGATGTTTCTGTGCGCAAATACCAGAAACTGTTTTTGAACAGACTCGATACGATCTTGGTGAATTACATAATGTGAGTTCCAAACACATGCTGCAAATTCCAAGATCGGACGAACAAGTGATGTGTATAGAAGTTTAGTATAAGGGTCAATAAATTCCTTAGATCACCACTTTATAAAGCCTAGCACACCTTTAGCTTTATGAACCATACCCACAATATGATTGTTATAGCTTAATTTAGGGTCCATAAGGACGCCAAAATCAATAATACAAATATCCTTACTAAGGCTATGCACACTGCGATGGAATGTTACGCATTTACATTAAGAATGTTTGTTAAGGACCAAGTATATAACGATTGTAATAGATTATGTTGGGAAACATCGGAATATGACATATATAATTTGACATCATAGTTGTTTGACAATGACTGAGCTTTCAACAGGACAATGGCTTCATACACAGAGCACAAGTGACTCCAAACTTCTTTACAGACCAAAAATAAAACTGTCTTGAATTGAATAACTCTAGGATCTGTATCACATTGAGAATCTCTGGCGTATTCTCTCGCGCTAATGTTTTCAAGAACGGTATACAGTATTAGACCGCTAGGCAACTTAAATTGACATCAGCGCGAGAATGGGTGTATTTCAATTTATCGACCATTAAATCGCTAGTTTATTCTCTGCTATCTTGACTTTTTTCAGTTATAATGAATAATGGAAACAATATGAAAAACTTCAAATAGGCAAAAAGTAAAATGCACATATAAATATTAACTATGAAGGCAATATTTAACTTAAGTTTATTTTTACATTTAAACGAAATTTCTTACTATTCATTGTTTTTTTTTTCGTTTTTCGTAATATTGCAATACAAATAAAACTGCTTAGCCAAAATGTTGATTTTTGTACATTTTTAATTTTGAAAAAATTTGATGCACATATAATTATTTGTATGAGGTACCCTATTATCCATTAGAATAAATATGGTCTTATCGTATTAATTTTACATTTTTCTATATTTTTTTTAATATTTTTGGAATTAATTAACTAATAAATTGATAATAATTAATAATTAAATAGTGAAGATAGGGAAAATACTGTCTTTTCTCCAAATGCCGAACGACACATTATTTTTTTTAAGATCTCACTTTCGCTTTGTGAGACTTCGATGGATTTCCTGTCTATTTTTTGAAAGAATCAGCAGCATAGATTAAAATTATTTTCGATCACTAATACAGACCGAAACCATACAAATTTACTGGCTTATAAAACTATGAAAGTTAAAAGTAGTAAATACTGATTTTTGTCAAAATTCCGAAGTTCATATTTTTTATTTTTATATTTTATTATATTCGCAAAAGGCTTTGTGAAACTTCGAAATTCATATGGTTTTCGTTTTTATTTCTTTAGAAGTTCATCCTAGTTTTTTTTTTTATACAAAAACATTTTTTAGGCAGAATGCATTCAATATTGCAGAAAAAAAATTGGCCGAGTTAATGGTTCCATTGAACTATTAAAATATATGCAAGACAGCAATAAAGAAATCATAGAAGTGTAAATATTTGTGACCAGCTGGACGATACAAGTGGTTCTATCAAAGATATTACAGCTCAGACGCTATAAAAGATACAAAAATAGTTTTTGTCTAAAAATATCTTACTTTTGTATGGCAGTTAATTTCTATGGTTTCGGTCTGTGTAAGTAAACCAAAATAAGGTGTTCCTTTAAACTGTAACTGCCACAGCATTAAAGACACAATCTTCTTATTTAAGCTGTCAGAAACCACACATTCGCACAATTTATATGAGCAAATAAATACTCAAAAATAATTGTTGAATAAAATAGAAAACCACATCAGTCATAAAATTTTAAGCAACATGTGTTCATCGTGCTGCAGGGCACAATATAACTCATCTGTTTAAATATAACTCTTACTTTATTTCTTAGTTTACTTATAGAAATAAAAAAATTAATTGTTGGCTTTTAAGCAACTTCCACGCAAACTTTCAAAATCTTTAAAAAAACGCTCATTAAATTTTAAAAATATAAGCAAAATTTTAAATTAAAATACTACAAATTTTTAGTTTACATATTTCAAACAATTACACTCAGCCGATTTCTTTATGATATTATTTTTTTAAAATATATTTTTTTAAACATTTACATTTCTTGAGGCAACGCTGCGTATACGCAATTTCACGCATTCAATTCAAAGTATTGAAATGTGCCAATTCTTGATTTTACTTTAACTTTTGGCGCATTTTCTTATGCTTTGTTCACACTTTGGCTTATTATTAATAAGCCGCGAATAATTTATTTTTATTTATTTCTTAAAAAATAAATAATTCTTCAATTAAAAACTTTTTAAATGTGCAATTTTTGCTTAATTTGTTGTTCAAACTTTCACTTTCTTTGTCCCCGATTTAAGCCTATTTGAAATAATACAAACGGATTTCGCGCGCGTATTTATAATTCGGTTTCCAGATTGTGTTTTTTTTTTTTTTTTTTTTTTGCTACCGCAACCAACAGTTCGCTTTAAAGAGCCGTTTACGACTGAGGATACACAGCACAGGACAGTACATATTTATTCTTCCTTCGTTCTTCATACAGCAGAAAATAAATAAATTGTAACAGTTTAGGGTTAAACTTTCATACGTTTTTGCTCTCGTGCAACTGTTTTTACGCTCACAGAAAGAGATAGCAATATGCAGAACAGTAGTATAAAATGGCGAGCAGGACATTCGCATGGATGGCACCACACAGCTGTTGAGAGCGAAAGTAAGAGTGAAAGTTAATGAAAGCTTTTGCAGTAAGTTGTAACACTTGCCGCTAGATGTCGCACTGTACTTTTTTTAGATGATATTGTTGACTGCTAGAACCGAAGCTTAAACACTCTTCACACTTGCCATAAGCTGGAATTTATTAAAGCTTAGCAGGCATGCTAGACAGTCGAGCTATCTAGGCCCCAACTATTTATATCGATGCAATGAAACTTAATGTTAAACTTAATTGGATTCACCTTTATAAGTATGTTGTTTGCTGATTTCAAAACTATTATTTTTAATATATAAACAAAAACTATTTGGTCTAATTAATTAATATATTATGCATTCTCTTAAAGAAATACCACACAAATAAATGTTTGCAAGAACTTTTGTTGCTCACATTTACTTGTAAAAAAAAAAAGAAGCCAAAATTTAAATTCATTGGTTCTGATGCACTAAAAATTTGGTCGTAAGCTGCTATGAAAATTATTTAAACAGTCGCATTTTACCAGCTGCATAGGATTTTTTCTGTCAAGTTATCTGATGGAACGGCAATCGATTCATTGGGAAAATAATCAAGATTTCTTCCACACCGTTGTGTACTATTATGTACAAAATGGAGTGTTGAGAGTTCTTATGAATTATTTGTTTCAGGAAAATGTACCAGTAACTAAAATAAGATTTTACATTTCAACTGAAAGAGCAGCGGAGCATTAGGGAAATTGTTAATATTTTTCCAACTTGATGAATCATAACAAATTTCATGGTGTAGATGCTTAATCGAGCTTTCATGCAACAGCTCATGAAGAAGAACCCTGTCATACCAGGTTAAAATTTAAAGATATTGGCATCTGAACAAATTTAAACAGTAGAAGCACAGTTTAATTAGACAAAAAAGAAACTTTCAAGTACATTTGTGTACTTTTATTCCAAGGAAGAGTACAACCTTCTTGATATTTTTTTAGCAGAAAGATCTGCGTAATAAATTACTGGTGACCAAAAGTACCACTCGATTGTAATAATTGGTCAAAATCAACTTTCCCTAAAGTTTTAAGAATCTCCAGAGGTATTTCCTAAAAAATCTGTACAATGAGTGATGGGATACTTTGCAGAAGTTCACATTGTGATAAAATCTGTTAACTGCAATTCACGTATCTCCTGGGTATCCTTTCAACAGCCGTTCACTGGTGAGCAAACTAGGAGAAGGCGACAAGCACCTCCTCTCCATAATAACGGGCTGGTGCGCTGGGATTGGGTTATGCCACCATAAAAAAAAAATTACTACAATGAAAACAAAAAGGACACCATGGGTAGAACCAAATGATGACGAACCTTGCAATCGATATAAGCACCACAACTGACGGATATGCACCTCGTATGCCAGCTGGTTGATATCCTCGAAAGATATAAGGCTGACAGCTCAGCAATCCAGAAAATACGATCTATATGGCAAGGTTGCGTCCTATAACATCTACTATAGCTGTAACTAGCTATTACTACGTAGCTTCGTCTTTAAATTCACGGCTGTTGACGAGCGTGTAGCCGCGATACGCATCAAGGCTACATATTTTAATAAATGCCTGATTTGTGCTCACGCCCCGACGGAAGAGAAAGACGCCGTTGGTAAAGATGAACTTTATGAGCGCTTGGAACGTCTATACGAACACTGCCCCAAACACTATGTAGAAATCGTGCCGAAAATTGGGAAGGAAGGAATCCCAACCGTCGGAAAATTTAGCCTCCAATAATGGAGAGAGGTTAATCGATTTCGCCGTGGGCCGGAACATGGTAGTTAATAGTACCAGATTTCAACACCTCAACATCCACATCCACCAAATTGATCATGATTTCATTGACGGAAGGCACGCTTCGAGCGTGTTGGACGTGCGAACGTAACATAGTACCAACATCGACTCGGACCACTATCTTGCACTCGTAGTGTAGTGCTCGCCGTACGTCCCAACATGCAACGAAAGCTAGACGTCGGCAAGCTGCAATCAGAACAGGCCGCCGCAGCCTTTTCAAACACACTCTTCCGACTGCTCCGGGAGAGTGGACAAACGCCTTTTCAAACGAAAGAAACAGAAACAAGAAATGCGTTATTTTAGGATGTAGAACGGTAAACTTTCTGTGAGGATGAAAGTGGAAATATGGCGATGAAGGACACAATTCCGCCGATAGAGGAATGGGTTGGTTAGGAATATGCACCAATATTTATGCAAGATATGCTCCGATGAATGCATACCCAATGACTGGAGTTCAGTGTTCTCTGTCCTATCTTTAAGAAAGTAGACCACCGCGGATTAAGTCTCCTTTCTATTGGACATAAGATTCTGACGCGCATATAGTGTAAT
Source organism: Leucophenga maculata (assembly GCA_035044805.1). Lineage (NCBI taxonomy): Eukaryota > Metazoa > Arthropoda > Insecta > Diptera > Drosophilidae > Leucophenga > Leucophenga maculata. The sequence continues at coordinate 189,747 of JAWNNP010002746.1, read as the reverse complement.
AAGCTGAAGCCATATACGGATTCACTGATAGGACCCAATCAGTGTGGCTTCAGACCAAAAAGGTCGACCAATGACCAAATATTCACATTTCGCCAAATCTTGAAAAAGACCCGTGAGTTCAACAAAGACACTCACCACCTATTTGTCGATTATAAAACCGCATTCGACACGCCGATACGATCGAAGTTTTTCAACGTCCTGTCTGCACTGGGTATCCCGGTCAAAAATCGTTCTTCTTTGTATGACGACGCTATTTCACACACAAAGCGTTGTCAGGGTGGGAAAAATCTTTCCGGTCCTATTAAAGTCGGTGACGAGTTTAGCGTAAAATTCCAGCGATTGCACAGAGCTAGACTCGTCATTCGAATGAACGAATGATCTCCAGCACGCATGGTTTATATGGGGGCCCAAACCTTGGAATGCATACGTAGCATTCAAAAAACCTGGCGCCATCGCGCGTAGCAGTTGGAGCGCCTTCCTAAATGCGGCCATGACCGAAAGACTGTTGAAGCAAATGAGCGAAACATAAGGACGTGAATGATTTTGACATAAACATTCAAAGTCAAATTGCTGGCCAATTGCATTCATAGAAGTCGATCAATTGCCGATCCTGAAAAAATCGTAATCTAACTGAATGTTGCCGCACAATTTTCAGTTCATGGTCGGATCGCTGATAATCATGTTGCGGAATCTGAACGAACCCGAACTATGCAATGGAGCTAGTCTCGCTCTTATGAAGCACGTGAATAGAGCAAGAATAACTATAAAAAAGTTCAAAGATGAGATTAATCTGATTCGAAAATCAAAAAAAAAATGTTTTCAAATAAACGCATTAAAAAGCAACAACCATGAACAAGAGTCGAAATAAAAATAGTCGATACGCGGACATCGGTACTCGCTTTTACTGGAGAAAGCCTCAGGCAAGACTAAGACTGGTGCCCAGAATGATTCCATCAAGTTGTATAAAATATCCCTTGCAGCTTTGAGTCAGTCGACTTCTGCTGTTTTTTGAATGTTTCTCCAGCATATAATCTTGCCTGGCAAAAAGGATTACTCCGCAAGGTTAAGTCTCCACTTCCACCGGCTCAGTATCTTGTTCTTAAGTTTTAATTCTTTTCCGCTAATTTTCGTTCGAAGTTCGAGATTTCGGTATGGACATACGAGGCGTTGAAGCAGGAGGACCTCAGATAAGTATCTTCAGACTGTTTTAGTATACACGGATGACACTTTGATAACAGTTCCTGAATGGCAGAAAGTTACAGCACTGTACGTTGTGCGCCGAAGAAGAATTTGTCATGAAATCACGCTTAGCAACCAGCAAATACCTCCGGACCATCACTCTATGGTACTACCGACCGTCTAACATAAACAAGCTGTAGGTAATTTAAAACAGGTTGCTAACATATCATTACTTCTGGGCCATGGTATGTAGAGATCTCCACCGATATCTATGTGTGCATACGGTTAAAGAGCAAATCAAGCGACAACACTAGCGCCTACAAGCAGCGCTAAACCGTTATCAACGAATTCGTGCCGTTGAGCGGCTTCGTCCCATTGACTCAGGGATATTGTTCTTTTTAAGAAGGATTTATTCTATTATTTTCCCTTGGCTTTAATCCTTGGCTTTAAATAGCAAAATCTTAATTAGAATCCTCTCCTCAATCAAATGTGACTATATTCTTTTATGGGGATTCATTTCACTCACCTTAAGACCTTTCTATAAGGTGCTTTCCTTAACATGTAAATTCAGATGTTTTGCCGTCAGTGTTCTTAAACCACATGAAAAAGTGGTTTATTGTTTTTGTTTTTTAGTTTTTCACTAACTTATTGAAGTTTTTTATGATTATTTTTATCGCCAAGCAGAAAAATATAATGTTCTGCATCTACTTTCTTTTCTATAAAGTCAATTTGCATATGGGTAAAAAATATAAAGACACAACTAAGCAAACCTACATGATTACAGCAGCACACCCACATGCCCATCGGGAATATTCGAATGTAAATATATGTTTTTGTTCGAATATATCTGTCTATTTATTTCTTTGGCAATAAATTTTCCAAGCATGTCTGCATAATATGCGAATCATAGGCATAATGACAATTCCATGTCGCCGTATTCCTCGGTGAGCTGCCGTACTTTATGTGTAAAATAATAAATTCAGAAGGAATCCAATTGATATTGAAATTGAAATTGCTATTGCTTATTGCCAGCAACATTAAATCATTGGAAAGACGACAGCAAACAGCAGCAGCAATGTCACTGAAGAATTCATTTTAAAATATTTGTATATGCGACGAGTAGAAGGAAATAAATAATTAAAAATGACTAAAGGACGTCGTTTAATTGTCGGCAGTGTTTAATGAAATTGACGTTCGACTTATTTATGTTGCAACTCGTTTATTTTTAGCTTTTTCTTATTCTTCTTCTTCTTCAAGTGATGACAGTTTTATGCGTTTTCACTTTTTATCTATTAGCAGGAAATTAACGCCGAGCAAATGTCAACGTTTTGACATTGAATGTTGACGGCTGCTCCGAATAGACTGAAAACAAAAGTAAGAAAAGTAAAAGGTTAAAATTAACATTCAATGTTAACAAGAGAAAACATTTAGCTCTGCAAAAATAATGAATCTTTTAATTATACTCTTTATTTTTAGTTTATATTGTATTACAAATTTCTCAGTGCTTCTCAAATGTCTTATGAATGGATAGAAGATCCTAAAATAAATATAATTCTTAATTATTCGATGAGGCATTACGGCTATGTGCGTCTGTCTTAACATTGAACTTTTCTCACCTAAATTTGTATACAGGGTGACCAATAGAAAAGGTATAAAGTTTTCTTCAGGGTAGATTAATTAGTTTCCCTTTTATTAATTTACAGTTTGACAATTTGATTTGATTGATTGATGACGTTTAAGCTAATGACTAGTATTTGAACATAGTTTTAAGCTTGTTTCCTTACAAAGTTCAAAAAAAAAAACAAGCCAAGTCTGTTGTGCACAAATTGATTGATATTCGACCTTTATTGGGAAATAAGTTTAAGTATTTGTGCACAATTTTCTGATCATACTTATTTGAGCTGATAAGTTCCGGGTTGAAGCTCCAGAAATAAAAAATCTCAGTGATAATTGCATCTTGTAGATCCCTTATCACAGTACATGCTAGGCATAGGTCTGTATTTCAAGTTATCCCATTAAAAATGAACGTGGCATACCAACGATTTTTAGTAAGTAAATTTTTGAATGAAAGTTCTTATTTATTTGTTAAAAACTGGAACGTAAAATATGAAACGATGTAACATGGAAGTTCTATCATGGTCTCGAACCACAATCTAAGCGCAGCCAATGTACGAACTTGGCTGAGCTTGATGCACGCCAAGCTCTCTCTCATCCAGACTCTCCCGATTGCTCCGGAAACTTATTCGGCCTCTAAAGATGTCATCAGACTGTCGCAATGTTAATACAAAGAAGAACGTCGCACATCAAAGAACTGTGCGGACAAGAGCAACCACTGCTGTTAGCAATATAGAGAGACAAAGAGAAAATAGGAAAAAGAAAGGAGAGTACTTGAAGATGCTGATTGATTCTGTGATTGAAATGAAGCACAAAAATTCTATCAAAATGTGAAGCGTATGATCAAAGGTTTTAAGCCCGCAGTTACTGCATCACAGGAATCAATAAATATATGGAGCACCAATTCTCTAACCTACTTGGAGACACTGAAGGACACAATGCAAAAACCACCAAACTATAAAAAGTTTGCCTCCAGTTTTGAAGGCTGGTTCCGATGAAAATACATCTGATTTATTCAAAATTGGCGGCGAAGAATTGGCCAGGAGTATTTATTGTATTAATTTTTATATGAGATAAGCATACATGGCGAATATAAATGGAATCTCAATGTTTTTTATTCAATTATAGCAAAATGATTTCCTGCTATTTGCAACAACTACCATGGAATAAGACTTTATTTAATCGGTTATAGCATGATGACGCCCTGATGAATATGCCCTACAACAATGTTTATTCACAAAGGAAATTTCAGGCTGGCTCTTTTAGAAGGAAGTAATGCTGATGACATTGACATCATCGGCACCCAAGAAGGGAGATTTAGGAAGGTGTTCTCGGAGATTGAAGAGCAATGCCGTCTCATCGGTCAAGTAGTGAAAGATGTCATAACTTAAAACTTGGTATCTACATGCATTGCGCTATCTCGTCATGAGGAAATCCATGATGACGAAGAATTTTTTTATTTTTGATATTTGAGTGTTTGGTGATGTTATTTTTTATAATATACATGCATACATATTATGGGAACTTTACCCCCCTTTTCTCAAAATCCCGACGTGGCTGACCCGGGGTCAAGTTCGGCGCAAAATACACACAATAATAAAAAACAAGAAAATTACAGTCGGGCGTAACCGACTGTAAGAGGCCGTGTACCAATATAGTATAGTACAAATTTTAATATAAACTTGTGAAATTCCGGAGCAGTCCTAGTGGAATGCAAAAACACGAAGTCTCTATCTATTACCTTTTCAGAGATCCTTTCGTTCATACGGGCGGACAGACGGACAGACGGACATTGCTATATCGACTCCTCTATCTCTCCTGACCATAATGGGGGTAACTTTGGGGGGTCTCCGACCATTATTTCTACCTGTTACATACATTTGCACAAAACCAATAGGTTCTTGTACCTTCGGTACAGGGCCTAAAAATCGAATTTTGCACGCCTGTGTACACTGTTATATTGGAGATCACGAAGAGATTCATGCTCAGCAATCCAATTAGTAGCAAAAGAACTTTTTTGCAATCGAAAACATATAGCGCTGATACTTCCGGTCGCTTAGTATTCGTTGGGTTATTAGTGTTCGACAGAATAATTGTTAATAGTAAACTCGCACAAGTATGCAGAGTGATGGAGCGCTACCAGATTCAAATTCTCGGACTTTCTGACCCCAAATGGCTTGGGCAAGGCAAATCTTGCACCCTGGCAGGTCACTTTTTCATCTACAGTTGCCACACTTAAAGCAAGTTTCGCAACATAAACATTGCCCAGTGATATGCATCTACCGAATCAGACACATATGATTCTAAGGACGAGTTTTATAATCTTCTCGACTTTACAATCAACTCTATCCCTGATGGAGATTTAATTGTTGCACTGGGTGACTTTACTGCAAAAATCGTTGATAATATTAAGTACAGCGTAAACACCATCTCATGCGCCCTTATTCGTGCGGCATGGATATCTGCGACCATTCCAGATGACTGGAAGGAGGGGGTGATTGCCACTACCTTCAAAAAGGGGTACATAAGTCAGTGTAGAAATTAGCTTTTAAATTCCATCCAAAAAGTACTGGCCTTTATCATCTTAGCCAGAATCTAGCCAACTTTAAACACAAAATTATGGCGAGAATAGAATGGGTTCCGACCAAATCGGTACTGTATAGACCACATTTATACACTAAGCATTATTGTGAAACAATCTGTCGAGTGGAGGTCCCCGTTATACCTACTTTTTGTGGACTTCGAGCGGGCGGTTGACACCATCAATAGAAACGCGATATGGAGTTCTCTGAGCAACTGTGGGATCCTTGACAAAATAATTGACCTCAGCTCTCTCCGTGCTGTTTAAAGACAACAACAGCACGAATTTCATTATAAACAGAGGTGTCCGACAAGGCTGTGTACTCTCACCACTCCTTTTCATAGTGGTCCTCGACGGGTTTCTAAAGCGCACAAACGCGGAGGTGCCAAAAAAGCGTACATTGGAGACTTAAGCCGCGGACATCTGCGACAACACCATTGTTCCTTTTCGAAAACTCGACAAAGTATGGCGTTCATGTACGCTTTCATTGAGAACGAAACTAAAAATATTTAACACCAGTATTAAACCTATACTACTACATGGCTCAGAGACGTGGATGGCCTTATTATCTGGACTGAAACGATATCAAACGCTGACCTATGGCAAGCAACAAACACCGAACCTATCAATATTGAAATAAAAAGACGCAAGTGGAATTGGATAGGTCACACCTTGCACAGTAAAGACGACAATATTGCAAAGATGGCCTTTCAGTGGAACCCACAAGGCAGCCGTCAGATAGGTCGTCCAATACATATGTTTTCCATGTGATCTGTATATGATGGCAAGTGCAAAGTCGTCAGGATTATTCTTGTAAAAGGAAATCAAACCATGACAATCAAACGGAGAAGAATGTTAACGAAGCGTTGTGATTGGTGGCCCACAACTGTGGCTAAGAGACGTCCAAAGCCACCAAAGTGCTTTTGGAGTCATTTCAAACCACCCCGTTGATTCAGCTGATTTGAAATATATTCTTTTTTTTTTTTTTTTTTGAAAGAAGTTCAAGGACAAAAAACGATTTAAACAGATGCGTAGATGAGAGATGCTGAGGTGTAAGAAAACAATGTTGGTATAAGTTTTTGAGTAGGCCATCAAAACGCTTGTGCAATGGTTCACAACCTGTACAGAAAGGCGACTTTTACAGATAAAGAGATATAAACTGAAAAAAGCGATTAAAATAATTAAAACGCAAGGACATCCGTTGTTTTCGGTTATCCTTCGTCATTTGTCAGAGCACTTTCGTGTAATTACAATTTGAAAAATCATTTATTAATAATCTTAACAAACACTGAATTAAAGACAAAATTAAGAAAAAAAAAAGAACGGAAAAGAATATTAAATTTGATTAACAGGGCGCACTGTTTTCCAGAATAATTTTACCCACAGAAAAGTCAGCCATACTGCAAGGAGAAATCTTGATGCCAATAAGAACAATGAAAGCCTTTCAGTGGTACAATTAGAACCCAAAGCCAACTGAAGAAAAGTTTTGAAGTCTATGTATATGTGTGCATCTGTGTGTGTGAGAGTATATTACGAGCTGCTAACTTATATTGACACGCCAACGAACAATGAAAATTTGCTAATGAAATTCCAAGTACTTTTTAAGTAGCCAAGAAATGGCACACAGCCAGGCAGCACAGCTATATGTGGACTTATTCAAAAGCCACCGAAAGAGTTGCCTAAGATGTCAGATTAAATGTAAAAATAAATTTTTAAGTCTTTATCCTTTGAGAAGTGCATTGCATTGCATTACAACGGAAAGTAGCTGAAAGGATTTTAAGCTTTAATTAGACGCTTATAAAAGTTGAACAGCGATAATATCGCATTTGATAGAAAACTAAACGCAAAACAATGAATAGAGATCTATTAAAAAAGACAACGAATTGTTAGAGGTTGTGCCTTTCAGTTAACAAAGAAATGTTATTCGTTTACTTTTAATTTACATTATTATTGAAAGTTTATAAATAATTTAAGCAGCTATCAAAACTCCACGATGTAAACAATTTTGTGTGCAGCGCGGTTGTTTATGGTTTGAACTTCTGTTTTTTCAAAAGAAAGAAATGTTATTCTGAGGCATTGGAGTACGACATCAGAAATATTGCGTGTAGAGAGCAACACATAAAAGAAGCCATGATATTCCTAAGCGCTTATGATCCGGCTAGGACAAAATTCATACAGCTCTATAAGAACCAAGTAACCAGGAATGCTAAAATGTCATTTCCGAGATAGAAAATAAAAAAGGTGCATTCCCTAAATGGACATTCTGCGAACAAGTTAAAGAGACTCTCTCCATATTATTGTCAAAATGTGAAACAGAGATTGGAATTCGAAGTTTGCAGAAGTTGACATTGTGAGGAAAATTGTTGTCTGCCATTCACTTGCGAATGGCCAACAATGATTCTTGTGTAAACGGCCAAAGCAGCTAGCAGCATCCGTTAGGACACTTTCTGGCTATTCTCTGAACAGCCGTTCAGAGGTGAGCTAACGTAAGAAGGCGCAAAAAACTCCCTTAACTGTAAAAAAATAATCTCCAATGAAAACAATAAAGAAACGCAAACGATATAAGGTCCATGATTTACGGATATGCACCTGGAATGTCCGCACCCTATTTGGGATGGTGCAAGTATCAAACTGGTTGGAGGCCTCGAGAGAGCGGTATCAAGAGAAACGGAGAGAGGTGAAACGCCAAGAAAAAGGAGCAAGAAAGGCGGGAGTTTGGGGATGTTGAGATGTTATGTGGCAGAAATGAAGCTCGAAAATTATATCAAAAGGTCAAGCGTCTGACTGAAGGTTTTAAGCCCGGACTAACTTTCTGTAAGGATGACAATGGAAATCTGGTAACGGATGAACAGGAATCACTGAGATTATGGAGGTGTCATTTCTCTAACCTACTCGGAGGCGATGAAGCGCACAATACCGCCGATAAAGAAATGACACCGGATCCACCAGTTAATAATGGTACTATAGTAGAGCCACCGAACTATAACGAGGTCGATTCAGTTATTAAAAAGCTGAAAAATAAAGAAGCGACCGGCTGCCAGCTGAGTTATTTAAGACCGGCGGCGAAGAGTTTGTTAGGAGTATGCACCAACTTTTAGGCAAGATATGGTCCGATGAACCCATACCCAATGACTGGTATCTCAGTGTACTCTGTCCTGTCTGTAAGAAAGGAGATCCCGCTGTTTGCGCCGCAAAATAAGTCTTCTTTCCATCGGATTTAAGATTCTGTCACACGTATTGTGAAATAGGCTGAAGCAATATACGGATATACTGATAAGACTATATCAGTGATACCAAGAAAGGTTTCAGGCAGGGTGATGTTCTGTCGTGTGATTTTTTCAATCTTCTGATGGAATACATCCTACGCCAATGCTCGTACATGATTAATATATGTGGGGCTCAAACTTCCAAAAGGAAGTGATGCTGCTTGCTTACGCCGATGATATCGGTTCTAGCGGTAAATGAGGACAAGATGAAGTACTTGATGTCTTCTCGCACTCCGTCATCCCGTTTTTGCCTGGGAGTTACGATGGAGAGTTTCAAAAGAAAGAAAACTTCGTCTATCTTGGATCCCAGATAACCAGCAACAACAACGTTAGCCTGGATATCAGGCGATGAATCACGCTTGCAAACAGATCCTGTTTTAGGCTGAGCAAGCAAATAAGAATTAAAGCCCTCGCTCGAAGACAAAAATCCATATCTATATGACGCTGATACTCCCGCTCCTATTGTATGGCGGACCTTGATTGAGTCGGATAAGACAGCATTGGAAGTCTTCGAGAGAAAGATTCTTTGCAGGATTTTTGGTCCTAATAGGGTCGGCGACGAGTTTAGGTCCAGTATAAACCTCGAGCTGAACGAGCTATTCGATGAGGTCGACATAGTCCAGCGCTGCACTGGGCTACACCTCATTCGAATGGATGAAAGAGCTCCAGCACGCATGGTTTACATGGGGGTCCCCAGGTACTCGAAATTGAGTACTGCCGGGCACGCGTTGAAATGACCAGGTATGGACAGATCTCTCCTTCCTTGGCATTAAAAACGACTGGCGCCAGCACGCACTGGATTATGAAGGCTGGCTGACCTTCCTAAATGCGGCCATGACCGGAAGATAGTTGACGGCCATTTAAGTTAGTCAGTCTGCACTAGGTATTTTGGCAAAGCTTCTTCGTCTTTGCATGATGAAGATGTCACACACACAAAGCTTTGTCAGAGTATGAAAGAACTGAACCCTTTGATATCAAGAGAAGTTGGTAGAGGTAGGGTGCTGCGTTGTAGTGCGATTTTTTCAATCTACACGTTTGCAAATAGATGCTTTTTGGTCTGAAGTTTTGTCTTTGCATGATTATATTCTTTTTTTTCTCACAGGGTGGCATTGAACCTTTTTATACCAAGAAGGACAGGGTGACGCGTTATGGTGCGGTTTTTTTAATGAAATGCAATTTACGTCCCTTCAGTAGGAAGTTAGGAAGTGATGATGTCGACATCATCGCAAGAACAGCAAGTTACCAGAGCGTTCTCAGAGTTTGAAAAACCTCATGTCTCATGAGTGATAAGGATAACCCGAAAGTATATTTTGTATGTTCTCCCACTGCAATAAGGTGAGCACAGAAATAAACAGCAATAAACATTATACTCCAGCATAGAGATCAGGCGGATAATAATGGTCAGTAAGCAAATTTGTAGCATAGCCCTCTCTCAAACCACGAACATTAAAATATTTATTATTTCTAAAGGTAAATAATGATAACATGTTGAATGTTCCGCAACATTGTGCAAATGTTTTCCTTTCATACGTTTTCTGTTATTTTAGTCCTTAATTCATTCAACCATTCACATATTCTTTTACTCAAACTGTTAAGCTAAATAGTTCCATGTATATTTCCTATATCCTTCAAAATGAACAACAACAACAACAACTGTGCACAGCAATTTGCTTACAGTTCAGGAATATATTTATTCAAGTATGATGTGATTATCTGTGCACTTGTCGATCTTTTTTCTCGCACAATTTTTCTATCATTGTGCATCAACTAGCCAAGTACCCGATTTTGGACGGATGAAAAAATTATTTCAAATTTATACTCAACTGAAAACTTGTTTGTATTATTTATTTATATGCTACAAATGAGTTGCGAACAGAAGAATAAAGATTTTACATGTGTTCATAGCACATATTTGCATACCATAACTCTAAGTGTAAAAGGAGGTCTTTAGTTTCAGTTAAAAAAAAGGCGTGGCAAATGCATATATGAAATATATATTATTGATCAATATAAACAATATTGAATCGTTCTATTTAAAAGTATCTGACTGTCTTGCTGTCTATATGAACATCTAAACATTGCAGACTATAAAAGATAAACTCTTCAAAATTTGAAAATCATTCTGATACCAGCATTATTTCTTGTTTATTTTAAGACTTATGCAAAATATGAAATACGCAGAATATTATATTGCAAATGGCCAAACTCAAAGTACTTACGATTACATCATATTTTTTCCTAAACATACTCAACTACCAAGTTCCTTTCATATCAACTATTCTTGTTTCGTTGTTTGTTGTTGTTGATAAATAAAATAAAATAAAATGAATTTGCATTTCAGCTGCTTCCCTTTAAGATGCTTATATAAAGAAATTCCTTTGAATTTGAAATACTATGCATTTAACTGGAAAATATTTATTTTACTGATTCCGAAAAAGAAAATTTATACTTGTATCGTTTTGTTTGTGCGTAAATATTCAACGAAGGATCTCAAGTATGAATTGTTTACTTCTTTATTGTTTGTTTTTATTTTTAAATGCAGGTAAATGGTTGGAAAAAAGTTTTCTATATTTGTTCCAAATATGTATTTAAATGTTCACAACTCACAACTGACATAAGAAAACTATAAATATAATATTTAATGTAAGGAAAATGTAAATAAAATAAATTGAACAATGTCTGTCTTTTCAAATTGTTATATAAAGGATTTTCCAATAAAGAAATACTATTTTTGTATTTGAATAAAACACATAAGTATTGAGATATTGTGCTGTAATTTTGTGCAGTACAGATTAACATGAACACGTTTGCAGCAATAAATGCATTGGAGGCAATTTTCCACCACCCTTGCACACATATCAGTCCGAAGGTTAGCAATTCCATGTTTAATATTGTTTCTGAGCTTATTTATTGTTGTTGGTTTGTTGACATAAACCAAAGACTTAGTGTAAACTCTTAAAATGAAATGCAACAAAGTTACCGAAATTCACATTTCATAGAAAAATTCTTTGACCAGATTTTTAGCATATGACAACTTATTGGATTCGCATTTCAATGAAGCCAAGTTCTTGTAAATCTGACCAATTGAAACATGACACGATAGGGAACTCTATCTGGCGCAATGTATTGCGCAGCCACTTTCCGATGGGCGAGGTCATACTTTCAAGCCACCTTCGCTAGCTTAGATCCAAGAGCTTAGAAGAGCATTCTATAAGAACTCGCACGATCTGAGTTCCCCACTAGAAACTATTTTCGCTCCAAACTACAACATTCGTCCATCGACTTTGGTCTGTATAAACAAATACTACAATGGTGCTGAAGATTGAAGCGAGACACGATCTAAGCTCGAATTACTATCCCTTAATTATCACCGTAGATCTGAAGCCACGTGCTATCCATGCGCTGTTAATTGATCTGGACACAAACTTTCGAAATATTCAGGCGCCTAACGAGCCTGAGATTGCGTATAGAAGTCGAATCACAAACAGACCGCTGCTGCCGAAACTTGTTGCCCAAGACCCAAACACTGTAGCTACAAGTCAGGCTATACAGAATCACACCTTAGCGTCGCCTCCGCAATATCTTCTAGTGCTCCTTTCATCCAATCGAGAAAATCAATTGAAGTCGAGCTGCTGATCAGCTTCACCAGCACAAAATAAAAGGAGTATCCATGCCTTTATGCCTCTGGAAGGTACCTTGGTACGACAAGCGGCATTGCTGTTTTGTGTTGATGCTGAACCAGCTTAAGATATTTCAACGGTACAGGTTATTACTGACAACTTTGCCATCTGCAGATAGATATGCCTTCCACACATTTCACTATGGAGGGAACCACAGCCGTTATAAATCACCAAAACTTCGGAAAATCACCGGACTTACTTTATAGTGCAATCGTACACTTAAGTCTTTGCCGGAGAATCTTCAGCAAAGATATTCAACACTGATATTCATCTGCAATGCTACTGTGGTGTTGCAAGAGGATGTGGAATCAAGCAATCATTACGATGATACATCCGGCGAGCCCGAGGATGATCCCGAATTCTACAGCCCCATCAATCTTCTGCCCTCGAAAATAAGTGTAAGCATCGCTGAGTCCCGCAACCTGTTCGTATTATCAGTTCGAATTCCGCGTCGATCACAGCACAATTGAACAGCTTTACAGAGTTGTTAACCACGAATTAAGGGCCCTTGGTTTGAGCTGGAGTACTCCAAGGTAGAACGCTAGCCTCATTGCTCATTGGACTCTTCGGTGCCGACCTGGATGTAGCACCCTGAGCAACGATGAATGATGCATCGCCGACGATCTTCTTATTATAATGAACTCGCGGTCGCCAGTTGTAGCTGCAAATGCACCCCAATCATACCTGAATACACTAATTGAATGAGCCAGACAAGCCAAACTGAAGCCGACCTAGTTGGTGAACATATGTTTCACACTAAAGAGAGAACATCATCCAGTGCCAAATCTTGGGATACCACACAACTCTTCCGATCACCATAAAATGTTGGGAAGTTATTGAGTACACTCCCACACAGAGTACAGGCATAGTAAAACTATTGTACAGAGATGGTAATGACCAACCCTTTTAACTTTAGTCCTTACGGGAGGGGGTGACACCCCGCCACCATATAAGCTATAAACAAAATTCAACGTATCTTTCTATCCTTTTGAGGTATTGGGTTGAAATTTGGAATAAATATTAAAGCGACTGGGAGAAGTTATTCTATTAGGTTTTGTAAAAATCGGAGGACGCGATTCCCTTTTCTTCTTTGCGCGTCGTGTGCTTGTACGTCTTTACTCGTTCGCAGTCACTTCATACTACCTCTTGCCTGTGTGGCAGTCTTGCCAGATCATTCATTGTTGTCAGCTGTTCTCGTTAGGGCTGGCCATGAAGCGTTACCAAGCCAATCGCACAATAATAAACACCTCACCATATCTCTCTCTCTCTCTAGTTAGACCCACTCATCGCTTCTCGCACTCCGTCATCGCAACTTGAACGGTCAGTGACGATGGAGAATTTCAACTTTAGTGTTGTAGAAAACTTCGTCTATCTTGGATCCGAGATAACCAGCAACAACAACATCAGCTTGAAGATCAAGCGAAGAACCACGCTTCCAAACAGATGCTTTTTTGGGCTGAGCAAGCAAATGAGAACTAAAGCCCTCTCTCAACGGACGAAAATAAAGATCTATAAGACGCTGATACTCCCGGTCATATTGCATGGCGCAGAGGCATGGACCGTGATTGAGTCGGATGAGACAGCTTTGGAAGTCTTTGAAAGGAAGATTCTTCGGAGAATTTCCGGTCCTATTAGAGTCGGCGACGAGTTTAGGTCCCATATGAACCGCGAGCTGTACGAGCTATTCGATGAGGTTGACATAGTCAAGCGCATAAAATTCCAGCGGCTGCACTGGGCTGGGCACCTCCTTCGAATGGATGAAGGAGCTGCAGCACGCATGGTTTACATGGGGGGCCCAAACTTGATTGGTGGATGCCGAAGTAGACCAGGTATGGTACTTGGCGTTCAAAACACCTGGCGCCAGCAGCTCAAGAATGCAGATGCATAGATTACAAGAAATATATATATGCCAATACATGCAAGATTTCAAGGACTAGATAAAATGTAGACCTTTAAAATATGGCAGCGTCTTTAGATCCACTAATTTCATCTCCCGAACGCAATTTGAATCAAATAAGATTAATTTACTACTAAAAACTTTTAAAATTTTAAAAAAATATCTTTATTAATAAAGAAGTCAAAAGGTCCCACATTTTTTTGCTTCTAGCCTAAAATTTTCTTCGACATACCGAAAAAAATCGAGAAGATTTCTGATATAAATTACATGTATAGGAAGCACTGATTGCACTGAAATATACTGACGACCTTCAGTTAACCCATGAAAGGAATTCTGGTAAGTTTGGATAAAACCGAAAGAGGACATGCACCACAACCACACATACACACCAAAAGCCTCACTACCAAAATCAATTATTGTATGGTAATTCATAAATATATACATTAGGGAGCATCGATTTGTATGGGCCCAAAAAAAATGGAAAATGGTACCCAATATTTATAATCTACGGTCAATTCTAAGATGTTTTCACCAAGAAACCATAGTTCGAAAATCAATTCCTGGTCCGGGCTTTTTCAGTTGAAAAATTTATTGTTTTGAAATTTTAATTTATTACAATATCTTTAGTGTTTTTCGTCCGATCCTGACAAAATTGGTATCAACACTCTTGTTAGGACCAGGACTATAGAATCAAGGGACCAATTGTCCTTGAAACATAATTTTCGTCCTTGCAAGACCATTTTTATGAATCGTTTCTGTGAAGATAGATCTCAAAAAATGTACACTTAAAATGTTCAGGACATCAATTGTGTGTCTGCGTATTAATTACCAATTGTGGAAAATAACTAAACCAAGGCGATGATGGCGAAGTTGACATGACTAATTAATATATAAATAACATTCAGCTTGGGCAAATAATGCTCGAGCATCGTGCGCTGATAAGGATAATACGTGCGAAGGGATCAAGTGCAAAGTTCTATTTGTTTGATTAACTTGAACTTAATTTATTTGTTAAAGCATTTAACTTCTCTTGAATTAATTTATTTTCATTTCTTTTACAATATGCAAATTGAATTTAAATTTATTTTCAATTACAGTCAAGCAAACAGCACAGAATTATTTAACAATTGACGATTTAATCTAAAACCAAATTTACCTAGAAAAACATTTAACTATTTTGTAGTATAAGACATATTAAATTGCTTTAACACAGTCAAAAGAATGTTCAAGTGACTTGTTCAGAATTCAGTTCAACAGTGGTCAAATTTAAGCAGCTCTAAGTGGCCCAGCTTATGTTTATCTTTTTATGTGTGCCATGTAGAGAGAAGTATCTGTATCTACCCAGCTGTGGCGCATCTTTAACTACTGCTTCATACTCTACTTGTCAATGACTTCATGCTGGTCTATAAACTTCAATGTTTTGTAGGAGCGATAATATTTGTGTGTGTATTTTTGCTAAGCCGAAGTTTTGCTAATTTTTATTTGACCGCATTAATATCTGTCCGAGTGTGGTTCAAATGAGCTTTGAAACAATTCCTGCCAGCTTATCTCTATGAGCGTGACAGTCTGAAATTAGACATCATTAGCAGCTGTCGATAGACTCTGATAAATGACAGCAGGACAGTAGACGCCGAAGTTGCCATTTGACTATGCCTCCCTGGTGGCTGTTTGTTTAACGCTCGATTAGACATTGATTCTGTTTAATTGCTGCGGCTCCCTTTTAACTTGAAGTATCTTCGCTTATGGTCAGTGCACATACGAGTCGTATTCTAATTTTGGTATAAAGTTTATGAACTGTTTAAGGAATAATGCAAAAGTTTATATTTATAAACTGCTCTTAAATAAATAAATAGGCTTTCGCTACTTGATTTTACGTCATCAAAAGTTTTATTTTTTTTTATTTTTATTTAGAATTAGAATAAATAGTAGATGTCCTCGCTCGCAGTGCTATATTTATTAAGAAATACTTTTGTGATATTACATATACATAATGCATAATGATTGAACTGCCGCAGCTGTGTGCGTTAGTTACAGAGTCATGTATTTTTAAGAGCCTGGATTGATTGAAAAAAGTCACGCTTTGTAAAAAACGCATACAGCGCGACGATTTTATACTTCCGATACATATATAACCGGGCTGGTCTCCACAAGTAGTATATCCTGTTCAACTTGACGCAAATCCGACTCAAGCTTTCCCTTGCGCAAACGCTTCGAAGTGGTATCCATGTGTAGCGACATAGACTGATAGGTTTTGGTGAGCTCAGAAAGGTGACTTTTTAAGCCCTGCAATTAAATAGAATAGAAATTAATAACAGTTGCAAATATAAATAAAAGAAAATTTCCTTCCATCATCTTCCTACAGGAAACACACATCCACAATCAACACAACATACCCATTCAAAACCACTATTCACTCCAAAACCTTTCCCAATCCAACTATCGATCCTAATCACAAAGTACGTCTTTCCATGTTCTATCCCACGTCCATTAGCAGAAAAAATTTTGCGTGTAGCCGACTCATTGCAATTGACCGACAGATTAAAGGTGGTGGCTACTAGAGCCAATTGGACTCTTGACTCGTGATGATTCTACCTACAGTAACCGTCCAGTAACCGACGAAAAAGCGCACAAGCTATACCCAAAGGGCTTCGACTAAGTATCCATGCCATCGGGCTTCAACTTGTTAGAACCACCGAAAACTATTAAATTAAGAAATAATTTTTATTGGAAAACGAAATAAAATTAAATCGCAAAACTGAAAAAAACTGACTTTTCAAACAATAGACCCTGCCATGATCTTTTTTGCCAACTAATAACCAGTTCTCGAATCAGCTCTGGATAAACTGGAGTAATCGTAAGCCTACCCGATTTTATGGAGTACAAGATAATGATGAACGGTAAATAGTATATAATGCGAGACACAATGACAATTTGGGAGTTATGCTTGGACTCTGTTCCGAGTAAGCTATCCGTGTGTTGTGAGGGTGTGAAATAGGTCAATGCAATCTCAAGCTCACAAGTCCCTGGTAAAATTATTAAATCGATGAAAAGCGAACTGATGGGTTGAGTCGAACGACTATTATCGGCAATACGAGTACAGAAGGAAGAGAACTTAATGACAGTAACAGCTGTTCGAGTGGTTGAAAAGAGTGGAAAAGAGATATAGCAAGCGAGACAGCGATATTGCAGGTCGGTTGGACTATTGGTTGGACTATTGAAAAGGAACTGTCTTACCACGTCGGCTAAGTGCATTGTCAGAAAGGGAAATTGTTACAATAGCTGCTGATCCAGTTCGATTTGAGGAACTGGCCACATGTTAGCAACAAGTGTACGAGAAACGATAACATGTTAACAGCAGGAATACGAGAATGGTTGCAAGAGCTGTTAATAAAGGCAACTCAGAGCTAACAGGAATGATCTGGGCTGGATAATCTCTAGTGGATTAATGGTTATGTTGAGTAACAAGCTGCTGCATAGGTGGTTATGTTTAGAAACATAACATTGCGGGCAGTCGGCGGCAGGTTAAACTATTGGTTGACGTCAGAGATTTCAATGAAAGGAAAGAGAAATTCGTAGCAAGTCAAGGTTAAACTGGTGAAACCGGTCTTGGCGGACTAGGGCCGCAGGTAAAATCGGCATCTGGAAAGCGAATCGGTCCAACTATAGTTAAAACTAACTAATGTTGAAGGGATGTTGCGTAACATTGGTAAAAGAGTGCGCGCATGGAACTATGTTGGCAGACTGCAATTGAGACAACATTTATCACAGTATTGCCCAAATTCGAAACAAACGGGGCAATAGCTTGTGAGTATGTAATGCAAATTAAATGAGTTCGGAGACAATTTCATGGAAAATGCATGTAAAAGTAGCAACGCGCAGGAGTGTAAGGAAGAGTATGCGCAACAGATTGGCGCCAAAACGAAACCATGGTAGTTAGTGTTGTTGCATGGAATTAGCGGACAGCAGTATAAAAGGTGCAGCATCGTCTCCGTACAGGCAGTTCTTGTTCTGGTACAGGTTGGCTAAATCGTGAAGCCGGTGGTTTGGTGTGGAACATAACTCGCATAAGGAGTTGGTTTGGAAATAAAAGTCGTGCAATTTGTTCGGAAGGATAACGAATTTATAGCGGAGCGAATTGTTTTTATCGTGGAACGACGTTAAAGTGGTGAATGGTATGAGCGTTGGGCTCTGGCAAGGATTAACGTCGATAGAAGAATTTGTGAAGCAAGGGTACAACACGGAAAAATAAGAGTAAGGTTTGTCAAGTAAGTAACGAGTTTTGTTATTTAAATCTAGATTGATAAATTTTTACTAATTTATATCTTCTAAAGCTCAGATCACACAGTGCCAGTTATCTGGCAGTAATAACTATTTCCTTTGAGTTTGCTGTCATATTTAGTCAAAATTTGTACATGTTAGAAACTATTTTCAATGCATTGTGATGAAAGTGTCAATTATATTCTACCGTCTGAACAGTGCTTAAGTAAAAATATTAATTTGGCTTTCAAAAATTATACTAACTTGGCTTGCGAAACGGCAAGACATACTAATTTATATTTAGGAATTAAAATTAATTTAGATTGCAAAAGTTGCAAGAAAACTAATTTTAAGTATCCTTGCAAAACTGCAAGGATACTTAGTTTACAAAAACAGCTAATCCGGCTTACTAAAGAGCAAGAGCGCTAATATAAATTAGCAACGAACCAAGACAAAAAGGTAGACGGTAACGTTCAGATTTAAATATCTGAAAATTTAGGGATAGAAGGATACGGAAAATAAGGATTTGAAATAAGGCTTTTAAATTAGCAGGTCGAACCGTAAAAGTTGGAATTCTTCCTGGAACCAGCAGTAAAGAAGACCACAAGGGGCGGCCGACAAAAGCTCCTCGTAAAAAATCAAGATTTATCTTTTGGAACCAGCAGGACGAAGATCAACGAGAGCGGACCGACCTGAGCTTCACCACAAGCAGCCCAGAAGGTGAGCCGTCTAGATATACAATAGAATATAAAAGTTCATTTAAAGGATCAGTTGAATAAAGGACACGAATAACTGAAATTTAAAAGAGAAAGAAATTTGTTTCATTCCTCAGGGACTGCGAATTATAAATTTATGTTTTCGAACCCTGGCTAAGCTGAGTTATCCCTGCCTTTGACCCGGGATAACGGGGAGTCCTTTACAGTGTTAAACCGTGAAGTGAAAGTAAAGTGAGCTAGGATAAATCTCTGTGGCTAATACCTCCTCCGCATACGCAAAGTATTTTCGCGAGTATCGTTTGCTAGGTTTAGTTTCTGCGGCTGATAGTTCCCTGCGACCGTATATATATCACGACACAACGACAATGCTATTCTGTACACTTGTAGATCTTGTACATGAGCACGTAAACTTTGGCAGTTTAAGGTAAACAGTGACATCCCTTTCTTTGCATTTAAAAAATTATACAATTAATTTTCAATCGTTTCAAACACAATTCATATTAACGAATATCTCAACACGTTTATATTCTTTCTTTTAAAGTAACCACGATACATTCAAAAAAAGTCACAGACTTAACAAACTACCCTCTTACACAAACAAATTCTCAAAGCAGTAATAAGAGATAAGAAAACCGTTTACTTTCTGTTGCACCGAAGCTCAAATATCATTCACATGCGCAACAATTTTGTGTTAGTGGAGAGCATTGCCTATGGAAAGCTGGTGCATGGGGCGGTGGGTTTGTATGAGGACTACCTCAAAAAGTGGGCGTGATATAGTCTTTATAATTACGAGTATACTTGGCTCATGAGAGAAACTCAATAAACCATTTCATAATAAGTGTGAATCCTACTAATATTATAAATGCTAAAGTTTGTATGTATGGATGTATGTACGGATGTATGGATGTTCCTCTCTTACGGCTA
This sequence comes from Leucophenga maculata, assembly GCA_035044805.1. Taxonomy (NCBI): domain Eukaryota; kingdom Metazoa; phylum Arthropoda; class Insecta; order Diptera; family Drosophilidae; genus Leucophenga; species Leucophenga maculata. Next base: position 169,633 of record JAWNNP010002746.1, on the reverse strand, counting down.
AACCGCTCAACCAATTCGTCTGAATTTTGGAATAGGGATAGATGGGATGATGGAAAAGAACATAGGCTATGTTTTGACAAAATCGGTGGGGGCGTTGCCCCACCCACCATATAAGCGACAATCAAAATTTGTCATATTTTTGCATCCATTTAAGGTACAGAGATGAAATTTGGTATACATGTTAAGAGGATGAGGAGAAGTCAACCTGTTAAGTTTGGTCAAAATTAGAGGGGCGGTACACCACCCCCGTATAGTTCCACAAATGAGGCAAAATAAGAAAAGTAATTAGATATGCTACTATTTATCGGAAGATCCGCGGACGAAGTCGCGTTTAAAAGCTAGTAATATAAATACTTTATGCAGCCTACCTTGCCTCCCTCTACCTGTTGCATTCATTTGCACAAACTCAATATACCATTTTACCCTGTGGTTACTCGGTACAAAATTGTTTTTACAGTTGACCGTTTTTTTTTTTTTCCTTACCTCCAAAATACATTGGCGTTCTTCGTTAGGCATCTGACGCACACCCGGTACGCCCTCCATCGAAAACTCCGCAGGTGCCATTGCCGGTGGTGGTGGCATGGCACGTGCACTACGTTGTGTTGTCGATACATCGGGTTTCTGTTGTGTTTGCACCGCATGTCCACTACGTTGTGCCATTGAAGTTCTATCACCAGGTTCCTTACCGGCTGGTTTTTCTTTTGGTTTTACCACCACACCACAGCGTCCCCTTACATCGGCAAGCATTTGTTTGTGCTGTGTTATATAATCTGGCACCTTACCAAAAGTCTTCAGACAGATATACTGCGGTATAAGTCCCGAATTAATCAGATTATGGCGAGTACCAACTGGCGTATCGACATAACGCGGCAACGCACGTCGCGTTTTGGCTTGTTTCACTTTTTCAACATTGAGTTCCACGAAGTCGGCGCGTGGCTTTGTATCCGTTTTTTTAGTATCGGCAGCGCGTGGTATTGGTGGCATGGGCACTGGTATCGGACAGACATGATCGTTTTCACGGCGCCATTTCACACCTTTGTTTTTGCGCAAGAACGCACACGGCGGATTGACGGGTGTCTTGGCACAGCCCATGGTGCGATGTCTACACTTTTTCGCAGTGGTCACAAGTTTCTCACCCGAATCCAGATCTTCAATTTGATGTTTCTTATACTCGATTGCTAGATTCTTACGCAACCATTTGCCATAGCCCGAGGAACTTTCAGTGCGCTTGGCGAGCTCTTGTTCTGGTGCGCGTTTTGAGTCTGTATTTGGTTCAATATTGTAAATGTTTTCATTGTGATGCGTTATATAGACGAGGGACATGTTACGCGCTTATAAAATATATTTTTCATAGAACTTTTTTTTTTATCTTTTGTATTTTTTAGTTAAGGACTCGGAATTTCGCTTTTATTAGTTGCCTGCTAATTCATCAAACACAATTTCGAAAATTAAGAACTTGAGCTAATTCGTTTTGAAATGTTACTATGACATTTTTCACTTCGTTGTTGACATTTGTTAAATACTTGTATAGGGTTGCTAGGTTTCATCAAGTAAATAGTAAGAAGACAGTGGCGTAGACCGCTTGAAGGGATAAGTTTTATCGATATTTATCAAGGGATAGAAAACAACAACATTGCCAAGACTTGAACTGCAGCACTTGTTGTAAGAAGATTATCACATTACATAAACCAGCAACTTAGTTTGAATATATCACATCTGCCTTGTGGTCAGCCTCCAATATTGTGTTGAATTGGATTTCGGAAGAGGGAAAAAATCAAAAATCATAAGTAGCGGGGTATAATAATTTAAGAAACGTATATATATATAGAAACGGTGTGAATCAAAGGCCTCTTACATATATAACCTATTCGAGCGTTTTTGACCCTTTCACGCCGCCTCATTTCATTAGAGAATGCAGAATATTATGCGGCAAAAACTTTTCTTCTGATGGAAGTGCTCTAGCAGAGATATGGCGAGCAAGAATCAATGCAATTTGTCGCTTAATGCAAAGATGGCGCGACGAACGCTTAACACAATTAAGTAATTTTTATTGCAATGCAGGTCAAGAAATTGAACTATAGGCGATGTAGTTCTTGTACAAGATGATAACCAGAAAAGACTGCTATGGAAATTGTTAGTAGAAGTCACAATATACACAGGGCGTGATGGGCGTAGGATCGCCTGTGACAGCAGACTTAAGAACCAACACGATCTTATGTGACCAATAAAACTTCTGTATCTTCTTGAAATCAGAACCGCAACAAGCGTCTGATACGACTTCGTACCCGTGGTACTGCCAGTGAGTTCCATGTAACTCGGGCAATGCTTGCCCCTGGCCAAAAACAACAAGTAAGGAAATTTCAGTCGGGCGTAAACCGACTGTTAAGAGGCCCTGTACCAGTTCAGTTCGCCTAACAAACACATTAAATGTTTCCCGAGCTTATGACCAAACACATGACCACTTCTCACTGCGCGAATATGAATGAAAAGAAAAGGGGGGTCGTTCAAATTCAATTGCTTATAAAATCGTCATTTATTATCCGATTTTGATGAACTTTTCGGATTTTGGCTAAGAAGGACGATATCTCTATACTGGCATACTTACTTTTTTTGTGCAGAGTGGGCATTCACAAAGGACATGTTTCCATGTCTCCTCATGAAACCCACAACGGCAAGCAGAACTGGCATGTAGGCCTCTTTTAAGCAAGAAATGCATTCAGAGAGCCATGACCAGTCAGCAAAAAGCCCACACAGAGGTTGAATTCAAAGTCAAGTCTATCCGCGACAAACGTGACGTTACGGATGAACTCGTAAGTAACTCGCCCCTTATCACTACTATCCCACCTATCCTGCCAGCTTGAGAGTACACACTCACCAAGTAGCCTTTTCCGTTCAGACAAACCTAGACTCCCCACGTATGTATCGGACAACCATTCACCCTGTAGCAAAAGAAGCTGCCTCTTTATCTTGAATCCGACGGCACGCCGTACAACTTCAAGATCAAGAGGAGGGACCCCCATCAGGACTTGCATAGCCTCAGTCGAAACAGTGCGTCATACTGACATACAGCCTAGCAGCATAACACGCTGACAAGACAAGATTTTTGCTCGACCAGCAGCAGACATAACTGTTTTGTACCATACAGACGATCCGCATGTTGCACAAGCAACAAATCAACATATATGGCACGCACAGCTCGCCTACTAAGGCTAAAATCTGTCCTTAAGATACGTCGCAATTGGTTAACCACACATCCTCTCTTTCAACCAAACGCCAAGATATCTAACTTACCGTTACATATCTTAGACTGACATTGTCCAATATGACAACAGGAGGCCGACTAAGTGTCACAGTCTTGTCCATTGCCACAGTGACACCGACAATGCTGCCCACATATGGCGTCGCGCTCAATATCGAGGCTCGATTGCCTCTCAAGAATGATGAGCAGATTAACCGCATACGCACAGCTCTTGGTAACTAGTTAGAGTTGTTTCAAAAGGATCGTAAGGACCGCAGATGGAGCCTTGTGGACAACCACGTACCACATCCATAGTGACAGAGTCACTCAACCCCACTGGAAACGCATTTCTATTACTGAAATAGCTCTGTCAGAGAGCTAGTTCAGCACAACCTAAACCTTGAAGTTTCCGTAGAACACTGCTTCACAACAAAAAGTCAAAAACTTCCTTAAAATCATCGAAAATGCCAAGGACATACTTGAACGTGCTGGACTCGACACTGCCGAATTGTCTATCAGACATTCGTACTCCAAGTAAAACATTCAGCCGCTCAACCAATTCAACTCTAGAACCTTGCCAAGAACTGGGAGTAGTTTGATCCCGTGATTAGAACACGAAGACCGAAGACCGAAGACCTTAAAAGAACAATTACGCCGGAACACTTCCAAGCACCAGTTATCACCTGATATCTCCACACTAGGTGAAGTGTCCAGGAGAGCGACCCTCCAACAGAGTTGCCAACATTAAGGACAATATTGCAGTATTAGTTCTTCATATAATGTTTTTGAATTAAATATATAAATATTTATATAATATATATAAATATTCCTGATTCTCTCCATGCCCGCCTATCTTCTTGTCAATGAATATCGACGTATGCACCTCAATGTTAATGTGTCTCAGGCTCGAAAAATTGGTATGGAGTCTTTCTTTGAAATAAAACTTCTTTAGGGAATGTTGGCCGAATGAAAAAAAAAATCGATACGAAAATGGTGACGACGTTGGATTTAGTCTGTGTAAAGATATAGAACTATGTTTGTTTTTAGTGCTAGGGAAACTTTGCAGAAATAGGAAATGAAAAAAAGGAGTAGAAAACGGATTATGTATATAAATTCTGTTCTAGACGAGTCAATCTAACTTTGACTATACATGTGTTGCAGCTTTTTTAGGTGCTGTATTGAAGGCACAAGAGCCTATTGGTTTTGTACAAATCTATGTAACAGGTAGAAATAATGGTCGGGGACCCCAAAGTTACCCCTGGTCAGGAGCGATAGAAGAGTCGATATAGCCATCTACTTAAAATGTTGCCTTTCTTCGGGAACAATCTCGAGCGGCAACCTTTTCTGGTACAGGGCCTCTACAACCGGTACAACCCGTAACCCACTGTAATTTCCATACCGTTTTTTTTTTTATTTTTGTATTACTTTATTCTGCAGAAAGAGTTTTCGCTGTGTAAAATGCGGAGGAGGTCATGCTTATACCGATTGCACGAAAATTAAAAGTGAACCCGCTTTATGTATTAACTGTGGTGATTCACACACTGCTAATTATAAAGGGTGTACCGTGCATCAGACATTGGTGAAACGACGGGATGAACCAATGAGGCACTTACCAATAAATGATCGCCAATTTCAGAGTTCTACTCAACCTGCGTTTGCAACCTCCACTATGTCTTATGCACAGGCTGTTACTAATAATCAACGTCCAAATGAAACAAAAGCTAAAACACAGCGAATATCAAAACAGCGGCGAGGACCGTTTTGTTCAACTTCTCCAACAGCAAGAAGAGTCAATGCTACTTCTTATGGAGCGTCAACAGCAAATAATGGAGCGAATGGTGCAAAATTTAATGCAACAGGTTCTGTCCATTGTCACTTCATTCATTAACACTAAATAATGCAATTAAGCTTACGTTTCTGCATCTGGAACGCCAATGGAGTTGCAAAACACCAACTTGAAATTGAGAGCTTTGCTAATGTGAACCACGTGAATGCGTTTCTTATTTCAGAAACTCATTTTAATAGTCTGTCAAATTTTCGCATACGAGTATACGACATTATTTGTTCAAATCACCCAGGGGACAGACCGCATGGAGGCGCAGCAATTTTTATTAAAAACTCAATTAAACATGAGCCTCAAGAAGCAATCAATCTGCCTCGAATACAGTGCGCTAGTACTAAAATCAAGAGTGCTCAAGGTGATTTTATCATTGCTGCAATTTATTGACCTCCTCGCCACACTTGGACGGATTTGCAATTCGTTACCTTTTTATCTGGACTCAATGGTCGTTTTTTTTAGGAAGTGACTGGAAGGCTGGTGGGGCTCTAGACTGGATAATCCACGTGGCTGAGAGCTATACAAAGCTATTACATGTCAGAACTGCGAAATACTTTCAACAGGTGCACCAACATATTGGCCTACAGATCCAGCTAGAATTCCTGATCTTCTCGACTTCGCTATATGTTGCGGTATCCCTGCCCCTCTTTTATCTATTTACGAGAGTCCCGATCATTCTGCTCTGATCATTCTGCTCTTATAGTTGAAGCGAACATGGTTGCCAGTGAAGTGCAAAATAAGCCCAGGCTACTACCATACAATGCTGACATAACCATTTTTCAGAATATATTGAGCCAACGAATACACCTTAACATGGATATAGTAAATAGTAGAGATCTTGATGATGCTGTTGAAATTTTTACAAGAAATATCCATGAAGAGCTGCTTTTCTCGCGACATCTATGCCACACCGGAACAATTCGCACTCTTCTATTGCTAAAACGAAGTCTTCGTCGGAGATGGAAGATTAGTAGAAACCCTCATGACAAACGAGACTTTAATAAAGCATGCAGAGATCTTACTGCGTTGCTCGTAAAAGTACGAAACGAAGCCATTGGTGCGCGACTAAAGAATCTATGGATAGCTACAAAAGGCATAAAACGACCTACACGAAGACAAGTTCCAATCAAATGTGTAAACAACGTTTGGTGCAGATTAGATGCCGCCAAAGTTGAAGCCTTTGCTACTCACTTAAGATCACAGTTTCAACCTTTTGACACTGCAAAAACTGATGAAGTATCTGAAGTGGAGGACTTTTTAGAAGCACCGTGCCAAATGGACTTGCCTATACCTCATATTACTCCTCAAGAGGTTCTTAAGCAAATAGAAGCTCTTAATCCTACAAAATCGCCTGGCTTCGACAGTATTGACGGCAGAGTAGTTAAAGCGCTTCCAAAAAAAGGGATACTGTTCCTAACAATGATTTTTAACGTAATGATTCGCATCTACCATTTTCCTTCACAATGGAAGTTTAGTGAGATTGTAATGATACCTAAACCTGGGAAACCTAAAGAACTTATCACGTCATATCGTCCCATAAGCCTGCTGCCAGGGCAGTGTTAGGTCCTATTCTATACACTCTGTACACATCAGACATGCCGACTCCCACTGACATAAATACGCAGATCTGTACGTATGCTGATGACATAGCCATTCTATCAAATGACTCCGACAAGGCCGCTGCGTCACTCGCCACTCAAAACTATCTAAATGCATTAGCTGACTGCTTCATATGTCAGCACATATGACATTTGCAAAAAGAAGAGGCATCTGTCCTGCAGTAAGTTTCAACAACCAGATGATACCAGATGTCACGGTTGTCAAGTACCTCGGAAAAAAAAAAAAAATATATATATATATTGTTCATCAGCTCAAATTATTATGTAAACTACTCTGTCTGTTTGTATTCTCAATTTACCATACTCATTTGACCAAATGCGAAATCACTTCTGAAGAATTCCATTAAAACTGAAAACAAACTGCACCGCAGTGGAAATCTCAGTACACAATGCACACTTAGCACATATTAGCTGGAACCGATTGGCTTTGAAAGGAAATATTATTAATAAACTGACTTCTCTCTATTGAAATGCTGCTGAGTATCAAATGACCATTTCGGTATACATACATTTGCTGCACTTTCACAACAATCGATAATTTTACTTATTAAAGAAACTGAAAACGCTTTGTCAATATTCATTAAACTTTCTAACACATACTATTTCTGTGTTTCATACATCTATATAGACTCTAATTGAAATTGACTGCTGAGTTAAAAATATCATCAAGTAAAATGGAAAGAACTTTGAAGAACCGCACAAAGTTGAACACAAATTAAAGCATGAAAGAATCATTTCCAAATAAAATTGTGTTGGCATAAAAATAAACAAACAAAGCTATCAAAAGTTATGCTTCGGTATAATCGAAGCTTTAATGCACTATACATGGAAAAAAACTTCTATGCAATTATTTGTAATATTCAATTGTTATAGTATTAAAAATTTATCTGCATTCTAGAATTCAATTAAATATATGAGAAAATATGTTTTATACAAGTACCAATATATTTTTTTTTTCCTACTTTTTTTTTCTTATTTATTGTATCTCCTTTTCTTAGGACTAACAATAATTAACAATAAATTCTTAAATCTAAACTTATAATATGTACTAGCCATCCAGATGGAGGCTACACTGAGCTTGGGAGGTCATTTCTCCTGAGTCGCGTTGTGTTATTTTATTGAGTGAGAGCTCTTGCGAGCGGGTTTGGGTGATAGTCGAGTTTTTGAGAATAGTTTCGCTTTGTTCGAGCTATTTCAGACTGCACAGTTGGGATATTCAGATCAATACAATCGTTTCGAATGTACCATGGTGCACCAGTTATTGTTCTAAGAATTTTAGATTGAGCTCTTTGAATTATTTCCACATTGCTGGCGCTTGCTTTGCCCCATAGCTGAGATCCGTATGTCCAAATAGGCTTTATTACTGTGTTGTAAAGCAATACCTTGTAATCCAGATTTAAGGGTGATCATGAATTGGCCTTTAGCTTAATTTGTGTTTTCTTCGCTTCTATGTGTTTGCGGTATGTGAGTCGTCTTTCGAGATGAATGCCGAGATGCATGACCTCATTGGCCTGTGGGATCGTAATATTGTTCAGAGTTAGCGTAGGGCAAGTACCTCTATTGAGCGTGAATGTAACGTGTTTACTTTTTTGTTCATTGACTTTTATCCGTCAGTTGCCCAGCCACTCTTCGAGATGGGTGAGGTGATCTGCAAGTCGATTTGTAGCTTGTATTGGGCATCGGGACCTGCTTAATATTGCAGTATCGTCAGCAAATGTTGATGTTGTGAGGTTGTGGTTGATTGGGATATCTGATGTGTATAGCACGCATAGCATGGGGCCGAGTACTCTACCTTGGGGCACACCAGCTTTGATTTCCGACTCTACTGTTAGAAAATCATTTTGTCGCACAACGAAGGTTCTTTCGCTGAGATAGGACTCAAGAACCTTGTGAGTATTTTGTGGGAGCAACACATTCATTTTATACTTAAGCCCCTCGAGCCAAACTCGATCAAACGCTTGGGAAATATCGAGAAAGATTGCGGAGCCGTATTCACGTTGCTCAAACGCAGTGCCATGCCTTTCGCGAAAACTAAATTAATGGGTAGGGATGATATTTTGAGTGTACTGGCTTATTTTTGTGAGAAAAATTTTTTCAAAGAGCTTGGACAGACATTATAAAAGACTTATGGGTCTATATGATGCCCCCTGAGTTTTATCCTTACCGGGCTTCGGGATCATGACAATGATTGATTTTTTCCACAGGGTGGGGAAATAACCACTTTTTAGAATGGCATTGAACAGTTTGGTAATATAATTAATAGCTGGACTGGGGAGTTCCACGATCAATTTTGGAGAAATAAGATCATGACCTGCAGCCTTTTTTGGGTTTAGCTGATTTTTTATGATGTTTTTTACTTCATGTGTGTGTATTCGGAGAGGTGGTGAATAGTTCCTATCCGGATATCGAGGAAGAGCGAAACCGTTTGTCGATGGGTTTGGCTGAAATACATTTTTAAGATGTGCTGCAAAAATGTTAGCCTTTTCTTTATCACTGCGAGCCCATTTGCCAGTATTATCTCTAATGGGTTTAGATACCTCAGCGGGTGGCTGAATAGTAGCGCGAGCTTTCCATAACGGAAATTTACAGTTTTTTGGTGAGAGACATTCGATGTATCTTCTCTGGGCTAGCTTATCTTCAATTTTGAGGGCCGTAGTCAGCTCACAAGTAGCTGTTTTCAGCCTAATTTTTGCAGCTGGAGATCTCAAGTTTTGCCATTCTCTTCTTAGGCGGCGTTTTTTTGCAACCAGATGTTCAATGTGACTATTTGTTATGCTGTGATTTGTCGTTGGAGGTGAATTAAATTGTGGTGTAGAGTGTTTTGCTGCAGCAGTGAGAATTGAGTTAAGGGCACTGACAGAGTTGTCTATATCCATTTCGCAGTTGATTCCAGGGTTGAGTTCAATATGACTGCTTATATATTTTTTGTATTTAAGCCAATTCGTATTGTAAGCGGTGGGAAAATTGGGATTTCGTTTGTATTGTGGGTATTCCAATAGATTAAAAATTATGGGAGAGTGATCCGATGACAGATCTGCGAGTGATTCTGCAGAAATTAATCTGGTTGAGATTTTTCGTGTAATTGCAAAGTCTATAAGATCCGGTATTTTCATCGGATCTGTTGGCCAGTATGTGGGACTGCATGGTGAGACATAGTCAAGCTTGTTTTGAGTGTTTATGAGTGCTTTATAGAGCTGTTTCCCTTTGGGATTTGAAAGCCGTAATCCCCAATGGGTATGTTTCGCGTTATAATCTCCTGCAGCTAAGAAGCGATCACCCAATGTGTTAAAAAAGTCTTTGAACTGTTTTTCGGTTACAGTAAAACGAGGGGATGAGAGATTGCCAAATTTTTATTGCACATTTATCGAAGTGACTTGGAGGTAATTGGTTGAGAGTACCTGTAGAGAATAGTGTTTTATTCTACTTCTAATGAGTATGCCAGTTCCTCCATGGGCTTTTCCGTCTGGGTGGTTTGTTGCTTAGAATGTGTAACCGGGAACTAGGAAATTCTATTTATTTGTGAGGTGTGTTTCTGCGAGAAGCCTTACGTCGACGTCTCGTTCCTTTAGAAATATTGAGAGTTCGTGCTTGTGCCGAGAAACACCATTGGCATTCTAATATATTTTGTTAATCGGATTTTAATTGATCAGCTCAGCAAATAAAAAGTTTAACTTACAAAAAAAAACAAGGAAAAACCAGAAAAAATAAACAAAAAGTGACTTCAGTTGAGACGAGCCATAAATACGGAAAACATCATAAGTTACGACAATGCCCAATTTAAATGCGAAATAAAATGTAGAAAAGAAGCATATACACATACATAGGTTTTGCCATCGAAATATGGAACAATATTAACCACATTTTTGATCTCAAAAAAATGCATGATATACATTGCATCCGAAGTACAAAAACTGAAAGGAGTACATCCTTGCCTAGATCGCACAAGTTAATCTATGCTAAAAAACATTCAAACATCAAATGTCGTATTTCGCTTATTCAATCTCTTTAATATTATTATATTTATTATTATGTATTATTCAAAATAATTTTATTCCAAAGCCGTTTAAATGTACCAACGAAAGCCCTAAGCCCAAGACAGAGAAATCAAAAAAAGTTCATACAGACCTGGCTCTGGCCCGGATAATCTATCTTCACCCCAGGATTCGCAATACATAAGACGGACTACCCAAGTAACATGCCAAAAGGAGAAGCTGCAGTCCATTTAAGACAATCGAAACCAATTAAACAACCACAGCTACAAATGGTTACCATTCAGATATTCACCGATCTGTTCATAACCTCGCTCTAATATACTTCCGCAATACCCCTGGTAAACAGTGGTCTTTGTTCACCTTTTTAGCGGCCTCGAAAAAAATTTTTTTAACGAAGGAGACCTCAAAGCCAATCATCGGTTTTGGGCACGAGAAGGACAATGGGAAATTGCAGGAAGCTTTAGCCACATCAAGTGCACAAGGCACAAGTGAGGATTCAACCAAACATGCTTCTAATTAAGAGTAAACTCAGAGGAGAGTACCTTCAGGCAAAAACAGCAGCATACACCATTTCCTAGAAAAGGCAACTTCTAACGCGAGTACTGACTGTTTCCTGTGGTAGCTTACTAAAATGGCCTTCAACCCTCTTTCTGTCATGGCCGCATGTAGAAAGGCGCGCTTAATCTTCCGTTATCTTGTGCGCGTTGGCGCTAGTTGTTTTGAATGCCAAGTACGAAGAGATCTCTCCATACCTGGTCACTGCAAGTTTAGGCCCCCCTTGTAAACCATGCGACCTGAACTGGTCGCTGACTCTAATAGGAGCGAAAATCCTGCAAAGAATCTTCCTCTCAAAGACTTCCAACGCTGTTACATCTGACTCAATCACGGTCCAAGCCTCTGCGCCATAAAATAAGACAAGGAGTATCAGCGTCTTATAGACGGGGTCTTTCTGTGGTATCTTACAAAGCAATATGAGACAAATTCTACCAAACTTCCCTATTCGCAAAACAGATGGGAGCTGGCAAACTTTGGCCGAACACTTAGCGACTAGGTTCCAAACTTTCCACGTACGGTAGTCACAGCAGACGAGTATAAAAGGTATTGAACAGCCCATTGAAGCCCATCGAAGAAGGATCCCATGTCAAAGTAGTTCTTCTCTTCAAAGTTGCATTGGTACTTGGACACTCCTCAAAACTTTGGAAGAAGACCTGTTCGTTATAATTTACAATTACGAGAAGAGCCCATCGGTCGTTTATTCATACCGACCCATCAGCCTGCTGTTTTTCATTAACGAAGCTATTTGATATTTGTCTGTTGGCGAGGATACTGACGATCTTCAAAGGAGTAAACCAAAGGAGGTAATACAAAACAAGTAAGAAAATCACAGTCGGGCGTAACCGACTGTAAGAGGCCCTGTACCAGTGCAGTTCGCCTAACAAACACATTAAATGTTCCCCTAGCTTATGACCAAACACATGACCACTTCTCACTGCACGACTAAGTGCCTTTTAAAACATTCTTTTATGTATGAAACGAAAAGGGGGGTCGCTCAAATTAAATTGCTTATAAAATCGTCATTTATTATCCGATTTTGATGAACTTTTTGGATTTTGGCTTAGAAAGACGATATCTTTATACTAGCATACATACATGTCCAAAATAAAAGGCATCCTTTCACCTCAGCTGTTTTTCCTATTGTACTTGACCTATTGCACTTGACCATGTCGTTGGTTCTGGATGGTGTGGAGTCCAGCACGAAACAAATCCATACAGGTATTCCACAGAAAAGTATACTAAATCCCACCTTGTATACCCTTATCACTTGAGACTTACCCAATGGGCGTACCATATTGATGGCGGATCCACAAGTGCTTGCACAACGCAACTGACATGCTCCAGATGTACCTTAACAAATTTTGCAAAATGAGCTTAAAAGTGAAATATTGGTATAAACCTCAGCAAATGTACAACAATGACATACACAATCAGATGTGACGAATGTCCTATGGTCTACCTCCTGGGACAGCTAATTGGCCACTTGGGTTACAAATGTCTAGAAGTGTACCTAGATAAACGCATCACGTCGTAAAATCCCTATACGCCAGGACTAATAAATTGGGCAAGCAACGACAAAAACAAGCTATATGCGTTCTGCAGGTGAAGATCCTTCGAAGATTAAGAGGAACGTTCTGGTATATGCGCACAGCAAATATTGGCATAAAAAAGTACAAATAGGACATAAAACTCCCTAAAATTGGGGATGTCATTAATAAGCAGACCACAGACTATAGCCAGACGCCTCCTGGAACACAGAAGAATGGTAGGAGTTAAAATAAAAAGAAGCCAAGTGACTTAAATTTAGGGAATATTTTATTTTATTTTTAATTTTTTTAATTTTTGTCAATTTATATTTAAATCACTCGACTACAAAAGATCTATGGTATCTCTACTTGCAATCAAAATAAGTCTCCATGACTAGTTTTAGCTCGATAATACCTATTGCACAAAACATTTGAAGGGTATGCAAAAAAAATAAAACAAAAAAAATATAAGTTAAACACGAAATCGGTTTCGAGTGCTCTAGAAAACCCATTCACTCATTCACCTACAAACAGAAGAACAAATTCACGCTGATGCAAAGAACCACAATTGCATAAAGTGCAAATAGAAACACAGAAAACGAACGAATGAATGAATAAAATATGAAAAAAGAACAGTCAGATGAAAAAGTGATAGAGTAGAGAAATACATATAAACAAAAGCATTGGTAAAATGGAAGCAGTGATACGCTGCTCAAACTTCGAAGTTATTTGTAGTTGATTTAATTATTCATTTTTTTTTACTTATTAAATTGTAATTTATTAGAAATGGCAAAAAGTCGAAGCCATATTTTGCCAAAATCATTTTTTAAAAACAGTTTATACTCGAATTTAGTTTTATATCTTTTTCTCTGCCTGCATCGAAGTAATTGAACAACAGAGAAGTGTATTAAATGCTGTAAAACAAAACTGATAGCAGTTGCAACCGCTTATGAAGTTTTAAAGCGTTGAAATTCGAGATACTTGTAGTCCTTATGTCGGTACAAGCGCATTTCACATGTTTCGTTCATTCTGAGAATCAGCTAGTATAAGAGGGCTTAGGATGCATTCATTAGAGTCATTGAAGCTGCTTTGATTTTCACAAATGCACCCAATTGAATTCATGTAAAATAATATTCGTTTATATATGCATTTAGTACGTATTCGAGTAGACCGAACTTTGATGCGTACAAATAATGCATAGACAAAGCAAATCCTTTTATACCGAAATATATGGTGCTTGAATAGATTTTAGTTGAATATTGAACAGTTCGTACATGATAGGAAGTTAGAAGTTAAAATAGTAAGGAAATAGAAGTACAGTACAGTATTAAGTACTCTTAAGGTTTCAACATTAGAAAATTAGATGCAGTACAGGTCGTATACATAATATTATTTAGGATACATGTATTAAGTGTATATAGTTAGCTTCAAGAGTTAAGTTTTATAATAAAGCTTAAGTCTAAAAAAAAATGAAAAACCAAACATGAAATCATGCTAAAGCATTGCAGGCGTAGAGGAAAGAATAATGTTGTCGATTGAGAAACGTAGAGGAATTGAATTGAATGCATTGACTTGTGCAAAAGGAGCTAAAAAAATTTAATATCGGCATGTGTAAAAAGAGGATGAAAATACTAAGAACCAATCCCATGATCTAATGATATATTAATAAATTCTTTAAAAAGAATAACGGGTAAATTGCGAAATATTTATATTTGGCTCTATATAATAGGGATAAACAACATTTCCAGAGACCCAGTTCAACCTTTTGGAAAATAAAATAAAAGCATTCAAACCATGAAAAATATTTAAGTTTACATAATACTTCTGAAGAATTTACAACAGATGTAGAGTGTTTGCTCGTTGAGTTGGTGAAGGAGCAGAAATAAAACCACACAACGACACATGTAAAGCAAAAAGGGGAGGACAGGAAGTGCACAAGAATGGAAGTCTCTGAGATACAAGTATGAAGGATTAAAGCGAAAATCTATAATGCAGATTGCAGCCGAAAAGCGAAAGACGTATTGCACAGGTGGTGGGGTAGGCTGAATATATCAATGTAGCATGTCAAGAGTAGCATGTCACAAAAACTATGTGATATTAGGCAACTCAAGCACTGGATTATTAGCCAAATTCCATTCGTGGCCTCACTGAAGTCCGTCTGCGAGTTTGAATAATGAGTGAAAATATTATTCAACATATTTGTGTCAAATTTTGTGTTGTATAGGAGATGTTCCTGCAGACATGCTGGATCATGCCAATTTGGATTCTATATTGATGGATCGAATAATTTCTGTACGGCAATTATCTGAATGGTAACCAAGTGGCGCGCCAAACTTGTAAAGTGAAGGTGATGTTTATTTTTTTCTTTAATATTCGTTGTGTGATGTACTTTGAATAGGTTCCATGTGGTCAAACGGTCAACAAAGAGTATTATGTCGCTGTTATGAGGCATTTTCGAGAGGCTATCCGTGATAAACGTCCAGATTTGTGGTCGAACAATCTGTGGATTCTTTATCATGATAATGCATTATCTCACAGAGCCATCATTGTGAACGAATTTTTGACAAAAACACTCAAAAAATGCCATCGAAGAAGCACCATATTCACAAACTTTGGCCCGCTGCGACCACTTCCTCTTCCCAAGACTTAAATTAACCCTTCGGGGAACGCTTGTTGAATCGATTCAAAACATCAAGAAAAATTCAACGCGAAATCTCTATGCCTGCAGAAAGTGTTTAAATGTATGGAAGAAGCGATAGCATACTTATTTCCGCTACCGCCTTAAATAATATAGTTTTGAAATTAACTTCCAACAAAATAACTTTACACCACTTGCGAAGGCTACATTAAACCCATGTCGCTTCGTGGGTAGCCCTCATTTTAAAGAAACAAATAAAATAAATAAAGCAAAGTACATATCGAGTCGGTCAAAATTTGAGTATACCAGATGGGATATTATAGAACAGGGAGTGAAAATAAGTTATACGTAGAACAAATGTTCCAAGAAACAATCTCTATCTCTCAGATATAACAGTTCGGCTGAAAAGTTCGTAGGCTGACACATAAGTGTCGCTACTAGGTTTCATTACCTTCAAAAGACGTGTTATTGTTGTGAGATAAATAATTTTGAGTGAAGCAACTTCTGTTAGTTTCAAAAAATGGATAAAAATGCGAGCATTCCCTTGAGGTCTGAGAACAGGAAAAAGTCGCTATGGCCAGATCTGGAGAATACGATGGATGCGGAAACACTTCGAAGCCCAATTCATGCAATTTTGCTTTATTAACACACGAAATTAATTTCAATCCATTTTTTCAAACTAACAAATATTTATCTCACAGACTACAGCTGTCAAATTTCAGCCCAACTTATATGTTGCGTATACAAACTAGAGAAGGCAGAAAAGTTTCATGAAAAATTGTATGAGGAGTAACTTTATTGAAAGGAAATTCTAAAACGATTAAAAATTTGCGTCAGTTGCTGTAATGTCAATAAAAAAACATACTGAGTTAGACTTTCGTTTAGTATTAACGAATTTGTTAAAATATTTAGGGTCCTGACTGAAGATGTTTTTGATTATAATTAAGTAACATTATAGGCCCTTTTATTTGTTAATTTAAAAATAGAATGTGGACAACATTATTTATATAAGTGATGATATATTTGCTGTGACAAAGGTTGCGTGAGCCATGGAGACTTTGCAAAGCCCATTTGCGAAAATTTAAGAACACAATCCTCAAGTATTTTATTAGAACATTACAAAAAATATCACAATCTATGGCAGCATTGCCACAAGTATATAAATCTGATCAATCAATTTTGCAGAGAAGATAATTCACATTAGTATAGTAAGTTTTGGTAAAGCAATGAAGTTTAATATGAGTTACACGTTTGAAGCCCTCAAAGCTAGAAAATATTTGGTTCATGGACGCATTTAAGTCAACAGATGATCTGGATTAAGCAAATACCCCAAACGAATTGCTGTTCTGCACCTTCATAAGATTGTTGACGTACATATTGAACCGCCTGGCATAATTTGGCTTCAATTTCAATGAGACGTACAAATCAGACATGTTGTAAATTCAGTCAAAATCACTGCTACGGATGCTTCTTCTTTGCTCTCAGTCTTTAACTTATTTGCTCTTAATACATTAGCGCAGCTAGACTGTGTCTGTCTCACAAATGATGAGTTGTTAGTTCAAGCACACTGGACTGCAACGTTCTTTATTTTTTACTTATATTTTGTGAATAATCTATAAATTGTACGTACTACATCCGAATATCTACATTCACAACCTGAACACACTATATAGTTAAAAAAAAGTTGAAAGTACCAACACATATATACATATGTATCTATCTTGTGTATGTATATCTATAAAGTTTCCGTATTTGCATATTGGTCAATCTGAATGTATGCTGTTGCGGTTGAACATCACAGAATCTAGTTGAGGTTGTTTTGGTTTCTCGTACAAACAGGATAAGCAGAAAATAAGAGCAAATGTTAATTGCGTTTGATATATTTGAAATGAGGTAAAGTGTTCGAGTTTATTTGATTATGGCTAAACTTTTCCGTAAGTGTACGAGAATTCAAACAAATAATAAACAAAAAAAGTTGAAATTTAAATTCTTTAGAACCATTTTGCCAAATTAAAATTAACTTAGAAATTGGCGTAAGTACTGGGATAAAGTAAATTGGCCTAAAATTCTAAAAGAAATAATCGGAAATTTGACGAAAGGCTTAAAAACAGACCCTTAACAAATTTTTAGGTAGTCATCAGTTTTGTATTTATTCTAAATCCAAGTATTGTTGATTTTAATGCCAATTCCAGATACCCATCTCCACACAGTTAGTAGTGTACTAGAATCTTAACTCTTTCTGTTTTTAAAATAAGAGATAAAGCCATGAAACTTGGATATTTAGACAATCTTATTATACTTCAGATTACTTTAGTGCAATGTAAGTATCATTTACCCCTCCCTAAGGGTAGATTTCCCCTTTTATGTATTTTTGTTGTGGTTTAGTTATTTTTTGAATGATTATAAATTTATAATTTACAAACTGTTAATACGTGTTTTGATACAATAGAGCTGCTTGAAAAATGTATAGATTAACTTTTTTTATTTAAGCTTTTTTTTTTAAATTAGTTTAGATCATCAAATCCAAATACTTTATTATTTAAATGGTCAGATCGATTCAGCAGTTCCATCGTTAGTAAAGAAATTATGCTCACTCTTCATAGGTTTTCTGGTCACATATTTGATAATGAAACTACTTTGTGGCAATAATTAACATCGTCCACCAAGTGTAGAGATCGCTCTGGTATAACCATTAACGCCCTAATAATTGGTCCAGTAGCTGCCATAATGTGACGAATTTGGTTGAATTCCTACATGTGTGCCGACCAAAACCTCACATGGCTGGACCATAGGCACCCAGAATAAATAGGTAATACCTAATGTCACTACTTCCTCGGCAACGCAGTGTCTAGCTGAAGTTCTGATGCAGTGTTCTTCAATGTTTTCGGCACATTCAGAGTATTGGAGTTGAACCATGAGGATGAGCCTTAAATGCAGAGCGTAATTTCTCGACAATAAAAGTAATGTGGAGCAGATGGCAACTTAGTTGCAGCGCTAAAAAAAAAAACGACGAAAGCAATTGCCTTCAAGTAAGCAAGGAGGTCGAAAATATTATGTATTCGGGAAGATGGCGTGGATTCCGAACAGCCTATACCTATCTATTCTCTAGGCATTACCTGGACCTGGAGGATTTAGTACAAGCCACAAGCCTAGGCAACCTTGACATCGTCTACATGAATATAGAAACCCATTCGGAGGACAACGTCCGACTTACGCTAGAAGAATTATGTTGATGGTCACCAAAATTAACCCACATAAAAGTAAGCTTTCATTGTTACAACTTTCACTTGCGGTGTGGCTGTAGTCCTGGAACCTCATCCAGCGCGGTGGAAGGTGATTGATTCGAGCCAATACTCATGGCATCATGCTACACGGCAAATAATCGCAAAGCACCACCCGCAGAATGTGAAAGGAGGACGAATGAAGCAGGCACAAAGAAGGAGACCTTCGTCTTGACATTTTAGTTTAAGTACAGCTATTGTATGCAGGAGCCTACATATATGTAAACAACATCATCCAATGTACTAGATTTAAGATTTGCCTTGAGGAATTGGACCCAAGTGTCAGAATGAAGAGGCCTTAGCATACCTTCCTTCTCAAAGCACATATATATCCAATTTAAGACTTAGTTCGACTATATCCCAATACATAGTGGCTTTAGGAACCCCCAGCACACGGACTGGATAATAGAGAATAAGGTACTCGCAATAGGTAAGGTAATATCTCCTCGCTAAAAGATATAGAGATAGCAATGAAGGCACTCACCTAGCACCTAACCACACTGCAGCTAGTGCAAGCTTTCAGTTAGCATGAAACAAGAGCAACAGTTTGAGATCCTCGTGCTCCCGCATAAAAAGACTTCGAAAGCAGCTCACGAATTATTCAACCATTCAAACAGATAATAGGAAATGAACAGAAAACATCAGTGATGTCTAGACCCACAATTTCAGGCTTACGTTGATCCACAACCACAAATCGAAACATGGAATGATTTCTCTCGAGAGGATCGAAAAGCCAATAGACTCGTTTGAAAGCGATTTAATGCTTGGAATGTACAACATCTTTCCTGCCTTGGTTACAATCTGTCTTTGAAGCATCAGCATCATGGGGTGAGGCAAGAATACTGCTCGTATTGTCCTCTAGGATATCCTAGAGGACAATACGAGCAGTGTTCTTGCCTCACCCCATTCCTGCTGAAATCATTGGAAAAACTATTGGATCTCTGGAATATAAAATCGTTAATAGTAAAATCGGTGGAAACAGAGCAATAGTTGCTAGTAACTACCATTGAGAAAGCAATGCATCACAAAATATATACGCCAGATGCATTTCTAGACATCTCCGGCGTACTTAATAACACAGGCCAACAAATTTTTCACCCAGAGACCAGACCTGACATACCCGAAGAATTTTGATGCGCTGAATCCGAATCCGTGCTCGAAATTGCTCCTATACGTTCGAGATATCCTAACCTAAAAGTGAAAAAAACGCGTTATTTTGCAGTTTTTGAGGTTACGTGACAGAAGGAAAAAAATTATTACAACCCGATGTAGCTGTTCGACAGTGCAGTGGCCAGCTCGGAACCCGAACTGGTGCTCAGGTATAATTCTCCGAGAATCCACAATCCTAACAATACTGACGGCAATCAGTCTTTTAAACACCTTCGAGATCGAAGGGAGGAGACTGATCGGCCGGTAGGACGCAGGGTCACTTTCCGGCTTGCATGGTAATTATACCGAGCTTCCACTGAGCAGGCAAGCATTGCAACCTCACGATGGCGTTGAATATCAACGTTATGTAGAGGATCACACGACTTGGCAGTGCCTTTAATGTGGCGTTGCATATGGCATCATGGCCTGTTGCTTTGTTGACGCACTGACGACCAATTTTTTCTGCTTCTCGCTAGGGGCGAAGGGCATGATGGGCAAGTCCATTTGGAGCGGGTTTAAAGCTAGTATTATATAATTTGTTAATAAATCTAACAGATATGTTTGTAAAAATATAAAATTTACAAATTTTCAAAGTGCAGTAGAGCCCTCAAAATGACACGCAATTCTAGTTTTTAGGACCTGTACCGTAGGTACAAGAGCCTATTGGTTTTGTGCAAATGTATGTAACAGGTAGAAATAATGGTCGGAGACCCGCCCAAAGTTACCCCCATTATGATCAGGAGTGATAGACATGTCCGTCTGTCCGTCCGTATTAACGAAAGTACCGGACACACTAATATTGATATAATGTACAATTTATTCAATGTCATTTTTAATTTTTTGAGATTAATTAATTTAATTTAATTGCTTTAATTAGTTTTGTATTGCAGCGGTATCTTCCAGTGGACATGTCGCCGTCATTCTAACTATTGTGTCACTTCTGAAAACCAATTAACTTATTTTAAGTGTGTTCGATGCCACTTTTGAGGCACTCCGAACGATGTAATTAACTTATAATCTTATTCACACTCTGTGTAAACAGTAAAAAAAATTTATTTGCTATTCGCTACTTTAGCTAATTTGTTGTTGAAAATTAATTGATTGAAATCAATTAAGTATATTTTGCACCAAAGCATTACAGGCAACTTTTATATAAGCAATTTATTAGAATAGTACAAAATATTGACTATATAATGTATCTATACTATAGAAAGATGTAGATATATACTTTAAGATGCAGCTATGATACAGTGATTAATTAACTATTGACCACGTATGCTTGTGCAATAGGTTGTGGCCTATGACAAATATTTAATTAGGTCTTTAACCTTTGGAGGTTTTGCCAACGATAAGAAAATGATATTGAACACCTCTGACTCATTGACTAAAATTCAAAGCAATGAACATGTGTTGTTTTTTTTATTTTCCTTTACATTTAATATGACGCTTTCTTTGAAAATGACGAGTTGCGATTTTCAATAATTGCACGCAGCTGAGCTGAGACACAGTGTAAAAATTTTACTGATACCAAATGCTATAATATAGATAATACATCATTACATACATCATTTCTTAGAAGTTTCAATACAATACTCAAATAAATAAACAAGTCAGCATATGCGTCTATTTTGTCTGACAGTCAAGTCACCATAAATAAATCGTAGAATTTGATATTTGCAGAATTCAGCAATAATTGTTTCTTATTGTTTATTTTATTTATTTTATGTATCTGATACTTTATACATATATGTACATATATATTGTATAAATGTACAACAACAAAACTTGTTGCTTAGCAAGTAGGTACTCCTATGTACTTTATTGGCGCGCTTTTCTCAAGTATCTTCAAACAAGTTGAATAGTTGCTGATGCGCGTGTTACTTTAGTACAATGTGAATAAATAAATACATAGTAGTAAAAAAAAATAAAAGCAGAGACGGTCATCGAAGCAGATAGACGGACAGTCGAACAATAAGATAGACAACCGGCTACTTAGATATGTATCTTATGGATATAACGAAATATTTGTTTTTAATAATTTATTTGTATTTAAACTTTTGTTGTTGTTTGTTCAATGCTTGACACGCTGCAACAGCTAATGCCGTCGACTAATATTGCTTCTTTTTTTTCTTTTTTTTTTGATATTTGTTAACTTCTAAGTTTGATTCTTCTTTATAATTATTTAAATTCTTCAATTATTCGATGTTAACATTTTCAAGTAGCCATAAAATGCGTTGAAGTAGTTCACGAATGTGTGTGAACATCTTTAAGATACACCTGTAGTTTATTTGTTTCTATATTAAAAAGCGGCATTAGAACCGACAGTAAAAGTGAGTAAGTTACACTGTGCTACAGTCGATTAGTACTTTTCATTGGAGAAGGTACATAGTTTATATTAGTTTAATGTTTTAAGCACAGTTTAAAATTTTTGGATGACTTTAGGCACTTAAAAGTTTGTATTTTAGTTTTTAAATGATTTTCGGTTTTGAAAAGAAGAATGTATGTATTTTCGTTAAATGGAAATATGTGGAGAAGAACTTTTTCAGTTTGTCGTAAAGTTTGTAAAGCATTAAAGGTGACATCGTATATTTATGCTAGTTCACCTCACAGAGCCATGTCGATCCGTTTGATTCTTGCTGCGCATTTTTTATTGTATAAATTGTACAAATATTTCGCTCAATTCCAAAATAGAAACTTTTTTTTGCCCTAAGCAGTGAAAGTAAATGAATTGATATGTTACGAGTACCTTTTGGAGACCCGTTGTGTTATGGAAAACTTCTTTAATTAAATCAATATCATATTTAAAAACGATATGATGGCTTATGAACATCCGCTTCTGATATATGAACTATTATTATTATTATTAGTGGGTAGTACGCACTGCGACCTTTACAGGTCTATTGTGCCCTAACAGTTGTTGACTTACAGCAACTCATCCAGCCCTACTGCTCTGAAAAATGAAAAATGGATTGAGTGAATGCAACGCCCCTCCGGTCACTTGGTAATTGCCAAGATACATGTGTCTGGTTTGGGTCAGAGCTGGACAGTCTCCCAAAATATGTTCCGGAGTTTCGTCGTCCTCCAGACAGAATCTACAAGTGCTATCACTTTCGACTCCGATTTTGCATAGGTGTCTCCTAAGTTTACAGTGTCCAGTCAGGAAGCCTGAAACCATTCTTAAGTCATTTCTTTTAAGACCGTTGCAGATTTCCGATCTTCTGTTGTTGTAAGGTCCTAACAGCCTTTAATCCTTCACAATTATCCCAGAAAAAGTCTCTTGCTTTCTTTTCTTCCTCTTTTACCAGGATCCTCATTATTCCTGGTCCGAGCCCGCAGAAGGGTTCTGGGCCTATGAAAGGGGACGCTGCCCCTCTTCTAGCCAAGTCATCTGCTTGCTCGTTTCCTGGTATGCCCGCATGTCCGGGTACCCAGTATATATTGATCTTATTAGATTTTCCTAGTTTATTTAGTTTGCTTATGCATTCCATGACCAGCTTGGATTTGATCATAGGCGAACTAACTGCTTTAATAGACGCCTGGCTATCAGAGAAGATAGCAATTCTTTGATTCTTGTACCCCCTATTTAAATTAAATTGAGCACGTCTTTCTATTGCATATATTTCTGCCTGAAAGATACTTGTGAATTTCCCTAGTGGTTCGAAGTATTTAGTGCGTGGTCCGAAGACTCCAACACCACAGCCTTCGTCTGTTAGGGAACCATCTGTGTACCAGCTAATTGCTCCTGGTTTTATATTGTAGTTCAGCGTTATGTTTTCCCATTCTATTTTACTGCTGAGCCCTACTTGGAATCTTCTAGTGAAGTTGTACGTAATACCTAGGTTATCACTAGGGTATTTTTAGGAGTGGGTGGACGTCATTCCTATTACTACTTGATTGATTCCCAGTCCAGGTCTTCCTGTTAGTGTTAATTCTTCCTACCCTTGCAATGGCTCTGTCAGCCTGTTGTTGGATGTGAAGATGCAGTGGCGTTAGATTTAGTAGTACATCTAATACCACACTAGGACAGGTTCGCATTGCTCCTGTTATAGTTATACAAGCTAACCTTTGAACTTTGTTCAGTTGAATTCTAGTTGTTGTCAAATTTTCTCTATCTGCCCAGACAATGGCTCCATATGTTATTATGGGTCTGACCATTGTGAGGTACATCCATTTCATTATTTTGGGGGTACACCCCCAGTTCCTACCAGCAATGACCCTGCAGGTCATCATTGCCATTGTAGCTTTCCTCACTGCATGTTCTAAGTGAGTCTTCCATGTGGTACGCTTGTCAAATATTACCCCCAGGTATTTCACCTCCTTGGAGAATTCTATCAGCGTGCCGTTTACCCTTATTGGCTTGAGTAGCTTCATCTTATACTTCCTAGAGAAAGGAACGATCGTAGTTTTAGATGGATTGATACTCAGTCCTACCGTAGAGCACCAAGATCTTGTGATGTTGATGCCCATCTTGATTTGATCACATAGTGTGTCTTCATGCTTTCCTGTACAGATAATAACTATGTCGTCTGCATAGCCCTGGCATATGATACCATTATCTGTGAGAAGTTTTAATAGTTCATCTACCATGAGGCACCACAGGAGAGGTGATAGGACGCCCCCCTGTGGACATCCTTTCGTGGTCTTTACTATAATATTTTTGTCAGGTAGGCTAGCCTCGACTGTTCTTGAGTCCAGTAGCTGTACTAACCATCTGATGAGTTGAGGATCTATACTCCTTTTGTTTAGTGCCTTTGCAACTTCCGATGGTGATGTGTTGTCAAAGGCACCTTCGATGTCCATAAAAGCACAAATGGCTGTTCCTTTGTTCTTTATGGCATTACTAATTAATGTGTCTAGTTGGTATAGGGCAGTTTCAGTAGATCTGCCAGACCTGTATGCATGTTGATTCTTATGGAGTGGTTCTTTAATCAGGTATGTGGTCCTGATGTGGTTATCCACTAGTTTTTCTAAGGTCTTCAGCATAAATGAGGTGAGACTTATTGGTCTGAAAGACTTAGGTGAGAAGGGGTCTTTCTTGCCCGCCTTGGGGATGAAAACTATCTTTGCTTTCCTCCAACACATAGGTATGAACTAATGTTCCTTCACATTTTCGGCTGGTCTCACAAAAAACCACCGCCCACTTATCAGATTTAAAGGGATTTTTTTTTAAGTCGATATCACCTTTAAAGTCAATATTGAGGGATCATTTGCGACGCTTCAAAATCCACCATACAAATCCACTGCCCACCTATTTATTATAAAGTCTTATAGCTGCTTAAAAGTCAATTGATGGCGTCATATTGAAGGTGACTTCACACATTATTTAACGTCTTCATTTTTAAACTCCGAAACAATTGAGAAAAAAAACCTTCTTCTTTGTGTCATTATTTACCTTGAATATTTATTTAATTGCTGCTTGCAATCGGGCTATTTTTCATGCGCCAGAAAAATAGACAAATATGTTCCAATCGCCAAACCAGAGAAATCCTCGACAGAGCTTTGATGCATAAATTAAAAGTCATACCTTATTAAAATTTTACATAAGTTTTTGATGGATGGTTTACTTTATATTGACTTGGATGGCATTCAATCCACAGGGATTAATTTTAGGATCCACACTATTCAGTATATTCACAGAGGACATCCCCCAACCAACTGTGTGTACTCTTTCAATGTTTGCAGATGATGTAGATGTGTACAATGCAGGATTCCTTTTCAGAGATATAAAACGAATCATGCAAAATGCACTCAATAAGAAGTGTTCTATCATAAATGGAGAATAAAATGAAAAAAGATCTGCTTTCTTCCAGACGATTGATTAAGCATATGTAATACGTTTGTTATTTAGGAATACACTTGAATAAGAAACTTACTTTTGATCTTAATAAATCCAAGCTCTACCATAAATAGTTCAATAATATAGAAGTTTCTGAATGTAACATTCATTAATTTTCACGAACCCCTTGCTTTCTATTTTAGTTTAAAACCCAGTGCGGACCTCAGAATTTGTAGTTAAAAAAGAAAGTCTATAATTTGTTTGGTTATGAATATAAAATTTTATTCAAAATGACTAAATAAATATTTAAAATTAAATTAAAAATAAACATTTCATACCCATATCGTACATAAGAAAATATGCTATGGTGTCTCAAATTGTATCGCCTATTAGAACATGTGTGTGAAGATTCCCAGCATATCAACTTTTAATTTGTTATTAATTTAAATAAAGAAGCTATCTTAATGATGAAGGATTTGTAAGGAGGCTACCGCCAAAATTAAATGGAGGTATATTCATCTGAAGCCCTATTAACTTTTAAACCAATATAAAGAAGATTTCATAAAAACACAGAAATGAGCTGTGGGTTTATATGGAGGCTATGTATGTATGTATGAGTACATGTATGTGAAGCGGAAATCCATAATATGCCACAATATTAATTTTAAAACTGATATTGACTTAAATAAAGAAGTTTTTTTTTACAAAAACGTATGTGTTTGTATGATGCTATCCCAAAATGAACGGATGGCGCCTAATGCTATATATGTCCGAAGTGCTCATCATAAAGAAGCCACCGTCTTTAAAGCTGATATAAAGAAGACTTTATTAAGCTTTTACATCGATTCGATATATGTAAAAAGTCGATTTTTTTATTGTCTTTATGTCTAGAATATCTCCCAAAGATTTAAGGCAATTAGAGAAAAGTCTAGTAGATAGAGTCTGGTAGACCCAAAGCTTCGCAGGTATATTGAGCACACCTGCTTAGCTACTGAAAACTTCAATAATCTTCTTCTTAACACTTATTTTTGAAGACGGTTGACAATGATTTGTCAAAGAGCACAAATACAAAAACAAAAAATTTACTCCATGGTTCATTTTCCAACCGCTAAAGAGCCTAATCATCAAATATACAACAAGCTTGGTGGCCTTTGGACATCAGATCTTTTTGTAAAATTCGTTAAGTTTAGTTAGCTGAAATTTTAAATCGGGATTTCTAAAAATTTTGGTCTTTAGCCTCACTTTCACCAATGGCAAAATATTCTCGCACATCCGTGTATTTTGGCATCGTACAGATGCTGGAAACGCTATTCTCTAATTTTGCGAGACATCCTTAAAATGACAGCTCAGTTGTTCGATCATTATTGAGTAAAAATTTAGTAGCTCGCGAAGATATGGTGCCATTCATAGAAAAACCACCGTATCAAAGATAAAATTGGGATTGAGTGCAATAGAAAAGTTTTTCATACAAAAATCGAAAGTGGGCGTTGGATTTCTTCAAGCAGGTTTTTAAAGACTTCTAATACGCTTCGGAATATACCTAATCTCCATACCGAATTCCAGAACCATATTTAATTGGTATATTGGATATTTTACGAGGGTAGTTTGAGAAGACAGTGACTTTTTGAAATTTCTGCGCTGTAACTGCGTCATTTAGTTTGTGTTTAACAGCATTTGAAAGTAGGCTGATTATACATTACTGCCGTTAGTCCCGTTGTGGTCGTGCCAGAACAAATGGAGCTCTAGAGCGGTCGTCACGCCACAAATTGTCCATAATATCCATGGTATGATATGGGACCATAGGAAAATGAAAATTCGTAAGATGACTGATGGCATATCCACTGTATGGGTACATCACATTAATTTTTGGACATGAAAAGCTCCTTAAAAAGGGTAAAATGATCACCATCATTCAGCGCTTTTGGACCGATTCGATATTAGTTTCAAACAGAACCAAGTGCAATGTGCAGTTTTATCAAGAATGTAAGCATGCAAACGTGTGGAGTCACCGTGGCAAATTCCATACGAAAAAAAGAAGAAATAGCTGGGAGATAGGAGATTTGAATCGAATTAAGAGCACATCACTGAAACAAACGCCTCTTTTATGGTCTCGAGAAAACTTATTATTTGGAAGGATTAGAAAATTGAAAAAACGCTAAACAAAATAAAGAAATAACGCGCTTGTTTGTCAAAAAAAATAACTTTCATTAAAAAGTTCACTGACTACCCTCGTATTAAATTTCATGTTAATTACAACAAAACTAAAAATGTTCCAAAAAAATGTAAGGGATTGTGTACTTTAGTGGAAGTTATCTCCACCAATGATTCGATCTAGATCTATATGAAGGGTCTTGTTTGAATTGACCATGTTTAATATTCCTAGCTAAATATATATCTATCTATCTGGGTGCTAACAGATAGATAGATATATGAACCTTTTAATACTGTCTTCAGTTTTGACTCTAATGAAGACAATTACAATTAGGTTCAGAGTATTAAAACTGAAGGACTAGTTTTAGTTTATGCAGCCAGATGACAGACAGATGGTCTAGTCAAATCGATTAAGAATATATATGAAGCCTCCACACTTCCTTTCACGCGTTATAAACTCCAACTTCAACACATTTCTATATCGTTTCAATTTCTGTTGATTAAGAAAATATATACTTATTTGTGTGTACCTTGCCTCAGTCTGCTTGCTATAAACATGTGCCCAATCTAAATATAATCTTGACCATTTAGGACATACAAATATTTGGATGGTAGTTTCACGAACTCTCTATTATATACACATAACATCGTACAAAAAAATCATTGTTTTATCTCAAAAAATTTAAAAATTTTAAAGATAATTTAAGCAACACCTTCGCACCACGGTACTACATCAATCAATTCTAAAATCGCAAAACCAATAATTATTTAAAAATAACAAACAAATTCAAAAAAATGAGACCACTTAAAGTTGGTTGGCTTAAATAGTAGGTAGAACCAAATTAGAATTTCCCAACAATATTAGCAACAATAACACTAACAAGACACATTTCGATAACAGGGAAGTGAGCACGTACAGACCACCTCCGCACCCCGTCAGAACCGAATACATTCACTCGGCTTCGAGTCCAGTCAGTCTCAGGTGTGACCAGCGAATTCTTAAATCGAATCGATTCAGTTGAACGCGAAGATCGAACGTGAACGGTTGCCACGATTGCGGCTATCTGAATTATTTGTGCGGGCTTTATCGGCTTCTAGTATCTGTGTGAATGAGTGAGAGAAAAACAAAACAAAATAAATAAATGAATGAGTGAGTGATCGTCATATCTCGGTGATTTGAAAATGCGATAGTACCGGCTTAGTTGCATGTATATACATACATATCGGTGCATATATATGTACAGAAATAGTCATTACGCTAAAACATTGACTCATACACGATGTCTTGGAATACCAAGAAACTATTATGCCAAACAGTTTTTGTCTTTGGTATTGCGAATATTTTTGCACATGTACGCCTTACGCTGGATGAGCCTATACAGCCGTATGTAAGCGAGTATCGGCGTTATGGCCAAGGCTTCGACGAGAGCAGCGAGCGTATCCCGCTCCGAGATTTTCACTGTGAAGTCGATATCAAAAGCGCAAATTTCACAGAGTTTCCGAATGATGTAAAGCGCAGCGATTGGGCTGAATATGGTTGGAAGGTGGCGTTCGGCGAGACTTTGCGCCTACCGATCTGCTACATCAGTGATGGGCGACATGTGCACGTGAAATGTGCTTACGACGGTTTGAGTGCAACGGAAGTAGTGCCAACAGCTGCTTGTTGGCGTCTGCAATGCAAACCGGAAAACTTTACACACGAGTATATTCTAGGCAGCAGCGGACGCACGCAAACACATGTGAACAAATGGAAACACGCGCGTGTTGGTGAACACGTCGGACTGCATGATGTTTGCCTAATGCCGAATGGTCTGCCGGTGACACGAACGTGTTTATATCGAAATGGGCAAGCCGTTTGGGAGAACATCAGCCAATGGCCGCATGTCAAGTGTATGCAAGATACGCGACAGCAAACGATCAGCGTGCAACTGAATACGCTGCACGATGACATGTTGCAGGGCAAACAACGCACAAACGACTCACATGGTCGGCGTCAGGTTGCATCGCTGGTGCATGGCATGTTGCGCCAAAGAAAGCGTCAATTGTTACCCGCCGATGTACTAGTCACCAGCGGCATACTACGCAGTTTGGCTGATGAGGAGAGCGATACAGCGCTGGCACCTGATGTTGTCAGCATTTGCAGTTCGCTGATGGACAGCGATCGCTCGGTGCTGCGTTTGTCAGCTGATCTGAATGCCACAAATACGCTGTTGAACACGTTCGAAAGTTATATGGATGATATGTCCGAGCAGTTGGTGCCACAAGAGCGTTGTGGTGTAATCAATGAGAGCGCTTTTGCTAGTGATTCAGCGAGCAATAACAGTGAAGTGGAGAGTGTGGATTTTGCACATGTTGGCGTACAGGCGCACATAACACACAATTTGAGTGTCTTCTTTGTGAATCCAAGCTGTGCCAATATTACTGGCATCGCAGTATTTAGCAGCGCCGGGCCAGAGCTGCACACCTCTAAGTCTGGCTTTTGGTATCGCTTTCTTTATATGAACGAGTCGCTTGAAACACTGAAGCAGGAGTCATCATTGGAAGTGGCTGCATTCTTGCCAACAAATCTGTGGCAAATAATAAAGCTAAAACATGACACATTGGTATTCAAAGTCTATGAGCATGATGGGCTATTCGTTGAGACGGCTGAGGTGCTGCAACGCAAGCCGCACAGCAAGGTGCTATCCATCTCCATACCCGGCTTACGTGGTGAGTGAGCGTAGCTAGTTATATAAAAAGGGTATTCCATTTAGATGTGTGGTAAAATTGACTGTTTCATACGAACTCAAATATTAAGGACATATTTCAGCTGACATTTTGAAGTATTGCGACCAGAATGAACCGAATAACCAATGTAGTGCTCCGTTTTAAGGCTGCAATCGGATGGTGTGGCACCATGAGAGCTTGCATAAAACAATAAATAACGCTGCAGTTGAGTATAATCGACTTTGAGATACGCTGTTCCTTAAAACCTTAAATATGTGCGGAGCATATATGTCTATCTTTATCCGTGTGAGATATTTCTATATGAATAATCAACCACATTTTTAGGGAGGAAAAAGAAATAGGAAAATATTATTATACAAGTTTAAAGGCTCTATCTCTTATAGTCATCAAGTTTAGAATTTCACACGGATAGACAGGTAGACAGAAGAACATGTCTTTATCGATTCCACTAAGGATGCTGATCAAGAATATATACTTTTTATGATCTGTCACACTATGCTTCTGGCTGTTACATATATTTTCTCAAGCTTACCCAATTACCCTATATGTACAAGGCTTCACAACTTTCCCAACATCTCTAAAGTTTCCGTTTCTGTACTTTTGTGTCAATCTTCGAAAGAAATAAGGTCCAATAATGCCGCTGATGATAGAGTAATCAAATGTTTCATGATCTTTTGTTGAGTTTCGAAGCTCTATGCTCCATTTAATTTAGCTTGGGATGAAAGAAAAAACATTTTTAAAATTAAAATTTGAAATTTCAGTCTAAAACTTTCTATCGTATTCAAATATTCATCCTATAATCCAAAAAGGGTATATATACTTGTTAAGCTCATAAAAACGAGTCAATCTAGGCATATCAATCAATCAATATTCACCGAGGTTGCCAATTGGAAGGGAAGATACGGCTCACTATGAGTTAATATCTTATGTACCGTAGCTGACATTGGGTACTAGGAATACCTTTCCATATATAAAGAAATGCCTATTAATGCCTATTTAGAACCTCCGGATCAAACCTTACTATTGACGCAGCTGTGTTCCCTTTGTACTTGTACTGCCACTTCCGATTGCCTTAGGTTTATCGACATGAAGTCCATGCTCCGCCCATAATGTGCCTTGAATTTCCACCTTCCATGCAATCATCATTTCTTTATCTTGAGGGTAACGTACTTGCCATTTATTGATACCAATATATGAAATATGAAACTTTGAAAACAAGTTAGAAAAAACGAATCCACACAAGTACAGGGCTTACTCCTCGTATTCAAGCTCTTGAGTGTGCTTTTGCATAAAATTATCCAATTGCAGGTAAGCGTTTGCCATTAATTGAAGAGGCATATCTTCACAGATTGGGAAAGACTGAGTTGAATTTGTTCCTGTTTAAAATATTTAAAGCATTTCTTTCAATTAACGTCATCTTAAGTTCATAGTTTATAGTTTATCATTTTTGTTCGCCTCATCATACACATGCGTCAGTATATTTTAATATCCAAGCCCAAATTTGCTTTCTCTTTTAACATTTGTTCAACGCGACCTAACGACCTATTGTTATAATCAAAAACTGATAAAATTGCGGTTTTTACTTTGTTGTCAAGCTATCCTCCATTGAAAAATCCAAGACTTCTTCTGAAGTAAAAGGTACAGGTGCAGCCTTCCTTTTTCTATCTTCAAATGCACCTTCTTTGGAGATACCGCTGCTGCATGGACAAAAATATTTGTATTATTGCCATTTTCTGCTGAAACCTCAGTAACTAATTTGCGATTAAAGCGAGAACTCCCTTCATCATAGCACAATCGTAAGCATCCTACATTTTTAATGAATAAAGATTTGTATTTGGGACATTGCATTGGTTAAAAAAGGATACTTTTTTTCAAAAAATATTTAATTTTTCGTCAATATTTTTTTTTTTCCCCTTAGATTCGTCGGAAAAATAGAATTAGGTGGTAGTAGGTAATTGTTTTTTTTTTTTATTGCGATTTTTGACTTGAATTACACAAGCACAAAAAAAAATAGTTCGTGACCCAGAAGACAGACACATAGATTTCTAAGTTTTGAAGCTGCTGAAACTGAATGAAATTTTTTTTTAATTGTCCATTTTCTTGCTTTTACCCCTTGTTTGTTCACCGGCGTAACCAGTCAACCAAGACTACAGAACTAGCAACCTAGTCGCTAGCGGTGCTGCGTTCACTGCCTGTAATAGAAAACACCTACACAGTATTAATGCGCACAAGATACTTTATATACGCACCAATAAGATCCAACAAGTGATCTGTAAGTCAGCTTATACCAACGCTGATAAGCCAATCCTTAGCGACGAATCCACGAACTATCCCTTTTAGATATTCAAACACTGATCGCCTTATTTAATAAAAACACTCGCTTTAGTTTGGGTTTTAATATTATTTAAGTTTATTCACAAATCTTTACTATATGGTGACAAGTCGCACCAATTATTGTTATTTATTATTTTCACTAAATAATAAATAATACAAACTAAAAGTCTATAAATGCGTCCAACAACACAACACGTTGGAGCATAAAAACACTAACAAAAGTACTAGCTCTGCCCACCGCGGCAGAGACGATAATTAACGGTATCTTCTCTCTCGCTTGCTCTTTTTCTATACTATTTGCTATTGTAGTTCAGAAAGATAACTAAAACTTAACCCATTATTGGACTTCGCGGCATAAACACTCCTTACACCTCATCACAGTTACCCGTTACTACCCCTGGGAGAGGTTTGAAATTTTAATTTTATTGGGTAATTGGGATGAATGTGCATACATTTTTTCATATTTGATTCAAAAATAACTAGGGAAACACCCATGATTACACAAGTACGTATCTACACAATTAAATGCATCTTGATTTTACCACACTTAGTGCGACCCAGGAAAAACGGCATGGATGTGGTTTGTTCTCTTTGGAGTGACGTGAGTCACCTTGCTTTTCTTAATGCGGAGCGCAACTACCCATAAAATTGAAAATTATTACCCCCTCCCATGGGTAGTAAGGGGTGCTTGAGAGTGAAGTAGGGAACGAATTTGTTTTTGATGAAATTTTTTTAGGTTTCAACCACCCAAAAAATATAGGGATCGACACCGTACTCGACTTTTCGTGAAAATTAAACTGCCAATCCCCTCCCAGGGGTATTAGGGGCTGAAGGAGGGAACGAATTCGGCTTTTCCTCTAAATTAAAATGTGAACTACCGTGAGGAGGTGTAAAAGGGTGGAAGCGGTAGAATGGGCAAAACAAAATTTTTCATATTCGGTTTCAGCAATTCCTAGTTCAAAATCCTAGTACTATAGGGTCGGTCCTCTGGATCATGTATTATCAATGCAGGAATGATTCGATATATTTACCTCGAAATTTGGCGATTAAGTACCGAGCTTAGCCACTGTCAGAATTTGGAGTACAAATATTTCACTCATGGCCGTTGTTCGCTGTAGGTCGAAATCGATAATGGTCGTCCGAAAAAGATCGTTGTGCGTAAACAGATAAAGCAAGTGGTAAACCGTGTGATTAAGGCATCCTTGGACATTAATGGGGCCACCATACCGTTCAAAAGAGTTTGTCCCTTTGGATACCAAGAAATGTTGAAGAAATACAGCCATGGTGACTCCAAATAGTTTATGACATCGTAAACAGTGACGAATTCTGAAGAAAGTTGTTGCGGTTTATTCCGGTACAAGCGCCGGCGCTGCGCTGTTGCACTCAAAATTGGTGCAATTGAGCGGCGACAATTGTAACTCGGTGTTGTTTGAGAGGGAGGCTTTTATTGTTTTGTTGTTTCTTTTTATTATTGATATTTCATTAGATTATGTGGCATTCAATTAATTATTGTTTAGTTATAAGTTTATTTTGTATGTGTCGTAGCACATTTATAAGAATTTTTCAACTGTGTCTTACTTCAAACGCTGCAGCCAAGAGAAAGAACGATTATGCATGAGAATGCACATTTCTGTCTCTTTTCTTTTGCTGTAACCTCTTATATTAACTAACATTTTGTACAGACGGGAGGCATGTACGCATGCGTTCACATCTGTTAGGGTGGCCAGGCGTTATTATGCCACGTATCAGCTGTGGTCATAACAATATGCATAACAATCGACAGTATGGGTATTCCAAAATGAAACACACGGTAATGACCACTGTTTTTTTTTTTTTAAATCTGGCCATGTCGCAACAGTTCCGCCGGAGAAATTTTAATCGAAGAAAACAGTGACCAAAACCTTCACATTTGGCCAAACAAGGATTTAGGTTATAACGTCGGAACTAATGACGTGAATGGTGTTAATGAAGACGATCAGAAAGCCAAGACTGGAGAAAGTACGCCATTTTTTACAGTCTTAACTCTTCTGGCCGCCTTTATTGGTAAGATTGCGCTTTGGTTTCGACGTTATAATCTATACCCATGAAACAAATCTGGATAGTTGTCGTTGTCATTCAACAGCTCTTGGAGCGATGCTCATGCGATACTAATCTTGTTCAATATTTTTAAATTTCGAAACAAACTTCGTTGCCACAGGTTTCATGTCAAAAAGATCCGTAAAAATTCCATGCCATGAGCCAACCGTTATGCCGATATCCTCCGCAACTTCTTTAATTATGATTCGACTATGCTCCATAAAAATTTTTCTCATATATCAATCGGTTTGAATATCTCACATTTTTGAATGGTCTCCAAAGAAGTCCATCATACACTTTTGAGCTTTTGTATGAAAACCTTTTTTTTACAGAGAATATCAACTTGGAATTTAATATTTCTTTTTATGAATGAACCTGGGCTGGATTGTATGGGCTACCTCCATTGCAGATTTCATTTAATTACAAAGTACCACACATCTAGACGGAACAAACTCTATTTCAATATAATTCAATATTGATTATAAATTCTTCTTTCCCATACAGCGCCGCTCCCTGAAGCATTACCCTTTTTGCTGCGCAATCAAAAACAGATTACTTCCGCTGCCGAAAGCGCAGCAAGCGGTACTGGTTGCGGCTATTGGAACTACGAGACCTGGCTAACTGATGGCGTGCAAACCGCGCAAACGAACCGCAATAAACTCCAACAACTACATGATCCCGTAATTGTCTGCCACACACAACATTTGACGCAGTTTGCCTTTCTGCTCGGCGGCAGCTATCGCCAGAATGATCTCGGCGAGAATGTGCTTGTGTCGCCAGCACACGAACAGGTGTTGGACATCATATCACTGGTGGGCTGCTCCTTGTCACTGCTCGGTCTGTTCGGCATCTGGGTGACTGCTATACTATTCAAGAATTGGCGTAGCTTGGCGTCCACCAAAGTTTTGCTTAATTTGTGCGTCGCACTTTCGCTGCAAATGGTGCTCTTTGTCTTTGTCAATACAGATGATCTGACCGAGGAGCTCATGGCCGATAGAGCATTCGAACGCTGCGTTGCATTGGGTGCCAGTCTGCAGTACTCGATTTTAGTGCTCTTCAGCTGGATGCTAATTATTGCCGTGCTGCAGTTTCAACGCTATGTCACAGTCATCGGTATTGAACGTCCGCGACATTATATACTTAAATCGGCAATTGGCGCTTGGGGTCTGCCTTTGGTACCAACGCTATTGGTAGCCGGCATAGATCCGCAATCGTATCTACCAACTAAATATCAACTACGAACTGACACGGGCGTCTGCTATCCCTCGGGATATGGTCTTACCTTTGGTGTTGTGTTGCCGATTTCGCTGATCACAATGGCAAATCTGTTCATATTCATCTACGTCTTCTACAGCATCCAACATTCGCTGGGCCAGACCATGCAACGCATGGAGAAGAAGTTGATCATCAAGCAGGTGCGTCTTTCGATATTGTTGTTCTTTCTACTTGGGCTCTCCTGGATTTTCGGCATATTTGCCTACATGAAGGCCGGCGTAGCATTTTCCTATCTATTCTGCCTGACCGCCACCATGCAAGGATTTGTACTTTTTCTGTACTTTGTTGTGTTCGACGAAGCAACACGCAGAGAGTGGATGGAACTTATCTGTCCGTCATGGGTGGCCAAACAGCAAAAGAAGGGCCAAGAATTACAATCGATGACAACTTCTTCGACAAACGATGTAAGCCGAACAAACGCTTGATAAGCTTGATACCAAAATTGGAGAGAGGAAACATTTTAGAGTGAGCTGTATGCAAAAGAAAACTATTGAACAAATCATTTACAGTGCCTTAAAGATCTAAGAGATCCATAATTTAATCATTTTGTTCATCGTTAATTGTTAATTTATAAATTTTATGAGTTTCAGTATTTATTTCAATATATCCATATAGTATATATGTTACATAGGTATAATCAGGTACCTACAATTAAAGTATTTAAACATGCAAACTACTTTATTTCTTCCATCCTGAAGTTGTAATTTTATTTAAGAGATCATAGCATGGACCTAATACTGATCAACGAAACCCGACTGCAACCGGAAGTCTTCGTATTTATGCCTGGCCATAAAATCCATAAGGCGGACCTATACAAGTTTCCACCAACAGGAATGAACTGATTATTTCCGCATTGTAGCTTCCCCCGAAATTTCCTTTATTAAGCTTGGGAGCAGGTTCTTGATTGGCAACTATTTTAATGCAAAACATCGATTCTGGGGAAACTACAGAACGAATGTGAGAGGCAGAAAACTACAAGAAGCCGTGGCTCAAATTTTGCAACTGCACTCTCTGAGCGCAATAGATTTTTTCGTCTATAATGGGCTAAGATCTGAGTAACAAAGCATCAGGGTATAGTTTTAAATATCCTCTGACCACCTCCTCTCGTAAGTAGACCTAGACAACATCCCACAATTTTTACTCCAAATATAGCAGTATATCCTCGAACTAGATTTGAATATTGAGATTCTGCAAGCTGAGGATATTCAAGATGCCCACAAAAAAGTACACTCGCTGATGTGAGCACAAGCTACTCTCTCTTGTCGCTGGCGAAGCGTTATAACAACAAGCAGTTCCTAAGCACCCAGTCAGAACGCTTGACGGTACCTGGGTCACATCTACGCAAGAACGGGCCGAACCATTTGCTGAAAATTTAGAGGAACTATTTCAACTCTTCAATATATCTTCTGCAGAAACAAAAAAGGAAGTTAAGTTGACACTAGACAGTACATGGCAACTTGTCCTCCCAGTTGCTCCCATTACAGCCTATGGAATCCTCCAAAGCCTCTAGACCATGAAGTCCCAACGCGAAGATGGGCTGGATAACTTGTCGCTAAAAGTCCTGGTTCAGATATTTAACGCGGTGCTGAGATTAGGTCACATACCATACCAAGGCAATGGAAAAAGACTTAGTTCTGTATGACCCTAAATCAGGAAAGAGCCCATCGGCAGTGCATTCATACAGACCTATCAGCTTCTTGCAGTAGCCAAGCTGTTCGAAAAGTGTCTCTTGACGAGGATGCTGACGCCTGAAACTGTAAAGGATTGGATACCAACTTTCCAACTTGGATTCCGGAAAGCCCATGGAATTCCAGAGCAATTAAGGAGTGGTCAATTTCATTCTCAATGGTTTTAAGACCAAGAAGTACGTCACACAGAACTTTGATAGAGTTTAGCATGGTGGTCTCCTGTACAAACTAAAAAGTCAGTTGCCAGCCCAATTGTAATTTAGTAACTTGAAGCTATTTTTGGAGTAGAACAGTTTCTATTGTCCTGGTTGAAGTAGAGGCAAGGGTTAAAGTCATCCAAGCTTGGATACTTCATGAAATTGTGCTTAGTCCAACGCTGTACACGCTCTTCACACACGACATGGATACTGGATATGTATCAACCTGAGTAAATGTGCTGGCGTCACTCACACCCTTTGATTGGATGAATGTTTGGGCGTCGTCTTCTTAGATCAACTGTGAACCATTTCCCGGACATAAGTCGCTCCAAATGCCCCATATTACATGCGAACTTCAAATATAGAAAACGACCTAAGAGTTCCCAAAAATGGGGAGGTAATACATGGAGCGTCTGAGAAATCATCCCAACCGGTTAGCTAGACGCGAAAGAGGGGAGTCATTATGACTCCAGAAAATTGATGGTGAGAATTGTTGACCAAGTAGTTAAAATGGGCCATTTGTTCAATAAAAGTTGAGCCAAGCACATAAAAGCTATTGCTCTGGGTGTATGTAGTCAATGTTTAAGTATTTGTTTTCGAAAATATAAAATGGCGGAACCAATATGGTGTACAAAAATTGAATGCTGTTTAGCTTTTAAAAATAAATAATCCGTGCTTTTAATGGCTACTGATTACAAATATTCTGAGTCGACTACCAGAGTTGAACTTGGCAATACGAAAATTATTCTGAAACAATTCGTTCCAATTCGATCATAGTCATGGAAAAATTCCATTATTATCGCAGTCGGAGCCAAATTATTTTATTAGAGATCACCAAAGGTTGGTTTAACAAGATAAGACAAGCCAAGATTATTATTCCATTTCTTCACCTATGCTCCAACAGTCACCTCCTAACAGGAACTGTTGACTCGAGGCAGCCATAGAAGCTCTTATGGCGAAGGTTGACACACTTCAATCTAAGTTCAAAGAACTTCAAGAGACTAAAAAGTTTACTTAATGCCAAAAAGTGACACACCAAAGACTCAGCCTCGGATTGTGGAATGCCCTTGTGATTGCTGCTCACATTGAGAAGCTAAAGCAATTCCACATTGGACATAATTTGGATGTGATGCTCATCACGAAAACATGGCTTCAAACGAGAGCAGAGCAAATCAGATGACCCCAGTAACATATCAAGAGGTGGTGCGGCTGTGCTTTTTAAACAAGAGATTTCGTACTTTCAACATGAGCCTGTGACCACCATTCAAATTGCCACCTTGTAGCAGCCTTCAACACCGCTCCAAAGATGGAAAGGTCGTTTGCTGCCGCCTGGAACTGACATAAACGCTTTCGTCGAGATCAGAAAAAATTCATTCCAGATGACATTGATGATGCGCATGCGATATTTCTTAATAAAGCTTTGCTGCCCTTCTCGCTTCGCATAATAATACATCACGATGCTTAAGGTCAAGTTCCAGGCTTCCACCTGCGCTAGAGACACTATTGGTGATTAAAAGAAGGCTTAGAAAGCAATTCTGTCGCACTGGAGATCCCAATGTGGATAGAGTCTACCGCTGAGTAGGCAATAGAGTGAAAAACTCCTTCCAACACGTAAACAATGCGAAATTGACCGATTCTTGAAGAATATCTCCCAGGATGACTCGATAAAACGATCTCTCTGGAAGCTAACAAGGAGATACAAACAGCCGGTGGCCCCTAAATTCACTATAAGAAGGGCTGACGGATCTTGGGGATGATCTCCAAGTACACAAGCTGAGGCATTTGGATTTGCTTCCATCTGTTTGGTTTTACCTCAATGAACAGAGCTCGTGAGGTCCTTGATATACTCGGCTAACTTTGGCTTCCAGTCGCTCCCATAACAGTAGAAGAAGTTTTGGCTCACATTAAAGCTGTGAAACCTAAAAAAGCTCTTGGAGAAGATGGGCCGGACAACTTTACTTTAAAAGTGCTGTCATTAAAAGCCTTTCTCTTTCTGGAGCTCATCTTTAATGCTGTGCTGAGGTTGGGACACATTACTAAGCAATGAAAGAAGGCAAAGATCTGCAAGATACATATGGCTGGCAAAAGCCCCACTAACTTGGACTCGTACTATTTGACGTGAGTAAAGTCAAGAAAAGGATCCTTTTCACCAGACATGCTTTGGGCCAAAGAGACTTCAACTCGTAAGCTACAAGTTTTAACAGAAGTTTTAACAAGTTTTAATAGAAGAACGACATAATAGGGAAGGTGCAATTGTCCAGCTGGTAGATGTTCTCGACAAATATAAGGTGGACATCACTTCAATCTAGAAAATTGGATGAATAGGACAAAGCTGCTATTCAACATCTTATGACGTCCAACTGTCCGCAATATGCATTAAGTCCTAATTATTCAATATAAGCCTGATTTTTGCAAGAAAGAGGCCACTACACAGCGTTACTTGCGGCAGTTACCCCTCAACTTAGCATTGAATATGTGAGTCGATGTCTGAAAGTAAGTTGTGAGAGGAAGTAACCAATTCGCTATTAACTATTGCCGTGGACAATGTAAACCAGTTGAGTGGAACGGCCATCAATGCGGTCGAATTCAGTTGCCTTTGTATTGAATGGAGAAGAAGAACCATACAGATGATCAGCGAAAGGTTTCTCTTTTTCCGACCGACACCACAAGCCACTGGCATTTTGAATGGGTGCCATATTTGGTGTTTTAAGTTATCGCGTCGCCTTCCATAAATTGTGCGCTCTATTAACAGGCTCAAGCTGGCTGATGTAGCCTACTAGGACTTGGTTGTGTAGTATATAAAGCAACTGTTTGAACTGCTTGGCTACTCTGTTGGCAGCGGCTTTGTCAAGAGAATTAAGCGTACAATGTAGACTAGGTTTTTCTCTTACCAGAGTCTATACATTAGGCTAGCATAGGAGTCTTTGCAAGCTTGCATAGTAGTTCGCGTTCTACAGACAGGAATGGTGACCTACATAACCTTCTGCATAAGACGCACCATTTCTTGAATAGTATCAACAATCTCGTCAGTAGGGCTAATGGGCGCATTCATGATGATGTGCTATTCTAACCAAAACAGAGACATTCTGATGTTGATATTCTTCTCAAATAACTTGTTGATAATTATGTTCAGGTATGAGCGTCAGACAAGGCACAGGAGCACAGGACAAGGCACTTGCTGGCATGCAGTCGAAACTTCGCGTGATAGCTATGTCGAGTACATCCACCTACTTGCTGGTGTCAGCAGGACAGCACATGAGCTCTTCCGATGCAGGTTATTGGTGCTGATGCAGTGAATCAGAGCTTGAACTCTCGGATTGGAGAGACTTGAACCACGCTGTGGATCATTTACCAAGTTCATCAAAGAGCTGTTGAAACATTTGATGGTGGAACATATGCCGCAGCGCACAGCGCAGATCACCTGTCGGGCTTATTTTTTTTATTCTGGTGTATTGAACACATGTGAGCTCAATGGACGCCAATGGGTAAAATTTTATACCGTTTTAAAATAATATGGCAGAACCACCCCAGTTCGTATCATTGTATTTTAAAATATGACCTATTTGTTAAATGTGTTTCAGCCACCAGCAACACATTCATGTGATTTGCTTTAAAGAATTGTTGGAATTGTTGTGTAGACACATGCCATTTGCATTCCAGAGTACAAGGCTCAAATTTATTTGCACAATTCGGCCTGATCTGTGGTTAGAAGCTGAGTAAAAGCAGCAAATTTATCGAACATTGCCTCCATTTTCGCGTCCAAAGTTACACAATAGTACAGAGATTTCTTTAAGAGTGAAGGGATATTGAAGACCTTTGACTACAGTTCGGTATGCTGGTTCCACTTTGACCTGATATGTTTGGAAACGTATATAATTGCCTTCAAAGTAATTTTCAGCTTTCTGTACATCGCAATATCCTTTGCCAGCCTTAGAATCGAAAGTACCTTATTAAACTATTTTTGTCAGGTCACAAAGCATCTGCATGATGTCAGTAATCTCTGGCAAAAATATTGGTAGTGACTTTGACTTGTCGTCGACATCTTTTGCTAATCATCCAAATGAAAAAATAGTTTTGCGAAAAACCCCTTTGGTACATCATACTTCAATTCGAATAAAATGCTCTGTACAGGACCATATCGAACCGCTACAAGGATTATTTGTTAGAAAAATATTTTTTTTTTGTTTCTTTAACAAATTTTTATAAAATATACTTAATAGGATTATATTCCCTATACAAACTTTAGGTTTAATTGACTGCCAATTTACAATAAGTTATGGATTAGTGTCTCAATCTTGCTCTGGGCTTGCAGCTGTTGAGAAGTTCCAGAGTTCTGGGAGCTCCCAGTTTCTTGCAATTGCTGTGAAAATCGTTTATACTTAGTTTTTTCGTGTGGTTGGTTAATAGACAATGAATACCTATTAAGGGGTTATACCTGTTTGGAGGCTTAAAAAATTGTCGTTTTTCAAGATTTTTTTGTGAGTACAGTTTTAAGTTATCGTTGGCAACTAATATACCAGTTAGGTTTTTTGCAGTCCTCCGCGGAGAGCAAATGAAGTCCCCTGGATCGTCATCTGGAAGCATGGAAAAAACTTTTTACACAAGATCATAATTGTTTGTTAAGAAAAATCCTCTTCGTCAATTTCCAAAATAATTTATACTTCACTAAATAAATAAATTGAAATAACAGTTTCTATTGCTCGCCGAATTACAAAATATGGTTTCGAGAAAATCGCGTTTGAAGTTTCTCAGCGCTATAACTTTTAGAAATCTCAATAATCGATATAAAATTAGAATTTTCTCGCCCAGATCAGTTTTTAGAGATTAGGGAAAAACAGAAGATTGATTCTAGAATTTTGACCAAGGATTCGGACTAACCGACATATATCCATTTCATAAATCACATAATTATGCTATAATCTGTCCGATATTATATATTTTTTGGTGCTGTGCAATTATTATGTAAGATATTAGCAAACGAAAGATTTAAATGCTTTTAGTAGAATTATGTTAATTTATTTAATTTTTTTTTAAATAACATAACTGTTTATATTTAGATTTGAATCGTATTTAATTATTTTAAAAAAATCCAAATTTGTTTACAATTCATATAACACACCGAACACATGACCCACACGAACACATGACCAACGATAGGAATCCAAACATAGGAACATGTCGATAACGATAACGATGAAGAGTTAATCGGCGATTTAACAACAACAAAATTTTACTATAATGACAAAAAAAATTTTCTATGATTATAATTGCTGGCTGTAAGTACAAATCTTTAAAAGTATTTTACCCACAATAATAGCGCGCTCAACGCGACAATACCCGGTTCGCACCGGTATCATCGCCAGATACCAATATCGATACAAATATTTTTTTTTCTGCACTCAGCACTCATCTCTAACTAAACACTGCTGCATAGAAATGTGCCGGTATTGCATAAGTAGCTGCAACACAGGGTGTTTCATTGGCATGCATAATGCAAAGGGTGGCTTTGTTAATAAAATCAAATATTTAAACAAAATTAGGAAAAAATTTTATAATTTAAATAAAACTTAGCAGAGAAGAGAAAACAGTTTAGTTTTTTAACTTTGCAATAATTGTTATTGAAAGTGAACTAAAATCGATTATTAATTAGCAGAAAAGCGGTCCGATTTATTAAAAACAAATAAAAAAAGGATATTGAAAATCAAATTAAAATTTTTACAAATAACTAAATTAAAAATAAAATTTTTCGCATAGCACAATACAAAAAAAAAACAACTTATAAACTGCTGTAAAGCCGAAAAAATCAAAATGTTGCTGAGCTACTGCTTTAAATTTGACACATCTCTCTGCAAATTTTTCTTTTAAATTTGGATTCTGAAAGTTAATGACTTCTACTTTCTAACAGCTTATCATCTTCAACTTCCAATATTTAGAAGCTAAAATAAGTAAACTGAAAACATCTAATAGAACTGATTGAACGGTAAAAAATCCAGCATATTTTTCTTAAACATTTTTAGCAATATTTCGGTAACAATATTTTGTAACTTTTAAATTTATTGACTCTTTGCTAATTCAAGCTGAAACAACTTAAAAATCAAAAACTATTCAGTTCTTCAAATCTGTCTGAGCTTTATGCTTTCAGTTACGGGAGAACTGCAAGACAGTACAATGTAGATATACTGTTGAAATTTTAATCAAAAATACTAAAAATGATATGCAATGCTATGTGTTTTAAAGGTATTCACAAGGACATAAATTTACTGTAAAGGTT
This sequence comes from Leucophenga maculata, assembly GCA_035044805.1. Taxonomy (NCBI): domain Eukaryota; kingdom Metazoa; phylum Arthropoda; class Insecta; order Diptera; family Drosophilidae; genus Leucophenga; species Leucophenga maculata. The sequence continues at coordinate 125,303 of JAWNNP010002746.1, read as the reverse complement.
AGAGATGAATTTGGAAATACTGATGTATTTTCGAAGGAACTGTCACCTCCATCATAACGTGGAATTCGAATTTTAACAGCTTTCAGTCCAGTACAAATTTTAATTGAATTTTTTGGTAAATAATAAGCCTTAAGAAGACCTTCGTCGAGCTTCAACTACGAACAAGATGAAAAGATTGCGAAAGAACTGGGACTAAATAAGATGGCTGTGTCACAAATAAATCCACACATCTGTTTCTTCGAATATTAAATGAGGTCAAAAAGGAGATTGCTCAATTTTTACTAAAACAATCACAGAAGTCCAGTCACATTGGTAAAATCGTAAAAATACATCAAACTAAATTTTCGAAGTACAACTCGGAAACCGAAGAGAGCAGCCCAAAATTAATACAAATTGATATGAGACAACAAAAGTCATAAATTTGTTGATGTTTATTTATTTCAACTGACAAAAATTTTAGCTTAATACAGATCAGTCCGAAAATATAAAGAAATTAATAGTAATTATACAAGAAATAATGAAGAAATAAATATTAAAAATTTGAAATATTTGTTTAAGGACTTTTGTTAGTCCTCCCCGTTTAAATTTTTATTATGTTTCGCTGTTAAACATATTTAATATCTAAATATAATTTATACATTCAAAATTTTATTGTTTTCGCTTTGTTCAGTAAAAGCAATCTGTACAGTTTAATATGTGCAGCTGTACCCGCCACACATTGCTGCAAACTTAATGCAATCTAAAATCCATAATTATCTTTAATTAACACCACCACTACCATGTAGAATGCAACTGTAAAAGAAATACCCTGTGCCATGCATTACTTTATATAAGTGCAAGTGGACCAGCTATACATTTGTTGACCACTGCACATCACTAGCAACGGTAGACATCTTCTTATTTTTAGTTAAGAAATAAAAGGCCCTGCTGAGGAAAAAATTAACTTTAAATTAAAGCTAATAAAAGTAAAAATTACTTCAAAGAAGCCGAATCAACATAAAAGAAAAGCTCGAAAATATTACAAATCGATTCGATTGTAAAATGCAATTAAATTTCTGTTTGCAAGTTCCGCTTTGCGTTGTCGTTCGTCGCATTTCGCTGCTGTCAGTGTGGCATGTGAACAAGTGAATAAAAATTTATTAAAACTTTTATTACCGTCATTCTTCGTATTTGCCAGCGCGAAAAAAAACAAGGATCGAACTAATTGAAGAGAAACTGTTCGATAAAAATACATAATTAAAAGGAAAGAATAAAAGTGCGCCAAACATATTTTTTGCAAACGGCGTGCTGGAATAGAATAAACCAAAAGAGAAATAACGAAAGAAGCGCAAGGATACTCGCCATACAAGAGAATTAGAGAGAAAGAACGAAAGAAAAAATGAAATTTTGCATTAAATAGGCAAAACAAAAGAAATCATAGAAAAGAAAAAGCGAGTAGCAGCGAGCCAGCGAACGAACGAACGAACGGAACGCAGCATACAAAGAAAGAAAGACAGAAAAAGACGAAATAGAGATAGTAGCGCGAACGAGTGAGCAACGTACAAGAAGCAAGCAAAGCAAGAGAAGAAGTGCGTGAATATTTAGAAAAATTAACGCAGAAGAGAAAAATACATAAATAAATCGTTGTTGTAATTTAATTACTGCAAGCAGCGTTTTGCATATTCGATGCAAAATGTTTAATTATTATTGTTGAAACGTTCGCAAAGAGTAGACGAAGGGAAAGATAAACGCAAGATACAAGCGATTTCATATTGTAAACATTCATTGTCTTCGCTGCACGAGTGAAGAAGGAACGTGAAGAGCGGAGTGTCTTTTTTTTTTGGAGACAAAGAAAGAAAATTCGCAGCCAACCAACTCCACGACTTGGAGCCGAGCAGCACGAATTCGATTTGCAATCGAGTGCAACAAAAAGTAGAAGCAGAAAAAAGGAAAAACAACAGTAACCGAAAGCAAAAACAATTGCAGCGCAAAATGAACAGTAGCAAGCGCAAGAATCGTCCGAGTGGAGGTGGTGGTGGAGGCGGCGGTGGCAGTGGCGGAAACAGCATCTCAAGGTAAGCATCGAACGAGCGAAAAGACAAATAAAAACAAAAGAATCTAGTCCGCATTGCGAGACTTGGACACTGGGCCAGTTTATATGAAAAAAAAAGAAAGAAAAAAATTTAAAAAAAAAAACTGGCTAACTGTGGTGTGAGCGCCTGTTTGTGTTTGTAAGGTGCATTTGTGGTGGTGGAGGAAGTGGAAATACGCCGATCTGGCGTTAGGTGAAAGCGTGCTGTGTCAGTGTTTGTGATAATTTTTTTTTTCCTATAATTTTGTTAGTTTATTCAATAAAACACTTGCAGTCAATTCGCATGCAAACGCCGTGTAGAATTTCAGTTTCAGTTGTATTTCGTTTCGTAGAAAAAGACAAAAGCCAGCAGCTTATATAATGATGCAACACCAGCTGCGGCGACAACGGCGGCAATAACAGCACATGGTGACTGCCGCGGCCTGCTCTACGCTCTACTCGCCGTTCCTATGCGCATATTTTGCTTCCTCTTCTGCGTTGTCATCGATATTTTGCTACTTTTTTCTTCTTTAATTTTATTTTTTTTTATTTCTTTTGGTTTGTTTACATTTTCCTTTCACGCCTGCTACGCCCTAAATTGGGTTAAAATTTCGCATGGCCCTCAGTTCACCCAACTACTAGTGCCCCTTCTATTTATTGGTCTGTCCGCTTTGTGGTTGTTGTTTTGTAGTCGCTGCTTAAATACTTTGCATATTTGCATTTTCAATTACAATTATGTTTTTTTTTTTTCATTTTTTTTCAATCTATGTTTTTCTTTTTTACTTTGTGTTCAATATTTTGCGTTTGCCTTTTGTGCTTAGTTTTTTTTTCTTCTTTTATCTTGCACTGTCAGCATTTTTGCTGCAAGTGAAGGTTCGCATATCTGTCTGTCCGGTGTTGGGCCCCCCAAAAGCAAAGTATTGCACATCTGCGACCCGCCTTTACCCTGTATTGCCTGAAATTTGGGTCATCTTGTTTGACCGTAGTGTAAGGTGACCATACGTTTGGTAGTTATTGCTTGTAAATTAATATATTTTATTAAAATACGTTGCAATCATTGACTAAGCGCGGTATGTGAAGTTTGTGTAAAAGTGTGTAGCAGCCAAAATGTGGCGTGGCAAGTGTTTTTTTTATATCCGTATAAACATGTGTACGACTTTTGTTTAACTGTAAAGATAAAATTTCGTGTTTTGTTTCTATGCGAACAATATATGCAATATGGATGACTTTATAACGCACCACTATATAATATAGTCGGCTACAAAATTTTAAATCAATTAAAAAGGCTTACCAAAGGTACAGGGTATCAAGAAATTGGTCACACTCGTCTGCAGTAGTCTCTCTTTTAGTAATTTAAACAAAATCGAGTTATGAAAAAAAACTCGATTGCAACAAAAAGTGTGAATTGAAAAATAAAACTTTTATTTATAATTTATTTATAATTTGACAGTTCACTCATAAATCAATTGTTAATTAAAACATTTGACTACAAAATTTTTTTTTTTTGTGTAAAATCTATAGAAGCAATAATGAAATAAAAACCTTCTGTTATGTTATCTCAATGTGGATACGGTTCTATCCATGTCTCATATCTTAAAATATATCGTGATGTTAGGATAACTAAGTAGGTGTGTAACGGAATTATGTTATATACATAGCCCGGAGCAGTTGGTTAAAAAATAATAGAACACTTCAAAAATTGTACTCTAAAAAAATATTTCTTTGTTAACCCTGTACTGTAGGGTAAAAGTTTTTATTAAGTTTGTGCAAATATATGTAACAGGCTTAACATACTACATATAGTACATATAATCCTCTTCCTTCGTATCAAATTTCAAGTTCACATAGACATCCGTCTGTCTGGTTGTCCATATTAACAAAGAAAGCTTAGAGACAATGACAGATTAGTTCTTTAAGCTTTCTAAAAGTTTCTAAGTTTTTGTATTAAACAACTTTTATTTTTTATGATACTTTCTCAGATGGCCTTCAACCGTCGTTCGCTCGTCCTCCATTTTTTCGTCGACGAATAAAGTTTGAGTCACCATGAAAACCATGCGTGGTGAAGCTCTTTCATCCATTCGGATTAGGTGACCAGCCCAGTACAGCCGCTGGAACTTTATGCGCTGGAATTTGTCAACCTCACCGAATAGCTCGTACAGCTCGCGGTTCATACGGAACCTAAACTCGTCGCCGATTCTGATAGAACCGAAAATCCTGCGGAGAATCTTCCAGCCCAAAAAACATCTGTTTGCAAGCGTAATTCTTCGCCTGATCTCCAAGATAGACGAAGTTTTCTACAATTCTCGCATCATTACTGACCGTCCAAAACGGAATGATGTAGTGCGAGAAGACACCAAGTTCTTCGTCTTGTCCTCATTTAACACTAGACCTATGAACCGAAACTTTTTTTCAATCTCCGATAACGCCTTGCTGATTCGATTTGCTGTACGCGAGCAGCGTCACTCTCTTTTGGAAGATCGAGCCAGACATATTCTGTATGTACGGACACTGGCGTATGATGCATTCCATCAGTAGATTGAAAAAATCACAAGACAACGTATCATCACCCAGCATAAAACCCTTTTTGTTATTAAAATTTTCGAAGTGGCTATTTCTTACCCTGACAACGCTTTGTGTGTTTGATTGCGTCATCATATATTATATAAAAGTTTGTGCATACTCCTTACCAAATCTTCGCCGCCGGTCTCGAATGACTCCGCTGGCAGCCCATCAAAGCCTACCGCTTTGTTATTTTTCGGCTTTTTGATAACCGAATCGACCTCGTTATAGTCCGGTGCCATCATTAACTGGTGGTTTCGCTGTTATTTCTCTATAGGCGTTATTGTGCGTTTCATTGCCTCCAAATAGGTTAGAAAAATGACTCCCCCATAATCTCAGTTATTCCTGTGCATGTGTAACCAGATTTTCATTTTCGTCTTTACAGAAAGTAAATCCGGGCTTAAACCCTTAGGTCATTCGCTTGACCTTTTTAACAAAAATTTCGAGATTAATTTCTGTCACAAAACCTCTCAACATCCTCAAACTCACGCCTTTCTTGCTCCTTTTTTTGGGGTCTCTGTTTGTCTCAATATCACTTTCGTGAAAAGTTAACCAATTGTATGAAATTTGGTATAGAATTAGACAGGACGTTAGGAAGGGACACAGGCTACTTTTTGTAAAAATCGTAGGGCGCGATGACACAACTAACATACAAGCGACAAGTGTGAACAGTTTGGCTTTTCTGGGCGCAGGCGAAGCACCGGATGAAGCAAGTTACATATAAAGGCGGGCACATTTTTTTAGAAATATTTGACATTTAGTGTTTTTTGTGTTCAGTAAGGTTTTACCATAAATTAATAGAAGGAATTAACCAATTTTTTTTCAAGGTTCTTAGAAATTTTTGCGCTAAACTTGGTTGTTATTTTGTGTTTAATAAGTTGGCTATAAAATGTTTAGTGAACAAGTTTGAGTTGGAATTAAGTCTATACGACCAGATGTCTCTAATATAGAGACTGTAGGGAAGAAAATTTTTCACTAGCGCCAGCTTTGAATCTATTAAAAACTTTTGCGATTCTCGACATAACACAAAGTCGTACTTTGTGCTTGGCTTGTGGTTTGCATACGTAAAAGGAGGCATTGGCTAAAGATCTGAAGCCTAATGACCGCTTGAGTCGGTAGTTTGATGATAGGAAGTTCAAATGCATGTACTTTCTTAATGGTAGACCCTACCGTATAAAACACCAAATTTTTAAATGTATGTTTCAGGCATCGGTTTAAAATGTATGCGTAAAACTAGAATTTGTCTTACTTTTCCCTACAAGCCCTCTGCCCATTGCAAGAGGAAATATTTTTTTTTAAAACTTAAGCTAGAGAACAGGCTATATGATTTTCTAAAGCAATTATCGTATGCAATCATTATCAGACTGCCATATATCTGACAAGAGTTAGACTATTACACAATTTCCGTTTAGTTTGCTGTCATCTATTCTTGAAGTTTATGTATGTATTTGAAGCTATTTTCAATGCAATATACTAAAGGTGTCAGATATCTGGCTCCGTCTGAAATAATTATTTTTTAATTACATACTTGAATGTCTACCATTTAAACTGGCAACTAAGCAGAACTCTATCGACTCGATTAAAGTATGTCTACATTTTACGAGTCGAACTTGTATAGAATGTTTACACTTGACTAAACATTATTGTAATAACTTCGGAGTCTACCATAATATTGAAGTTTATACAACGTGCACTGCTCTATAAATTCTAATTGAAAGCTTTTAAAACAAAAAAATTTACGTTTCGGTTAGTTGAAATCTGCCGAAACTATGGGCAAACGACAAGAGGGAATAAATAGTTTCAAAAATCTGAACATTTTTCATACTTTTCACAAATATATAAATTTTATTTCATAAAATCAGTGTGTCTATACCAGTTTTTTGGAGAGGAAAGCTTCAAAACGGATTAATGCATGTATTCACATACAACGTATGTACATGGCTAATTCGATTCATGATGTTATACATACTTTATTTTGAACCTCCTTTGGGTTTTAAAATAAATATACTATCCACCATCAGCTTAAAAGCAAGTTCAGACGAATGTCCGAAATATATTAATCTTTTTGCTTCGAAAATAGTTGTAAATATGTACAAAGTCAACGAAAACTGTTAAAATATTTTCTTTCCATGTATCTGGCCTAGACTGAACCTATCTTTACTAAAACACAATTTAGAGTCGACCATTTCTCGAAATTTGGTATTGAATAATTGGCAATAAAGTTGATATTGACTTTAAAAATAAAATTTATCAAATTACTCTTTTTTTTACAAAATTACCCTCCATCACTGCATTTAAATTCACGAATACAATGTTTTTAAACCAAATTTAGGTAAATTCGGTCGGAGATAGTCGAGGTTATTAGGGTTGATCGAATAAATTGCATATGTTATTGAATTTTTTTTTTTTTATTCAAAATGTTTTTATTGCGGCTGTATATATTTTCGAATATCATATTCTCGGTTAAGGAAACGGCAGCAGTCGCAATCATATTCTGGTTTCACACTTCGAGTTCAGGTCACGGTGAAACCGTTCACGTGTTCTTCGCTTAGAGCACTGAAATTCTCAGAGAAGATTCCTAGATAAGCATTGACTAATTTTTTATGTTTTTGTATATTTTATTAAGGTATTCTTCTTGTCTATAAGTTCAGCCCAAGAGGGCTTGTCGGCTTAATATTGTTAAGCTGTGTACATTTTAAGTTATAGATATTTGGTGAGGGTGAGTGCATCTCCCTTTATCTGGTTGACCTGGCTCTGAGGGGGCGTAGTATTAGGTCCCTTTTAAGCCGTTGCAGTGGTCGGACCCTTCACAAATCATTAAACAGGGGCTTTGGAGTTAATACCTGTAGATGTACCAGCTGGATTGGTAAGTTATCTGCTGCTAGACTGGTTAGATTCAGGTCTTGGTGCAGCAGAGTGTTTCGAATAATACACTCACAACCTGTGATTAGTCTAGTAAAAAAATTTTCGGTCGACTGTAGTCATTCGCTATAGCCCAGATTGAACAGCTATATTTCCAGGTCGTCGCAATGATCTATTTGTAAAGTGTAACTTTGTAAAAAGATAAACAGCAACTTACTAAGTGCACTGAGGAGCCAATAGTGCTTGGCTTCAGCGCGAGACCAAATAGCTGTTGTATGGGCAGTAAATATAAGGATGCAGTCCAGGATGATGCTAAGGTATTTGGCGTGTTTCGTCTTAGTGTAAAGCTGATGCAAATGTAGCCAACGTCATTCATTCTGGATCGACAATTTGGCTTTCGTCTCTTTGTGGCATGTCGGCCGTGTACAGGCAGAACAATGGTGAGCCCAGCACATTTCCTTGTGGCACTTTTTTACTTCGAAGAAAATGACGAGTGGAAACGGACCGCAACTGCCTTTCTTCAAGGTACGACCGCAGTAGCCGCATTCAGTTTCTCATTTATTTTTGCAAGTAGACCTATATTGCCATACCCAGTCAAAGGATTCTTTAATACCCAATAAGAGGGCGTTGCAATATTTTTTATTGTTGAACGCCTGCAGAATTTGGTCGTCGACGCTTTGGCCAGCTCAGAACCCAAACTGATGTTCAGGAGATTCCATGATCCTGACAATCCGGGCAGCAATTAGTCTCTCAAACACCTTCGAGATGGAAGGGAGGAGTCTTATCGTTTGGTAGGACCCAAGGTCCGTTTTCAGGTTTTTGGATTATTACTAATCCGAACTTCCACTGTTCAGGGAAATATTGTAACGTCAAATAGCGTTGAAGATCAACGCTATGAGGAGGATTGCACGACCTGGCAGTGCCTTCAGAGTGGCATTGCAAATAACATCGTGGCCTGGGGCTATGTTTAAGCTCTGACGGCTTGATGGGCAGATCCATTTGATGTGCTTACGAAAGGCACTCACGTGACTTGATTACTTTATGTTCATAAGCTAGATCGATCGGCTTGAAGCGCTCGGATAGTTGTTCACATCTTCGCCTTCTCCGACACCATATACCGTGTACATCTGCCAGTGGCGCCTTATTAAATAAATTTATTTTTAATAAATAATCTATATTATATAATTTTTTATTACGTTTAATTTGGTTGTTTCCTAGAAAACCGCCGATTCACGACGTTCTTAAGAGCAATCCATGCACTAAATTTCGATGGAAACATCAAATCAAATCCTTCATCCACAATTTTTTTATTTGTTGCTCTACAAAATTTAATTTGGTACACAACAGTTTGGGAAACACTCCTGCCGTGTTTGTATATAAATTCTCCATCTCTATCCAATGTCTTGATAAAATTTATTTATTTAATAAAGATTTTCGATCGAAATTAGTTTAAGTAAGATGTAATGAAAACTGTTTAACTACATCTCCAATTCACAAAGAAAATCAGACGGACATGGCTAGATCTACTCATCTTGTTAAGCAGATTAAGATTATATATATTTTTTATGGAAACACCTATTTTTGGGTGCTAAGAAGTTTTGTTTTCATTGTTCTTTTATCCGGTATGGACACACGTTTATTCAGAATTCACTGGGAAAAGTAAATAGGATATTTAATTACCTTAAATTAAAGCTATAGTTGGTATTGCTAGGACTTACATTTCTTGAGGTGCCTCCGTTAACGTAACCTCAAAAACTTCACACCCTTCATTCGGTGACCTAAATGAGAACCCCTCAATGAGAAAATGTAATTTACACTGCGAATTCCAAGTGTATTCAAATCATAATAGCTTTTAACGAAATTACTTCCGATTTTATTTTTTTCTTTTATTCGAAAATTGGAACACGCCTGATAATCTTTTTAATAGTAAGCGATTTTTAAGTATCTCCTCAATTGGTTTTGGAGCCTAAGACGAACTATTGTATATATTAGGTATGTATGGGCACTCACATAAGCCGTCATAGTGTCTCATGTGTATGTAAATCTTTCTGTTTTATACATTTGTGCTTTGCTTTCGCTGACAGGCTGATGGTCTGTCAGACCGAGCGTCTGTCCATTCATTTGTTCTTCTCGGTATATGCGCCCTTTTGCATACATTATGTACCTTCACTACTAGAGAGCAGTGCCTATTTACCTAGTTTCAAACAACCGCACACTAGCGCACTAGCCCGCAGCTGTATTGCTTTAACTATACTTCCCCATGCGGCTCAGGCCATGGCCTGACGTAGTCATCGCTCGCTCGCTCGCTCGCAGTAGTCACGCATGATTCATTTTAAAAACAGATTCAATTATTTATTTTGTTCACTGTTTTCATGGAATTCTCTCTGCTTCTTCTTGTGCTGTATGGTGTGTTCTCATTTCTTTTTTATTTATTTATTAGGCGAAGTATTTATTCTGCTGAATGGCACAAAAAAATTCATCGACTCCATCCACTCCCGCAGTACATATATATGAAAATTACGCAGTACGGCGCACGTTTTTGTTGATTTTTTCTTTTCGGCATTTCAGTTTAAGTTTGTGTTTCACGGTCATTGATCCTATATACGCAGCTTGTTTTGTTTTCTGTGTGCATCGAGAACTTCCGCAACGTCCGATAAAGCTAAACTTTTTGGAGCATTCATTGCAATTATGGACGCAATTAAAAGTGCTTATCACAAAGAAAAACGTAATCTAGTCATAATTATTTCAAAAATTTATCGATGCGCATTTGTTTAAATTGTCAAATGGGTTCCTTTTGTTGTCAATAATTTTTCTGATCTAAATAATCATTCACGACATAGTCAAGCTCTAATTTTTCTGTTTTTAAATATTTTTGTTGCGAAAAAATTGTAGTGGCAGATATACGAACGATAACGTAAGACAGCAACAACCGAATAAAGGGCGGACACCGGCGCAAGGAGTCTACAATAACGCATATTTTATGCACGCAGCGACAGCGCTAGTCGGCAACGTTGTACAAGTCCGGTTACGTTCAGGAAACATATACGAAGGAGTTTTTCGCACATTTTCGCCACTATTCGATATCGCGCTGGAGTTACCCGTTTGCATAAAGACGAGCAAAAATGCTCAGGAAGACGGCAAGTCCACATTTGGTAATTACGTGATTTTTCCAATGGACACGGTGGTCGGCATCAAAGCAAAAGATTTCGATTCGCAGTATGCTACCGCGGGTGCGTTTCAAACTGATTCAGCAATTTCAGAGAAATGCAATGGTGAGTAAGATCATCTTCAAACAATGCACGTTGATGACGAATTCTATTTTTTTTCCATATGACAACAGGTATGCGTTTTGATGAAAAAGAACTGGAGCCTTGGGATCCCACGGGCGCAAATGGCGACATAGACATCGAATTAGACACAGCAGCCAATGGCTGGGATCCAAATGACATGTTCAGAAAGAATGAGAATCAATTTGGCGTTACCTCAACTTTTGATGATTCATTGGCGTCGTACACAATTCCATTGGAAAAAGTCGATTCCGATGACTTCAAGGAGGCTGAAGCGAAAGCTGAGAAGCTGGCTGCCGAAATTGAGAATAATCCCGCGTGCCGTGACCGTTTGGATCTAGAGAATGGCGATGAGGAGCAACTCTTTGCAGCTGTTGAACGGCCTACGCCAGAAATGGATCGTGAACGGGAGCGTGAACGTGAACGCGATAGAGAGCGTGAGCGGGAACGCGAACGGGAGCGTGAGGAGCGCGATCGTGATAGAGATCGTGACCGTAATAATAGCAATAAGCCTCGCGGTGGTGGTGCTGGGGGCGGCATTGGTAATACAGCCAATAGTGGTGGTGATTATCAATTGCGCGAAACCATGAGTAGCGATCGGTATATAACAAAACAGACGCGTAGCATTACCGGACCGCCACCCTCACATGTTGGCATGTCACATTCGCATTCGTCGCAAACATCGTCATCGTCAGGGCCAATGTCTGCAGGCGGTGGTGGTGGTGGCAATATCGGTCGTGGTAACGATCGGGGCCATGACCGAGACACAATAAGTGCACCACATACGGGTCCACAGTCAATTGGTGGCCAGGGTAACTCTACGCAGTCGCCTGCTGCATCGATGTCAGCTGGCGGCCTGAAGGGTTCTGTGCCACCCAACTCATCGAATGCCGGCATGGGCTCTGGCGGTCAAGACACTGGCAGCAAGTACGGTGGCGGTCCGATGATGAAACGTAAAACCGTGCCACAGGGTGGGAAGATAATGCGCGGCAATGGTCCCCCTAATAGCAGCGGAGGTGGCGCTGGTAGCGGCGGTAATATGTCGCAGAGCGGCGGCAGTAATCAAGGTGGTGGCGGCGGTGGCAAAGGCGGTAGCTATCAGACGTCCATGAATATGCAAAATCAATCGTATCAGGGCTATTCACAGATGATGCATGGGTGAGTTAGAATTTCTACGATAATTGCCTATTTTGAACGCTAAAGTAAAATTTCTATATTAGCCCATCGCAATATCGGGGAGGTCCTTCAAAGATGAACGGTGACTCTAATTCGAATGCTGGTAAACCACTGCCTCAACGTAATGTAAGAGTGTATCAGGGTTCTCAATCCAATTCTTCGTTAAATTATGGAGAATCACAGAATCAGGTGAGTTCATGGCGCGGTCATGTTTTACATAATAAAATAATAAAATCGTTTGTTTATATTTAAAGCAGCTGCCAATAATGGGCAAATCAATGCATTCAAATCATGGGCCACCTGGTGGGCATGGCCAACAACCAAGCGGTGGTGGCAATAATAATGGTTCACCACCATTACAAAATGTCAGTGGTCAACATGTTGGTGGACATGTTCAAAATCAAAACAATATGCAGCCGGGCGGTGGTAGTGTGGGTATTTCAACTGGAACACCAGCGAATCAACCACCACCACAACCGCAAAGACAAATGCGTACACGTGATAGTCAGTTGCAGGATCTACGACAGTTTGGAACCGATTTTCAACTGGCTCCAAACAATACATCGCCGCCACAACAGCAGCAGCAGCAACAACAACAACCGCAGCAAGGTCAACAACAAATGCAGCCGCCACAACGTGGAAATGGTGGCATGCATCATCCACAGCAGTCGGTGTCGCCGCCGCAAGTTCAGCAACAGCAACATGTGCCCATGCAGCATGTGGTTCCAGGCCCTCAACACCATGTGCCACCACCACAACATCATGTACAGCAGAATGTGCATGTGCCGCCGCCGCAACAGCAGCAGCAACAGCAGCAAACGCAGCACTATGCACCGCCACCACAAGTGGTGCAACAGCAGCAGCAACACGTGCCGCCTCATTTGCAGCAAAAGCCGCAGCAAGCGCAGATGGTAGTAGACAATAGCGGCGCAGGTATGATACATGTACCCAAGCAGCTGCAGCAGCAAACACATGTGGCCAATCAGCCACCACCACCACATGTGCAAACACAACAAGTGCCACAACAGCAACAACAGACACAACAGCAGCAACAGCCGACACAACAACAACCACAGCAGGTGCCGCAACTTGCCCAAGAACCGCCACAGACGCAGCAAATCTATCACACAGTGCCGCCTACAGCGGCACAGCAGCCGCAGACTTCACCAGTGGTGATTACAACGCCGGCAATCTTAGAAAACACTAATATACAGGTGCAGCAACAGCAGCCGCCGCAACAATTACAGCAAGTGGTGCCAAAGGCAGACAACACAAATCCATCGCCCACACCAACGGCAGCCAGTAATAACAATAACAATATTACGCCTAGTGGAGTACCAATTGCAGCGCCAGTAGCAGTTACTACCGGTGTCGAGCTGAAGGGTACTACGCCACCTGCAAACAGCATACCGGTTAGCGGCATCAATGCCGTCGCAGGCAGTGCAAACGGTAACGCGCCTATAAATACGACTACAACTGGTACCACACCTGTAGTTAAGAAGACACATGTGCTCAATCCCTCGGCTAAACCGTTTACACCGCGCGGTCCGAGCACACCCAATCCTTCGCGTCCACACACACCGCAGACGCCGGTTACTATGACGAACATATATGCGACCACGGGAGGCGGCATAGCTGCGGCCAATCAGACGCCCATATATGTCGTGCAACCGCCACAGCACGCTGCATTCCAGGCTCAGACACATCAGCAAGCCGGTCAACCACCGCGCATGCGTCGTAGTAACTATGGTAAGCATTTCATTGTCTATCATTTGCAAATGTTCAAAATGTAAATATTATTTTCTCATGGTATTTAGCGCCCATGGCTGCTGCATCGCAGATGCACGTTTCGGCCACTACAGCCACAGGACAACCGCTGTTGGCCGCAACACCCATACAGCAATTTATACACTACCAGCAAGCGCCGCATCCTCCACATTTCCAATCGCAACCTTACACGCCGATGGTAGGCATCAAATGAAACTAAGCTAAGCATTTAAAATACTAAATAAATATTTCTTCTTACGCGTTTGCAGATGCGCATGTATCAAGAGCAGCCGCCGCAGCCACTGCAGTTCTTGGCACAGACGCCACCATCGACGACACCGTCACCCGGGCAGCCACATCCAACGTTCCATCCGCCACCCCAGCCCTCCCCTGCTGGCGGGGGACCACAGCCCGGATTCACACCACAGACACAGCCACAAGCCTATCACGTCATGTGCCCTGTCTTACACCCATCACAGATCATGCCGAATCCATATTTCCCCGCAACACCACAACATCCGCAGCAGAGCCAGCAGCTGTTTCTCATGCAGCAACATCCAGCGCAATAAGCAACAGCGCTGAAGGCGGCATCATCTACAAAAATGCAGCGGAGGCGGCCAATCAATAGCGGCATCGTCATACACGATCGTTCGAACGTTCGTTGTTCACACTAAAGCGAAGCGACTAATCATTATTCAACAAATATGGCCGCGGAAGATGCTGCTCCAACAAAAAGTTTAATAATTTTTTTTTTTTTTTTATTATAATTTTGCTTTTTTTTTCTAAAATTTATTTAATTTTTATTTCATTTGTTTTATTTTTTTTTTTTTAATTTTCACGCGAGTAACAACATTGAGCCGCGCATACGACCAGCATTGGGCGTTGCTGCTTGGATTGATAAACTCATTTTTTGTTACAAAGTTTTGTTGTTCAACTCGTGTGAAAATTAAATTTATATTGAACACCATTCACAACTCTCCAGCATCAATTCTCGCCTCCAACACAATTCATTAGCATTATACCCACATCGTCCATGTTCACCAAACATTATTTGCTATACCCCAAATCCACAAAACTAGGAAAATATCGCGTCAAAAAATTATAAAAAAAAGAAAATACGGAAACAGAAAAAAAATACGCAAGACTTTTGAGCGCACGGAAGCCGCCAAAAACCAAAAGCAAATTTCACAACGCCAGCGCACCACTCGAACCACAATGAAATAAAAATAAATATAATGAATGCGAAACCTCCCGCGTTAGGAAATTCAAATTAAATTTATTAAGTAATGATGAAAAAAAAACATGTAAATTCTTTAAGCGAAATGTTATAAGTTGTATTGAAATTTGTTTATAGCTAAGCAAAAAGTTGAGAAATTTTGTTTCGGGCATTGCGTCGAACGAGCCCACATTCAGCACACAGCACCGATACACACACACTACACCGACACTCACCACTATTGTTCCCGCGTGTACACTTAGAATCCTAAAACAAATCATTCCATTCTTGCATTATAAATTATCGGCTCGGTCAGGATTTGGATTGAAGTGAATAACCGAATAATTTTACTTATATACATTCGCTTTCGCTTCGTTCCTGGCTCTTGGCCCAAGAATCTGGAAATTAGAATTACATTCATTGATATATTATCGGCGAATGTTGATTAAAAAAAATCGTTGTAGGTGCTAATTTTATTCTGTGAGCAACTTGCAGCGTATTGAATACCAACAGAGGCCTATTCCAATTCCCACTTTAAACAATTTCCACTGAAAGTGTGAGCAAACTCCATGAAATCGATTACAAAAATAAATGATTAGGCCTTTACTGAAATCGCAAAATAAGTGAGAATTGGAACGCGGCTCTGTATGTCCTCCAATTATTACATTTGTCGCCGTCGCTTCAATTTTTGGGTCGTAACGACCTCTTTTATTAATAACGAGCGTACACGACGACAAGCGTCAATAATAATGTTTATATTTTTGTCTCTCGTTTGAACAGTAGCAATTTGGGTTTTTAGCATTCGGTATTCCACAACATTTTTACACATTTTCATTTTAGATAAGCTTCTGTTGCGGTCTGTTTTGTTTTGTAAACCTTCAAGTTTCCTTAAAGAAAAAAATATATAATTAAATAAAAAAAAAAACAAAAACTTAAAAACATCAAATCTGACTTTTGACATTTAGAATTTACGTTCAGGGATTCTGCAAGCCACAAGATTGGCAAAGATTTGTGGCAAAAAGTACGGAGAATGTTTGGATTTACAAGGATTAAAGATAATTAACATCGATAAGTATTATATTTCATAAGAGTGAACTTTTTTAAACCATTCTTTGAAAAATTCATAATAGTTTATATATTTCTTCGTTACAGCCATTTCGAATTTTCTGGAAATGGACAGAAACATCAAAGATCGAACATCTAAAGAGTGAAATATCTAAACACAAATAATTGATATGGAAAAACGAACGAATGAATGAATACTCCGAAGCAGCTTATGGACAAATTTGTAAACATTGCAGAAACACAGCAGAAAGCAAGGAATAGTTAAAAAAACTGTAGAAGCGGGCGTGAGTGCTACAAAGAAGATAGACTCTTCCATTATCCGGAAAGTTTTGTTTTTTTTTTTGGGCTCATATAGATTATTTCTTACTGACATAACTTGAAAAAGGCAAATCGATAATAAGCGTATAATATGCAGCGCATTTGAATAAATTAAATCAAATGTTACCAGCCTCGCTTGAAGAAAAGTTCAGAGAAACGTACTTTAAGTGAGTCCGAAATCTTTTATGCGTTGCAAATATTGTGACTAAACTATAATGCGTAAGGCACTAAAAATGCTTGCATTAAAAACTCAAAATATTTACTCAAAGGTTTTATTGCTTTTCAAAATATTCTTCACAACCTAATACGAAAAACAATTCTACCACTCTTAAGTTGGTATCTCCAGAACATGTAAATTAAACATCATCTTCTGGGAACGTAAAAACTTGACATGCGACAACAAGTTGTCTACTTGGCTTCCTAAAAGGACCAAACACTCCATGAGTGTGTGAGCTGGCATTGTCATGATCGGCCATTTTTACTCAATATTTCTGACTGACAAATGACTATACGCCTCAGCACTAATCGTCTTTCAATACTTTAATATGACAGTGGTCATATGTTTCAAACTTCCGTAAAAATTAGCGACATATTTTTGAAAATCGTAGGATCCATATAGCTTTCTCTCGTCTAAATCTTCATATAAAATTGTTTGCTTAGTTGGCGTGTGTATGCCTAGACATGCTTCAATTTCATGGTATCTAATAACAATTGGATTTTATCTTATCAGTTCACGCACAACAACGATGTTTTCTGTTATAACAGCTGTTTTTGGGCGACCTCTAAATTTGCTATTAAACAAACGCTGACCACGTTCGAATTCAGCAGTTTTTGATGGCGCTTTTTGCAAAGAAACCATTTAGTTTATTTTTTATTCTAATAAACTTCTCTCAGACATCTATGCAGACTGATAATCATGACTAGTTGAACTTGTTATGTCATGTTGATCACAAATATATAAACTTTATGGACAATGACTAATGTATAGTTGTAGTACAACCGCGGCTGGTTTTGTGAAGTTTGTCCAAAAACGTTTATTGAGCTAGAAAACTTCGATGTTGTGCGGGAATTGATGGTGCCAAATCGACATGATATATGAGATTCAGACATCCATGTGTATTAGAACGCCAAGCAACAACGAAATATTAAATGCACGTTTAGCCGTCAAAAAGATTTGTTCGAAGATTTGGTTTGAAGAATATTTTGAAAAACAATAAAGACATCTTAATAATAAATAATTAACACCGTACACCCTACCCTCTCTCTCATTGAATCTTGTAACATTTTAAAACAAACGCTCGATAAACTGATATAATTTAATAGATCCATGTATTTCTTTTAGCTAGTATTGTTTAATTTGTTGACAATATAATTTTCTGGGAAAAAACAATCAAAAAGAGTAGGTAATAGTCTAAATTATTGGGCATTCCTTACATGTTCAAAGTTCCTTAGAAAAATTAGGGGAGTTGCGTCGGGAAGCTGGAAGTTCTATTCCCGATTTATTTTAATGGATATATCGGCGCCGAGTCTAACAAGCCTTGGGAACATGTATTTTCCTCAATATGCTTTCAGTATTGATAAATCTCCACTAAAACTCGTGAAAACTAAGTCCATAATAAAGTATTGTATTGTCTATCAAAGATATTTTCATAGATGTTCGGTGAGTATATTTTTATACACTACCCTCGTATAGTTAACATTGATATATGTATGTAAAGGGTAGAACGAAGCAGGGCAGGCCCCCTTAAAGTATATTTATAACAATAGTTAAGACCTTCTGCCTGAGATAGAGCCGCTAAGTTTGAATATTTAGACTTCTCTATTCCCTCTTATAACTAGTATTCAATAACAAAATAAAACAAAATATTCTACACAGATCAAAATAGAACATTCGGTGCACCGGAGCAGAATTACGTAAGCGATGTGTTCTTAAACCGGTCTTCCGACTTCAGTTGCACCCAAAACAATGCTGGATGATGTTTGCGCTCAGACAGCTCTATCAAGACAGTAGGCTTTGCAGAAGTGCCTAGATGAAATCAGTAGAACAGCTAATCAGTGTACTTATGTGCTCCGGAGTGTTAATGGCTAATACCTGAAGTAAATTGTGTTCGCTATCTGGTTATGCATCTGCATTCCGAAAATTTTACTGGTTGCTAAAACCTTCATGCAAGCTCAGTCTGAGGAATAAGTGAATAGTATACCGGTCAATAGTTGCTGCTTGCTGGACATACCGACTGCCACTCTAGGACAGTGCCGCACCCTCCAACAAAGAAAATAGTAGTGGTTTAAAACAGAACCATACGTAGCATTACTTCTGCACCATAGTAAGTTACTTCACCGAGACCTGTGTGTGCGTACCGTTAGAGCAGATCAACCGCCACGCCAGCGGCTAGAATTTTTGCCTAATACATCATGCCAATCCCTTGGCTATGGCGAATTCGTGCCTCACCTTTAATGATGTCTTGCGAATAATGAATCCGAAGTGCTGGTCCAACAGCGGTCTTGGTCCAAATGTATTAACGATGCCACAAAACATGCCCACGGGTACTTATACACTGTGGTGATCTAGTTTAAACGATGGAACACTCAAATTAATCATCAGAAGTCCTCTAGTATAATTATTTACAGTTAGGAAAAATAATAATGCCAACCTCCATCTTGATGGTACTCTTATTCAGCACTGTTATTTGGGTTTGCACATGGATAATATATAAACTAGGACATACCACGTTAAAAAATTGTACAAAATATATGTTGTCAAAATTTAAAAAAACTGAACTGGCTGCTAAGTCAGCTTAGCATATTTAGTTTAATAAATGTTTCGATTTTTAAAGGGCGTATTACTTCAATGTGGACTTATTTCACCTAATTATGATGCACTGCAGCAGTATCCAATATAGGGCGGTTTCAAATTATGCAAAAGAAAGCACTTCGCAATTTCGTGGATGCATCCTGCATGTCCGCAATCGAATACTATACAGGGACTTAAATATCCCGCATTCATAGTAGCAGATACAACGACAAAATGGTAATTCATACCAATGAACTGGAAATTAGGCTGGTACTTATCGCCTCAGAAGAAGACTAAAGAGAATATATTCAAATGTATATAAATATGAAAGTATGTTTGTATGAATTCACTATGAGAATTTGGGAAGAAAGAAAAGAAATCGTATTAAGTTTGGTCAAAATTGGAGGACGCGATTATCTGCTAATGACAAAAATAGATCTTTAAACCGGAATTCAGCAAGATATTTCAAGATCAAAAAAAAAAAAAAGACGCAGCAACACAGACGAATGGACATAGCCAAGGGCGTATCCAGCTGTCCTTGAAAGGGGGGCGCACCTGTCAACGAAGGGGAGCTGGCTTTTTTTTTTTAATTATGTAATCAAAAAGTGCTTAGAACCTATCTAATATTCATAGCCACTAATTCAGTAAAACAAAAATAATTCACTAAAACAAAGAAAACAAGTAAGAAAATTACAGTCGGGCGTAACCGACTGTACGAGGCACTGGCAAAATTTTAAAATAAACTTGTAAAATTCCGGAGCAGTCTTAGTCGAATGCAAAAAACACGAAGTCTCTATCTATTACCGTTTCCGAGATGCTTTCGTTCATACGGACGGACAGACGGACATGGCTATATCTACGCCTCTATCACTCCTGACCATAATGGGGCTAACTTTGGGAGGTCTCCAACCACTATTTCTACCTGTTACATACATTTGCACAAAACCAATATGCTTTTGTACCCTCGGTACAGGGCTTAATTATATGAAAATGCGAAAATATGTAGTAAAATACATTTTTTAACGAACTTTTTAAAAAACAGGGGGCATCGAACACCCCATAAAATATATTTTTATCAATATCCATCTGTCTCTGAGTATGTATGCTCTGTTCTCACACGGTCTTTGTTTTGTTATTTTTTTTTTAGTTGGTTTGTAGGTTTCTCATACCCAGAAGCAACACATTAGTTAGAATGGGACGAAATTTTTGAAAGCATTTACTTTTTTTTAATAATTGTTTGGAAATTGGTCCACTTTATAAAATTGTGAACCCAATTAAGTTTGATATTAAATTCAAATAATTTTAGTTGATATAGGATAAATTGTATGTTTATAACGAACTAAGAGTTGATGTCAAGATGGCTCAACTGTCTAGCATATTTGTGAAGTTAGTAATTCCAGCTTTGCTGAGCCAATGTTCAAGTGGGATGAGTATTTAAGCTTCGAATCCAACGAAGTTTCAGTTTACTCTTGTTACAACAACAATCGTACAATTTATAAAGATTTTCATGTAACAGATGTATTTATTGTATTAAAAATGATTTATTTTTTTAATATTGTTTTAGTATTTTTATTTTCAATCGATAGCCGGATATTTAATAAAAAGATAAAAACTGGTTTAGATCTAATATAGTTTTTAAATTAATTTAACCTTCATTTATTTTATGCCTCACAGCGAATTTGATTTTGTGTTAGCTACTTTGAGCCTGCCATAGCCAATTGAACTGGCCAGGACTACCTTTAGCTGTGCAGTTTGTTGTTGTAGAGCTATAGATGTTGACTATTTCCTTGATCCTAACATCTCGGTGTAGCGCGTAGTGTTCAGAATATTGCACAGAGATGTGAATTTGACTACCGTTGAGGAGCAAATTACCTTTTTTTCGAGGAAATATAATAATCGCCTTCTGGCTCGCGATAACCGCCTTGGCTAACGAAATTCTAAAACGTCAAAGTTTTAGGCATTCATATCTTAACTACCTTCTTTTTCACCACAAGAAAAGTTTAATTTGTATAGCTCTTTCTCCATAAAAACTTCGAAAATTTTTGCATCGAATTCGTAGTCGATAAAACCAAATCGACAATATGGGAATATTTTAAAGCGTTGTTGGATTGATTAAACCATAAAATTACTAGGAACTCATTTGAAAAAAAAAAGAAAACTTTCATCATGGTTATGCACCTACCTTCATTTTAATAAAAACAATAGCAACAATAAATGAATAGCGCTTCGCACTGCTTCTTCTTCCACTATATTTTTATCTGATTACACAGGCCGACAAAATTTGACAAAAGTCTATACCCAGAGACCAGACCTGACATACCCGAAGGATTTTGATGCGCTGAATCTGAATCAGTGCTCGAAATTGCTAATCCTAACCTAAAAGTGAAAAAAACGCGTTTTTTTTTTGCAGATTTTGAGGTTACGTGACGGAAGGAAAAAAATTATCAAAAAACGTTGAATGGCAATTGAAAGAACTACCCTTCCCCTTTCAAACCTTTTTGCATTTTTTAAAATATCTTTTTTCACCGAAATAACGCGTTTTTTCACTTTTAGGTTAGGATATCTCGAAAACCTGACGTATAGACACGGATTCGGATTCAGCGCATCAAAATCCTTCGGGTATGTCAGGTCTGGTTTCTGGGTGAAAAATTTGTTGGCCTGTGTTATTTATTATCTATTCCCAAATATAAATAAATGGCACGGATACATGAGATATGAGGATGTTTTCTCACATGATGAATCTATATTTTAAAAACTTTGAAGTAGTCCGTTTTTGGTAGGCATTAAAAAATTAGTTCATCTTAGACTATATATTATTATTATTATTAAGTAGTAGGCACTGCGACCTTACAGGTCTATTGTGCCCTATTTAGACTAAAAATAGACGACAATGCAAAAAAAATATTTTTCCAAAATAGATTAAACTTTTTAATCCTGGATAGTTGTTCTTCGTAAAATCTCTACTAAGACAAATTTTCAGTTGTTTTTTTTTTTTTTTGTAATTGTGCTTTCTTTTCTGGTTAAGGAGTTAAAGAGTGCGTACATTCAGTTGCGTAGAATCTGTGAAGTAGTAGTTTTAAAAAATTTCGTCATCGACTCGTCGATAAGCAATTTTTGTATGGTTTTCATAATTTTATTCAATAAATTTTGGCTTTTCTTTTGATAGGTTTGACTAAGTGAAATTGAGAACGATGTAGAAAGCAATGGTGAAGTTGAAGAAAATGCACTGGAAAAAGATGATTCTTCGGAAAGTTATTCAGATGATATACCGCTTAATTTTTTTTAAATCAACATCCCACATCATATCGTTTTTAAAATCTATACTACGCGAAAATCTTCACAAGTGGTTGACAAAGAAAGATTCATCTCGTCGTTATGAACAACATATTACACCTTGAAACCGTATACCAACCAGACCATACAGAAACATTGTTGAGCCGCATGATGTCTTTATGCTATTTCTAAAATTTTAAAGTTAAATGGAATAACGTCGACATCGGCTGCCGCAGTGATTCCATAGAAAAAGAAACTAATTACGAAGAAATTTTAGCTTTAATTGGTGTATTGGCGTTGGCAGCTGCCATGAAAGATAGATATTTGTCTTTCCAGGAACTTTTTAATGCTTCATACAATGGACCAAAGTACTTATTTTCAATGTAGGTACAAGTGTTTGATGTCATGACTTCGTTTTGATGATGAAGCAATATGTCAAGCTTTAGTTGCCGACAAATTTGCAACCAATCGGAAAATTATACAAAAATTCCATGAAAACTACATTCCCGAGTTGTGTTTGACTTTTGACTAACAATTATTGGTGTTTATGTAAATGCTTAATAAATCTGTTGTGTGACAGCGCCACCAATTATATAATTGATGCGCTGCCATATTTAGGAAATGGTTCACACAGTTCAAATTTAGCTCTGACAGAGTTTTTTGAAAAAGAGTTTTTTGACCAAGTCACCATGGATAACTGGTATACTTAAATACCGTTGGCTAAGTCACTTCTTAGAGTAACATACAAACTAACATTGGTGGGTATATTGCGTTCAAATAAAAAGAAAGTTGCACCGGAACTCCAAACTACTGAGTCGTAAATGTGGATCATCTAAGAACATACACTTGCTTCATGCATGC
This sequence comes from Leucophenga maculata, assembly GCA_035044805.1. Lineage (NCBI taxonomy): Eukaryota > Metazoa > Arthropoda > Insecta > Diptera > Drosophilidae > Leucophenga > Leucophenga maculata. Next base: position 102,078 of record JAWNNP010002746.1, on the reverse strand, counting down.
AGAAACCTTCCAATTTGTTTTTTTTACTATCTTCATATAATGAAGAAGGTACGATTGATTGTAAAAGTGGCAAGTCTCATATAATTGAATTTTATTATGCCACGAGGGGAGATTTGATCAAATACTATGACTTGCTCTCGTAAGACAAATCGGTGAACAATGTATGTATTTTATGGAATATCAAACAAAGTTCACCATTTGTGCCCCTTGCATGAATTAAAAAAGAATGCTTACAAAATTAAGTTCATTTATTATTTTTAAGTATTAAGAAGACTGTTTTGAAAAAAAAGCCAAGACTAATGGAGTTTTAATATTTGGTTTTTATAATAATTAAAGAACTAAAAATGGTAAACAACGGATTAAATAGATAATAAATAAAATAAATAATTAACTTTAAAATCGGACCCACAAATGCGGAGCCAAACACTTTCAGGCGTGGAAAGTTAGGTAAGAAGATTTTGCAAAGGTTGAAGTTTAAAGTCGAATCTGTGTAGTGTAAGTTGCTGAAAAAGAAGAAGTCCCAATTAATTCAGACACTCTAAATTTGTTCAGCTGCCAGTTTTACCCACTTGAAGCGCTTTACAGAAAGCCTTCAGCTTAAATTTAATACACGCGCATTCGACTATAATCTTAGCTCATATTTGGCAACAAGTCAAAAGTTCTAAATTACATTAATAGAGAGGGAGAGATCTAGAGTGTGAGAGCTATTGATAAATTTTTGCTGTTATAAACCAGGAATATATGATGTATATTGTATTATTGGAGTACAGCCTCATACAAATAATGTTCTTCACCTATATAGTTACTATAAAATCAGAATGGAGAGATATTCAAAGTTGTACAGTTTGCAATACATGTGAGGAACCCTCAAGAGTTTTCACTACTGTTGTGTGACACATTTTTATTTATTAAATGCTTATTTTGAAGTTTCTGAATAGTATAAAGCTGTGTAGTGCAGCCCAGGAAGATTCTGCATAGGATAAATACCGAGTTACGCCTTGTGTCTGCTATGAATGATATCTAAACCTATTTCAATAAATAATTTTAAAAAATTTTAATACATCAATATGTAAGTTAATTCAGTTTACAAAATATTGTCGCCATCCGAGACGTCTCCATTTTTAATGTGTAATTTTAAAATAACTGTTGATGTCTGAAAAGATACTAAGAAGCTGTAGTTCTTAAGAAAATAATTTAATTTAAGCACAAAGAAATGAAATATTTAAATCATTGATGAATTCTCTTCACCCAAACTCGTCAAAATGGCTGTGATATGATAAGAAATACATAAAAGCCACAACAATTTTGACGACATGGTACAAGATAGATGGATGCTAGAAATTTTAAACGCTTTAACACTTTATAGAGCACAATAAATTTTTTAATGTTGTTGCTTTAATCCAAACGAAACTCATCAAAATGGCTGTGATATGAATACGAAATAAATTTAACATTTCACAACATCTTGAAGAGTTACGCAAGAATCGTACAAGTGGAAGTTAAAACACTTTGGAGATAATTCATTTTTTTTTTTTTTTTTTTTAAGCAGGAGAGTTTAAACCGGCTAGCTGGCTGCCTGCCTTCCGCTGTTGTTGTACGTTGCAAGACTATTTCTTCAGTTGGTGCATGGCTGCATGTTGATGCTTCTTTTTTTTTTTTTTAATAATATGTTCCATTAACTATTAATCTGTAATTACACTGTTTAAATACGAAGTTTTTGAATTGCATTTTAATGGCGATAATTGCAATGCTCATCAAAGCTGGCTGTGATACGCTTCAAATGCAAAAATATCTAAAACAGCCCTTTTTGATGACATTGAAAGTAAGACACAACGTAACAAAACGGCACAACGTAATCACGACTATCACGTAAACGATAACAGTACGTTGTTAAGTTAAGTATGTGTTAGCGGATGTGTAGCGTAACGTAATTTGCATATGTGAGCTTACGTTTCCGTTGCGTTTGTTTATAAGTAATACGCGAATTTCTTACGACATTACGAATTGCCTTTTACGTATGAAGAATCCTTTGTAAATGTTACGCCTTTTTGTGTGTGCTGCTGCTGCTGCTGCTTGTGTTGTACTCACCCCGCGCAACGTCTGTATTTAAGTTTTAAGGTTAAGTACTTGGAAGTCGTCTTTGTTGCATGTTGCATATGAGTGAAAAAAAAAGGAAAAAGTTGTAGAAAACCGCGTAAGATGAAGTCACATAAGTAGCAGCACAGGAACAGGAATTGTAACTAAATATGTACGTAAATGAAAAGGCGCAGGCGACCACCGCCCACGACGACGACGACGGCGATGATGAGAAGAACAGAGTCAATGGCAAAGCGGCGAAACAGGACGCAGACAAATGTAGTGTAGCCATAGTAGAGTGTAGCAAAGCAACGACTGTGCGCGCGGTCGGGCGGGTTTGTATGTATGTAGACAAAAGCAAGCCCCGGCAGGCTCTCATGCCAATGTTCGAATCAACCACCACCAACAAAACAAAAAATCGGCAGTCAGTTTCAGTTTTCGGTTAGTTAACACCATCATCCCTTGTACGTTTGCAAAGCGGTGCGGTGCGGTACGACGTGACGCTCTGTCTGCTCCTGCTCTTTATTTTACTCTTTCTCTATACGCTCAGACATTGTTGGCGGGGCGTTATAGCAGCCCAACCGAACAGGAGTCGACTCGTAGTCAGCCACCCACCCCGCTTGCTGTAAGCAGCAACAGCAGCAGCAACAACAACAACAACTTCATTATCCTGCACGATGACTGTCGTGGTGTGTATACCAAATTGTTGTTTTTGTTGTTGCCGTTTTGGGGCGACGGCTGCTGCTGCTGCTATTGCCTGCCTCTGTGCGCGTTCGTTCCTTCGTGTATTGGCGTTGGTAGCTTCGCTTCCTGCTACGTTTGCTGTTATCCTTTTTACGTTGCAACGAAACACACCCGAGCCGCTTGTCTTCAATTTGGGCGTTAAATGTCGCCGGAGTTTTTGCTTCTGCTAAATTTGATTTGTTTGCTGCTAATCCAACACTCCACTGGGTGCTTCCGGCGAAGAGCATTTCGGCGTTCGCTTTTATCCTTTATATGTAATTAATATTTTTTTATACATATAATCCACACTTTTCGTTGTATTTTGTATTAGTTTATAATTTTTTTTTTTATAAATGTTTATGCTTTTTTTTCCAAAGCGTCTCTTTATATCCTTTTTGCGCAGTTCCAAAAAAAAAAAACAAAAGAAAATTTTGTTTCGCTTGTCCATTTCCGCCGCCGCCGCCGTCGTTTCGTGAAAATTTTCACCAAGTCTTTTTTTCCAAAGCATTAAATGCTTTATTTGCTTTTTTTCAACATTAAGTTTTGTATTTTTTTATTTTTTAAACGTTTTTAAATGCTTTGTGTGTTTTATTGGTAATTTTTATGCGTTTTTACTATTTTTATTTTGACTCAATTGGCAATAATTTATTAACCGGTTTTTCTCGTGACGATTTTCTTCTTCGCCTTTTTTACTATCGAAGTGAACACACACACAGACACACATTAGCATTTACAAAAAAAAAAAAAAGAGAAAAAGGGAAAAAGACTACACACAAATACATTGATAAACACGTACGCTTTATTCGTCGTCCTGTCTGGCTCCTGTCGTTTACTCTACTGCGGCTGCTTCTTCTTCTAGTTTCTATACTTAGCGTATATGTATGTATGTATGTATGTTTGTTTGTTTGTATATGTGTGCGTATCTGTACACATATTGGGCAGGGATTTCCTTCGTGCAGTCTTCGTTTTCACAATACAACAACAACAATGCGAACAAAAAAATTGAAAAAAAAAGGACTCTCATATTTATCCTCCCTTCACACTACCACCATTGAATTTTATTTTGTGCGCCTGCGTCGTGTTTTAAACGCTTTTTTACACATTGTGAAAGTGTTTTTAATCAGCATTTTATGTTTCGTATTCAGATTTAATTATTAGACACTTTTTTGTTTTTATTTCGATTTATTCGAACTGTTTTTAGTTTTCCCGCATTTTAATTGCATCCTCCTTGGCGGCACTAACTCGTATAACTTGGCTGCACTGCTTCCTCTTGATGCAGCAGGGCAGCACTTTCACTTCTGCAGCTTGGCAGCACTTAAACAAATGTATATAAATCCATTAACAAGTTGATTCCGAACTTCAAAAACTCATCTGCGAAAAGAATGAAGCAAATTTAAAAATTAATATACATTTGAACTCATTTTGCAGAATGAAGTTTTATTAATACATAATATCAAAGCATTGAAAACTTTTTAAAATGCACGGCTCATATATAATATTTTAACCAGCAACATTATGGCGACGAAAGAGCTTTGATCATTATTATTGCCGTATTTACACCATATTCTAGTATATTTCTGCATATTTGAAATATGAGAAAAAATTCTACAAATATGTGTGTATATTTACGTGTAATTTGTTGTTGCAGACTTCTTAAAATATACCGTTTATTTAAAATACGCAATATATTTCGCACGGTTACATGTGGATTTTTCATAGTTTTAAACAATAATCATAAATAATATTGTTGTTACAGCCCTATTTTTGCAAATGTTCAGCAATCGTTATACGAAAAATCAGCTGATTGTAACACATATAGGAAAACGTTGGGGTTTTGTAGTTCAATTCTGCTTCATGATTATGATGAGTAATCATATTTCATAATTGTCAATAAATTTGCGATTCTTACATACATCTTATCTCTCCTATGAATTGCTTCTTCAGAAAACCTTAGTAAATTATATCGATCAATGAGTTTGCATATCTGTAGTGCACCAGTTGTCATCGTTTTACATGAAGTCTTTTTAATCTAGTCTTTTTTCCTAGCGACCCAGTACATACTTCTAAGGTCGTACTTGCTTGGACGCAATTTTATAGTTGAGGTCAGAAACGAGCGATCGTGCATTCGCCGCGTTAGAGCTTGTTTACCGCCGGCTACTGATGAAACTGATTCTCGTTCAAAAGATACAAAACTTGCCTACCTCAGATCGGAAACGCAGATTGCTGTGTGCGTAAAAGTGTCTTTTCTAGGGACCTGAAGGGAGCAAGCTTAAGCGCCTGAACCCAAATGCACTTTGTCTACGATCATTACAATGGTCAACCAGTGACATTCATACTTCGACATTTTCTGGAGAAGACCGTGAGTTTTACGAAGACACACACCATTTATTTGTAGATTATAAAGCAAAAAACCTTTGCGAGCCCTTTGATACTAATAGAGTTTATATCTATATACAGGGTGACAAGAAATAACCCGGACAAATTTTGATGCAATCGATTACAAATGTGTTATGGTGCAGCCCTTACAGAAATGCATTTATCGATAGCTTTTACTTTTCTGAAACAAATATATTCACATTTTTGTGATTTCCATCAATTTGATATTTGTTTCAGGATGTCTAACAATCGTTGTGAAATTTTAAAACTGTTTCAACAAGGAAATCGCCAATGCGACATTGTTCGTTTGCTCGGTATACCAAAACAAACGGTCTCTGACGCTATGCGGCGATTTAATGAGCTTGGCCATGAAGGTGACCGTTCCGGACGAGGCAGACCATGCACCGCCAACACTTCCAGAATTCGCCAGATCGTGAATTGCAGAGTCTCGGTCAGAAAAATAGCCCGTGAAATCGGAGTGAATCGAGAAAGTGTTCGGTTGTTTGCCAAAAATGAACTTCATCTCAAGCCCTACAAGCTCCAAAAAGTGCAGCTTCTTACGGATGACAATAAGCGCGTGAGACTCCAAAGATGCCGACAGCTGAAGCGTCGGGCCACAGGTCAAAAATGGGAGCGTATTCTCTTCACGGACGAGAAGATATTCACCATCCAACCGGCGCACAATCATCAAAATGACAGAAGCTGAAGCTCCAGGTACCTCTGCAATAATCGAGCGCCTTCAATATGAGCAGTCTGTAATGGTTTGGGGAGGAATATGCGCCACTGGCCAAACACCCCTTGTTTTCATCGAGCAAGGGGTCAAAATCAATCATTAAGTGTACCGCCGTGACATTTTGTAAACTGTTATGCTTCCTTGGGCCCAGCAGCACTTTGGTGATACGGAGTGGACGTTTCAACAGGACTCAGCGCCAGCTCATAGAGCCAAATTGACTCAGGACTGGTGCAAAGCAAATTTTCCGGACTTTATCACATCCAGTGAATGGCCACCTTACTCGCCAGATCGCAATCCTACAGTGTGTGGTCTATTTTGGAGTCCACATAAGTTTGGAGGCGCTGAAGCAATCATTGCTCCAAGAATGGGATCGATTATCGGAAGAAGACCTGCGGCCCATTGCGCTAAATTTCCAGAAACGCTGCATCGCAGCGGCTTCCTTGGGCTGCATCGCTGCTTTTATTTAAAAAAAAATAGCTGTATCACGTACTCATCAATCTCTCGCTCCCGGACGCTCACCCTCCCATTTCCTAACTTTTAGACAACCGCCGAAGGCTAACGCATAAATATTCAGGAGACTGATATGATACTCATGTAAAGTATATTAAAACTATTTAAGAATAATCTGCATTATTATGGGAATTATGTCACTTATAATTCTCTGCCTATACTCTGCGCGAGAGTGTACTCAATGCTTCCCATAGTTACATGGTGTTCGGATGTATGGCGTAGTAAACTATAAAGGACATATCTATATATGTCTATGTATGTTCCTTACAGGATGGCTTCCTATAAGGAGCATTTAAACAAATTGAACTGAAATTCACAGACGAACCTTAGTTAGGTCGGGAAAGGCTTCAAGTAGGCTTTAAATCGATAGGGTCTATGCTTCACCCCCGCCTATAAGCGTTAAACAAAATTCAACATAACTGCATCCAACATAAGATGAAATTTGGTGTACCTGTTAATGGGATTAGGAGAAGTTGAATCGCATCAAGAGTTTGGTCAAAGTCGGAAATCGCTATGCCTCACCACCATATAAGTGATAAAGAAAATTTAAAATATATTTGTCGATCTGATGTTCAGAGATGAAACTTGGTAAACATGTTAAGTAATCCTGTTAAGTTTAGTAAAATCATACTGGCTATCCCATTTGTACAAAGGGATGAAACACTTATTAGACATATTAATAGAATCGCGAGAAGTTAGAATATAATATATGTGAGGATGGTTTGCCTGTCAATACATTATGATAATAGAAAACATTCATTATGATAATAGAAAAGCGTGTTGGGTACTGATAGTGATTTATAAAGCTTAAATGGTACCGTCGGGCATTAATGTCTATCTCATTCATCTTCTGGCTACTTCAGATCGTTTACGCACCTTGCTATGTGCGTTATGATGTCATTTCCAAAGAAATGCGAATCCTCTTGGTCGATGTAGATCAACCGCGACTATAATTTATGGATACACAGGGTCAGGGGTACTCGAAAAATGGTTTACGTGACATCTACATACTACAGCTGCCAATGGAGCAACCGAATTTGGATGCAGTTCCGTGATAATTAGAAAGCTTCGCAACCTCGTCTTCATTTTCATACCCGTTGTAGAACGCTTTAACTTGATATGCATCAATGCCAAAGATATATATGATTGTTAGGATTTTTATTCGTTAAGCTCGAAAATTGCTGATATCAAAAATAAAGGCTGAACGATCTAAAATAAGTTCCATTTTATTCGCAAAATCCATTCAGAGCAGTGTAATCTAAGTAGGAATATTTTCTCAATTATTCTGGTGAAAAAATATGTAAGCTTATGGATCTGACCATAAGCTTGACCATAAATTTATCATGTTGTGATGAAGGGAAAGCATGCATCGAGCGTGTTGGACGTGGGAACGTTACGTGGTCCCAATATCGACTCGGAGCACTATCTTGTCGCAGCCAATGCACACTGGTCCAAATGCCAAAAATGTTGGCAGAAATTCAAAAAATGTAGATACAGACCTGAAACGTGGTATACAAAATGATTATAGTATATGTAGAGCCAGAGAAAAATTTTAGTCCGATTGGACCACGCCCTCGCCGCCTCCCCATATAAGTCAATGTACTTGAAAATAATACAATTTAAAATATCTAATTCCGGTACATATATCCTACAAAACTTGAACGAGTATATATAATTCTTTTAATGAACTATCTGACAATTTATCTTCCACACCCCTTAAAACTTTTCCATCACCTAACAACATTTCGCTTCCCCAAACTAAAAGATATGTGCATCATAAATTTATATTCATGTTATTTTTTTTACTAATATGATTTTTTAATATGATTTGTTTATTCAATTAATTCATTATTTTGTTAATCATTTTCCACATCCACTAAGACTTCTTCGTTCTACGTTCAGCTTTCTGTTTTTCTTCTTCCGCGAATGAATGCGCCTTCTTTGCAGCGACCGCTGCTGCATGGATAATAAGCTTTGCATTATTGCCATTGTCTTCTGAAAGGTAATTTGCGCTTTAAGCGAGAACTTCCTTCATCATAGCTTAATCGTGGACGACCAACATTTTTGGTGCATTCTTCAACAAAGTCACATGGTTTTAATTGTATTTGCAAACGTAATGCAAGCCACCTTTGATGTTTCATTTTAAATCTTATAAACGTTCGATTGTATTTGTTTAAATGAAAATTGAAGTAGGCAACAAAGTTCTTAATTTTCTTTTTAATAGACTTCTCCATGTTTTGTTTAAGCTTCCGGTGACTTTGCTGAACACAAAATTAGCAAAATTGCCGATTATTCAGTAAAATGTGCAAAATCGTGTAAATAATATTAATATCCTCGCATTATATACATATTGAAGAACAATATTCTGTTAATAGTTACGACAATCCACGACAATCCAACATACTTTTATTCCACGGAACACATCAAGTTTGAGGTTAGAATCGCTAAAAACATCACTTTACAAAAACACATATAGACAAAGACAAACCACATAAAACAATTACATATTTCGAGATAACACTTATATTTTATACACCTTCAACTTTGTTTTCCATTTTAATTTTCTAAGTAAATCTTCAGTTACACTAATTTGAAATGTGCCTTTGGTTGCTAAGCGTACACGCTCAAAGCTTGCAGTAAATAATCAGCTGACTTCCAGGGCTTTCCAAATTCGCAGGGCTTCAATTTCAATTATACTATGCCTTTTAACTGCCCTAGTTAATACTCTATTGGAATAAAATATGTATTTTCCATAACTCTTAAAAAAAAAAATGAATTTCTGGCAAAATTTTTGGCATTTGGACCAGTGTGCCAACTTGGTGTACGCCGTACGTCCTAACATACAACGAAAGCTAGATGTCAGCAAGCTTCAATCAGAACAGACCGCCGAAGTCTTCTCTTCCGACTCTTCTGACTACTCCGGGAAACCTCTCTATCTCATCTCATCAAGATATATTTGAGCAGTGAAAACATATCACACGCTTCAAGGCGGCGAAGAGTTGGTTAGGAGTATCCACCAACTTTTATGCAAGATATAGTTTGATGAGCGCATACCCAATGACTGGAATCTTAGTGTTCTTTGTCCTATCTTTAAGAAAGAAGACCCCGCTGTTTGCGCCAACTACCGCGGAATAAGTCTCCTTTCCATCGGAAATAAAATTCTGTCACGCGTATTGTGTAATAAAATAGGCTGAAGCCATGTACGGTTTCAATAATAGGATCATATCAGTGTGGCTTCAGTCCAAAAAGGTCGACCAGTGACCAAATATTCACATTACGCCAAATCTTGGAAAAGACCCGTGTGATTAACAAAGACACACACCATTATTTGTCGACTATAAGGCCGCATTTGACACACCGATACGATCGAAGATTGTACGTCTTTGCATGACGATGCTATCTAACAAACAAAGCGTTGTCAGGGTGGAGAAAAACCTCTCCGACCCCTTTGATACCAGGAGAGGTTTCAGGCAGGGCGATGCTTTGTCGTGCAATTTTTATAATCTCCTGATGGAATACATCCTACGCCAATGCCCGTACATACAGAGTATGTCGGGCGCGATCTTCAAAAAGAAAGTGATGCTGCTCGCTTACGCTGATGAAATCGATATCATCGGTACGCAGGAACGGCGAGTCAGCAAGGCGTTCTCGGAGATTGAAAAACAGTCTCGGTTCATGGGTCTAGCGGGGAAGGAGGACAAGACGAATTACTTGGTTTCTTCTTGCACGCCGTCATCGTGTATTGGACGGTGGTGAATTTTAGGCTTTAATGTTATATCTCTATCTTGGATCCGAAATGACATGCATGGAGATCAGCCGAAGAATCAAGCTTAAAAATAGATGTTATTTTGGGCTGAGCAAACAAATTTTAAATAAAGCCTTCTCTCGGAAGATGAAAATCAAGATAAACAAGGTGCTGATACTGGCGGGCCTACTGTATGGCGCAGAGGCATAGGCCGGGATTGAGTCAGTTGTAACTGCGTTGGAAGTCTTTGAGAGGTTGATGCTCCGCAGGATTTTTGGTCCTATTAGAGTCGGCGACGAGTTTAGGTCCCGTTTGAACCTCGAACTGTATGAGCTAGTTAATGAGGTTAACATGGTCCAGCGTATAAAATTCCCATGGCTACACTGTGCTGTTCACCTCATTCGAATGAGTGAAAGCGCTCTAGCACGCATGCTTTACATGGGGGGCGCAAACTTTATTGGTGAACGACGCAATAGAGAATGACCGGATACGCATTGGATCCCAGCGTACTTGGCATTCATAAAAACTGGCGCCTAGCACCATCCTAAACGCGACATTATTGAACGACGGTTGAAGGTCACCGAAATAATGGGTCTGTATGAGCCCCGGCTTAGCTCTAATTGCGATCTTAGCGTATTTCCATTGCATTGAAGTATGTCCGACACGAAGTATAACGTCACAAATAAACATCTGGAACATGGGTAGTCATTTATGTCTGTCGCATGGGCAAAAACGTAGATTGCAAATGCCATTGCCTTTTCTATATCCGTTTGGCACCATATTAAAATATAATGGCTAATGGAATGGTTGCGAATCGGTTCTCTTTTGATATTTCTTGTTATCTTCCATAGAATAAAAAAGGTGTTCTTTCTATGGTCAGCTTGTTGCAGCAAAGATGAGTTTTTTTTAGCCTTTTTGCTATTCTGACGAATACCGCAGTAGGCATCAGACCCCGAAATATCTCCTTGTGGACTTTGAAGATGAACAGCAACCATCTGGGTGAAGGGAGTAATTTTTGATGGTGAAATTTACCTATATTACAGCTCCCTCACGACCAACAACATTAGGGTGGATAGCAGGATACAGGCTTTATAAATGGGTCCAGTAAGCAGCATGAGATTCATGGTTTGCATGGAAATTATGATCAATCTGCTCAGCAGACTCTCTAGGTTACCTACTAAATAAGAATATAGGTTTTGAGAGGCAAGCCATTGAGCTGTTAGCGGCGCAAAGTTAAAAGTGTTTGACTGTGATTTCTCCTTGTAGACAGCAAACTGTTTGGAGGATATATTGTCGAACACATGCTTATTTTTATGGTTAGGTCCGCGAACATCCGATTCTTCTAAGTTCTTAATGTGATCCTGCATTGTGATGCAATGAAATTCATTAACAACTTAATTAATTGGAAATTAAAAACAAGTTTTTTTTGCTTAACATTTTATTTATATAAAAAAATTCTGTTAAAATAGAGAATGAATTTCTGCATTTCATTATTACAAAAAAACAACAATAAAGTGAATACACGGAAAACAAAATCAATGAACAAAGTTAATAAATATGTTTCATAATTATTTTACTCTACAATTAATGTACGCAACTACAACAAACCAAAAATTAAAAAATAATATGTTGTACGTGTATTTGTTTATATGCATATATGAGAACTGAGAATGAAATTTAATATTGGACAGAAGCGAAAAAAGTAAAAAATTATTGTAAATATAGAAAATATACAAAATGAAAAATTGTAATTAATAATTGCCCGAATATGGTCTTTAGTTATATGAAGCTGGCAAGTTTAAACTAAAGAATGTTCAAACAAATGACTGAAATTGAACAAGTTTTGTAATAATTCAGCAATACGCGCGTAGAGGGAAATATTTAATTTTTTTTTTGCATTGTGGTTTTCTTGTACAAATGTTACAATAAGAAATAAGAAAATGTATTTCGATTTAACTAAACACTATGAATAAATTAGAAAAATGTTACGGAATGCTGTAAGAGGGGAAAATGAAACTACTACCGAACAATTTTCTGAGCTTACTTGACTACATATATTCTTTGTTGAATGCAAAGCATCAACACTAACAGCTACAACAATTTTTCTTTTTTTTTTCTTTTTACTGCATATACGAGTAATCCATAGGTAAATAAGTATGTATGTATGTATGTATGTAATTATGTGTGAATAATAAATAATAACTACGAAATAAAACAATGAACGCCGTCTTCGTCGCCGTCGTCGTCGTCTGTGTCGTATCTTATGCTCTGCAAAATCTAGTTATATGAATAATTGTAAGGTAAGTGTAAATCAAATGCACATCATGGAGAACTTAAATGAGAGATTATTATTGTTTGAATGCGTTTCTAAAGATCATTCGATTTGTTTTATTTCGCTTAAATTTCGACACGATTCGCGTTCACGCTCACGTTCACGTTCCCGTTCGCGTTCCTCTTCCATTTTGAGGACTTTGTTCTTGAGGCCGCACAGTATTTCGGCGGTGGCGATGTTCTTGATTGTGCTCAAATCGAGTTGGCTGTGATTGTTGTTGTTTGTGTCGTTGGCCAGCTCAGTATCAGCGTTGGACGCTGTATGCTTCTCATGCTGTTGTTGCTGTTCTAATTCCAAGTTCCGATTGATTGCATTGATGAGTGCTGCATTCTTAGAGAGTTGTTGTATTTTATTGCTTTCGCCAGCTACACCTACGCTGCTGCTATGATTTTGTTTGTTGTTATTGTTGTTGGTGTCTGTTTCCATATCATTTTTATTGTTGTTGTCATCGTATTTGCTGTTGTTGTTGTTGTTGTTGTACGCTGCAAAATCAGCTTCATCAGCTGCAGTGCCATTAGCATTATTTTTGTTGCTATGCTCAATATCCGTTTCCGTTTCCATTTCATTTGTTTCGATTTCACGTTTTATCAATTGTACATGCAGTGTTTCACATTTGCGTTTTGTTGCTTCCGTTTCTTGTGGCGTTTGTACCAAATTTAATGCTTCTTCCTCTTCGCCATCATTGTCATCGCCATTATTGTTATTTTTATTGTTGTTGTTGTTGTTGTTTTGCTGCTGCTGCTGCTGCTGTTTATGATTCTCAATGAGACGTATCTTAAAGTTGTTGTTGCTGTTGTTGTTATTATTGTTGTTGTTGCTATTCTGTGGCACAATTGTGGCAATGGATTCGTGTACATTTGTCTGATTGTCTATACCGTGTTCGGTGTTCTGTTCCGTTGTGCCACCAAAACGTTCCATTTCCTTTAGGCGCTTCGCATTTAGCTCCTCATTATATTGCATCAGTATTTTGCGTTTGGCCAAATATTTATGCTGTTTGCGTGTCGTATCGAGCATTTTTTTGCTGCTTGCCTGTTGCAGTATTGCCGTGTAATTCTCGCCGCCCACTGGCGCAGTTTCTGCTGTTGTCTGCTGTTGCTGCTGATTGCTGCTGTTGTTGTTGTTGTTGTTCTGGTTGCTGTTGCTGCACGGTCCGTTCGTATTAATTGTCAAATGATTGTAATTATTATTGCTGCTGTTGTTGTTATTGCGATTGAGATTCTTCATGAATGTCTCAGCAAGCGTTGCCTTGGATTTGATATGCTCGCGGAAGCCGGCATAGCCTGCTGCAACCGAAGGTGATGGTGGCGGCAATGGTGTTGAGCTGCGATTGTTGCCCAAGTTGCTGGGTCCATTCATGCTGCTCTCATGCGCTTGCTTCTGCAGATGTGCCAAACCGCCGTAACCGTGACCGCTTGTTATGTTGACGCTGTGTGTGCCACGTTCGTAGCGACACTCGGTGCTCTCGCTCTCGTGCGGTGAACTAATATCGCTGGCATCGCTGTCCAGATTTTTCTGTTGAAACGTTTAATATTAATTAACGTAAAAAAGTTAATTGTCATACAGACACGAACACACACTTACCTCTGTATGTAAGCCCTTAATCTTCATGGCCTCGGCCACCTTCAGAAACACCGGTAGATCCTCGTATTTGACATTCACCTGTCCGCTATACATAAAATCAAGTAGACCAGCCATGTGGCTAGCCTCGACATCTGCCATTAGCAGTATGGGATGACTTGATGGATTCTCCAGAAATATTTGCTGAAAGTAGGGACTGCAAACGGACAAAACCTGCGAAATAGTGCGAAAGTAGCAGAGGAAACGGAACACATTTAAATGTGTGTTAGTAAATTTTAGCTTAATTAAATACTTTTTGTTGCGATTCCCCCTCAATTTTGAACCGCGCATGCGTTTTCCAATGCTTTGCAAAAATTTATAAAGATTTTTTTTGGTGCCAATTCGAAATTTGTAGAGCTTGTTCAAAATTGAGGGGTTTGTTATACCAATTTGTGAGCTTTAAATATTTTGCCACCGGCTGCAATGGTCACATCGACCATTTTCTCATCCTTCTGTAGTGTGTGAAAGCCACGGCACATATTGCCATGAAAGTTATTCCACGAGAGCAGGTACTGATCGATGGTGTTCGGATCGGTGTAGGACTGTGGCTGATTGTTGTGATTGTGTGCTTGCTGCTGCTGTTGTTGTTGCTGCTGTTGTTGCTGCTGCTGTTGCTGCAAGTGTTGCTGTGCAGCCTGATGCTGTGCCGTGGTAATGTGTATTTGCTGTGCAGTTGTAGGCGGCGAACTTGGACGTGGCGTAGTTGATAACTGATGCTGCTGCTGCTGCTGCTGTTGTTGCTGTTGCTGTGCATGATGTTGCTGCTGTTGTTGTTGCAGTGCATGTTGCAAATGTTGCTGCTGCTGTTGTAAAATATGTTGCTGTTGTTGTTGCAAAGCATGCTGTAAACCAGGCGGCGTCGTCGACTGTGTCAGACGATGTGGATGCGGTGACAGCGGTGGCTGCTGCTGCTGTTGTTGTTGCTGTGCCGCCTGCTGTGCTGCCTGCTGTAGATGAAAGCGTTGCTGCTGCTGTTGCTGCTGTTGATGTTGTTGCTGTTGACGTGCATGTTGCTTCTGTATTTGCTTGGCTATGTTCTCCTGTTGCTCCTGTTCGCGCTGTCGCAATATTTCCTCCTTGATCTTATACTGTTGCATAGTTAGATCGTCTACGCTCTTGGAGAGTTTTATCATTTCACTATTGCTATTGAACTTGTTGCTGTTCGGCAGCATGGGCTTTATATCGTATTTGAAGTCACCAATGACGCCACCAGCTGCAGCAGCGTACTTGGTGCGCTCGGCTGCACGTTCCTTCTGGCGTCTTATCAGCTCATCCATGTCCATGTAGGCACCGGAAGTAGCAGCCGCAATGGCTGATGCTATAACCGGATCGTCCTCGAAGACACTGTCATCGATGGTCTCCTTGAGTGTTTTTGTTGATGAGAAGAGCCGCAGCGATGGATCGTTAACCTGATCGCTGAAATAAACATCCATCAGCGTAAAGAAAGGCCACTCGCGTCGCTTCGGCTCCTCGGACATTTTAATGGCCTTATATTCTTGCAGCAAATTATTCCATTTCTTGATGATCTTCGAGAGCGGCAGCGGTACATGAAGTTCACGTTCAACCACACTTTAAGTATGTAGAGTTGGTAGGGAGGAAAGGAAAGGTGAAAAGAAAAGTGTTATTAAGGAAGAAAAAAATTGTTTGTGTTGCTGTTAGTAGCAATCGATTAATTTATCAATCTTGCGCGATCATTCCATAGCTTTTGCTTTTGTTTAAGCGGCTTAGTGTCTGGAAGTGACATATATAACTGTATTTTGTGTATTGTCTACTTACGCCCATGCATATTTTGAAGCGTTGCGTTTGCCTGTGAAGAGCGGCGAGAGTTCCGCGCGTAATCTGATCAGTGATTTGACTTTTTCAGCCTCCCCTGCAAGTAGACAAACAAGCGAAATGTGGATTTTGCAATGAGTAATGAGCTCTTGTCGTGTGTAATTATATAGTCTGTAGGAGTTTCTTTTCTTATGCAAGCATTTCAAGTACACGCACCAATGAAAGTGAAATGCGTTGTTGTAAAAATATTGTAGGTAGGTTGTTAGTAGCATACGTACGAGTATTAGATAATAATAAGAATTGTTAAAAACCAAAAAATAATAAAAAGAAAAATATTAAAACTATAGAAATCGAGTTTCTCAAAAATGCTTTGCATGGCGTGATTATCAATGGCAATGATCTTTAATCGACGTCGTCTAACGGTTAATACCAACTTTCCAAAAGACAATCATCAAATCGAGTAATTTTCAAAAACTAAATTCAAGTTTAAGCTCGTTGTTGGCGCTTGAAGCGACCCCAGGCATTATATGTATATATATATATGTATACAAGTTAGTTAGATACAGATATATGTACATATATAATAGAGAGAAAGAAAAAAAGAGAGAGAAAAATCCAAATGATAGAAAACTAATGCATGCAATAAAGTTACAATGAACTCAAGTTGCGAGTCGTCGACTACTCGATCTGTCTTGAGCCGTGCATAATCATGGCAATCAAGCGGTGGCAGTGGCGTCAACAGTTCCAACTCCTCTTCCAGTCAATAGTTTGACAAGTGGTGGTAGTGGTGCTGCTGTGACCAAGCGGGCAGGTAGTTTTTAGATAGATAGGCCGCCGCCATTTATGTTCCGCGCTTAATTGCTATAACGAATCTAGCAACTTTTACCCGCTAGAGTAAGAAATACAAGTAGACCTCCCGACCAAGCAAGCAAGCAAGCAAGCAAAATGGGCGCCACAGCACGGATGATTTATGCATGTACATATTTATGTACCATGCGCACCATACCGAGTGCTCCATACACACACATACATATAAAGCTCCTCAACTAAATATAATGACCGAAAACTATTCAACGTTGAAGAATTCATTAGCAGATTTCACTTTCGCTCATGACGTTCGCTTATTTATTATTTACACTTTGATTTTTTATTTTGTACACTCTCTCACTCTTTGCTTTGCTTTGCTTTTCTTTCGTTTCGGTTTTCGCTTTTCGATTTTTTTATTTTTTGCTTCTTCCTACTGGCTTTCTTGTTTAAAGCTAAACAGTATCTGTGTATCTGTATTTGTTGGTATTTGTATTTGTATCTGTTGAAGACTCTTTCTGACGATGAGTTTGTGGTTTTTGTTAGCTTTTGTTGTCGTTGTTGTTGTTTCTATTGGTGAATGTTGCTAAGAAACACTTTTGTTCATACCGGATCTGAATTTTGAAGTGAAGGAGTTACTTTGACCAAAGAAAAGAAGCAGCAACAATTGCTAAACTCTCTAATGAAAAAATTCATAAAGTAAGAGTAATTTGGTAGCAAGCAGCAAGCAGTAAGCAAAGAAAAAGGTGAGATTGCTATGGAGAAAAAAAAAGATAAATTTTAACTAATAGCAAGCTATAATATATTATTGAAAACTGAGTGAATCTAATCAATATTAAATTAGAATACCCTTTATATTAAATATATATTATATGAAGCATATATTGCTATTTTCATACGTGTGGGAATTTTTATTGGAATTAGTATAAGATATACCAAATTGATCGTCTCAAGCAAAAGTAAACCGAAACAAAATGTTTTACCTACAAAAACTCTGGAATGGGGGACAAATTTGTATGGGATCTACCTGTTCTGATGGTTCGATATGAACATGTGGAATATTTCATTAGAATTAAAAAAAAAACACTAGAATTTGGCTCTTTATTCAAGGCCATTCAATCGGAAACAAATATTTGTTGTCATGAAGTGAAACTTCTTTAGGACTTACACTAGTAGAGTAAGTCCAATGAATGAAAACATGCACCGAGATGTAAAAGACGCACAATTTTAAATACTTTTAGTTTCTGCAGTATATAAACTCTATCGAAAGCCTAGATTAATATTCTTTCTAAATAACTCTTTTTAAATACTCTTTTTGAACTGTTCGAAATAATGTCAGCTGCACGAAGTGTATCATTAAGGGGTAAGTACTTTGGGCCCTATAGGATAAATCGTCTTAATGATGGCGCAGACCAAGACGAAAATGGGGACAGCTTTGCGGTGGGGAGAATCGAAGAGTGAGAGGGCTACCAACACATTCGTATGTCACACGACTCTTACTCCGTATGCGTTGCACCATCGGAAACCTGCTTAAATAACAATTTACAGCGCCTATATATATATAGTAGGGCTGTTGTACATATTCATTTCATTCGATTTGTTTCATTATTCTAAGAGACTCAATGACAAAAGTACAAAGGAATTAACAATAAATGTACCTCAATGCTATAATATATCATGACTGACCAGTACTGCAATCAAATCCAATACAGAAATTGCACGATAACATGACTAAATTGACGGAAGCAGCGAATGACCACCAATTCACCATCGTTTGGTCATGTGCTGTTTTATGTTATACAAGATGCATATCCGTTGCAACACAAGTGTTAAAATTTAGTGACGATTTCTTACTTTACAACTCCCACTAAAAAAAATTCACTTCACGACCTGGTATACGGACATGTCTATATCGTCACAATTCGTCGAGTTAACATCTCCGATGGATTAAGATTTCAAACAAGTTTTTAATATTAAAATAAAATCGCTGATAAGGGCCCACTTTTTGGTAATTTATGACATCTCTATAAAATGATAATAATATCAGGAAAAAATACCAATTACTTGGTTTAACTAGGTTCCTTAAATACAATACCATTCCAAAATAAGTGAAATGTTGTAGGTTCATACTTTTATTATTTATTTATTTATTTATTTATTTATTATTAGGTAGTAGGCACTTCGACCTTTACAGGTCTATTGTGCTCTAAAGTAGTTGACCTACAACAACTCATCCAGCCCTGCTGCCCTGAATAAGGACGCTAGGTTTTTGGGATTAAAAGCATGCACCGCCCTTCCTGTCACTTGGTAATCGCCAAGATAAATGTGCCTCCCAAGATATGCTCCGGAGTTTCGTCTCCCTCCAGACAGAATCTACAAGTGCCATCACTCTCGATTCCAATTTTACATAAGTGTCTTCTAAGTCTACAGTGTCCAGTCAGGAAACCCGAAATCATTCTTAGATCGTTTGTTTTAAGACCGTTGCAAATTTCCGATCTCCAATTGTTGTAAAAGCCTAACAGCTTTTTGCTCTGTTTTAAGCCTTCACACTTTTCCCAGAAAAAGTCTCTTGCTTTATTTTCTTATCAGGATTCTCATTGTTCCTGGTCCGAGCCCGCAGAATGGCTCTGGACCCATGAATGGGGACGCTGCCCCTCTCCTGGCTAAGTCGTCTGCTTGCTCGTTTCCTGTTATGCTCGCATGTCCGGGTACCCATACGTTCATACTTAATTGATTACCAATTGGTTTAAAAATACCGAATTTTGGAGGTCTCAAGTTCATGTGGACAAGGCGCTAGTTGTCTACGAGGGACTCGGTGCAAGGTGTTTTGAACAGCACTACGCTATTGTCGTTTGAAGTGTTCGTCCAATCGGAAATGACTTCACACTCGAGATAGGCGCTGTGGTTCTCTTTCTTCGTCATTCTGCGTATTCTTCAAACCATCAAGCCACCTTTGCTAAGTTTAACAGTTTGTTTCACATGATGCTTTTGAGTAGTTTAATGATTTCTGCTGCAAAAAATATTGGAATCGATTCATTTTTGACTAATCAGAACAAATAACACATTTCCAATCTTCTATGGTCCAAGGCTCATGCTCTTTTACAGAATATTAGACGCTCTATTAAATTTTTTGCTAATAAATAAAGAATAATTCCTGAAAGTGTCATAAAATATCTTTCATTATTTACTTTTGCTTGCCAGTAAATATTTTATTTATTTTAAAATTTGACCGTTTAATGCTCGAATCATAGAAGACTAGAAAGGACTGGATAAAATGATTGCGCAGAAATGTAGATTGAGATGAAGATCTTTCAAGCTCGTTTTTAAAGTTTTGACATTTATTTCAAATATCATTTACGATTCCACATCCCTCTACAGTCAAAACTTGACTCTGGTGCACCATCATCACCAAAGATGTTTGCATGATTGGTGGGAAAGGCATTCCGGTATTCGATTATCAAGCATCTTTCGAATCTTCGCTGGCAGAAGTGTATCGATCAAAAAATAGTTTTGATGATTTTTGGAGAAATTGAGGGTTGAGCCCCAATCGAAATAGAACAGTGATTTTTTTTTGATTATTTCCGATATATCTTCAGGGTTACTTGTATGCTAACAGCAGACTGTTTCCTTAGGCTGGAGTTTTTGGCTGCTAAGCTACATTGATAAAGAAGAATGTTTATGTTGTGTCGACTTTACCAATAAATTCTTTCTCCATGATTTTTTGTTCTGTCTCTCTCTTTCTCTTAAAGAGAAACTAGGTGTTTTTTCGATTTTTGTCTGAGTGGCTGTTGTTATGTCTTTGTTCAGGCTCATTCCTGAAACTATTGAACCGATTTTGATATAACTTTGATTGAAAGATAGAGGACTTTTTAGAGTATTATTTTATTATTTTAATAATATAAATGGGCTGTGCCAAGCACCCGAAGGTCAGTATATATGTAAAACGCATCAGGAGAAATGAGAACTTTTGGAAAACTGAGTAGCATCACATTACCATATGAGAGAAAAATAAAGGGAGAGCGAAGCAGTAGTTGTGAGAATGACGCATTTAAAGTGAAAGGCTTCAGCTAGTTCCCTATGAATAGAATAAGACAAGAAAATTTTGATTCTTTTAGGATTTGTGCATATTTTAAAAATACAACTATCAAATATGTCTGAGATTTAAAAAAATTTTGTTAATTGTTGTTGTAAATATTAGTTGTATGAATTTTCAAAACATTTTATCTATTTGCCGAGAAGGTCAAATGTATCAGTTAAAAACAGTTTGATGCATTACTTTTGATTTATGTAGCTGCTAATTTAATCCAAGTGATTCACTACAAAAAAAACCCAAAGCTAACCCAACCCAATCTAATCTCATCGCTGCTGCAGCTAACTTGTGCAAAAATAAAAAAATTGCAATTATTGCGTTTTGCGAATTACTTTACGCATAAAATTCAAAAATGTTCAAACAACAACAACAAGAGCAGCAACCTCAACCTTCTCTTTCAGCATGCGATCCGCGCAAACCGATCGTGACATGATCAAACGATCCCAAATGGCCAGCCAGCCACAAGCAAAGACTGTAATTCGCTTTGGCCAAGTCTACATATAGAAAAAAAAAAAGAAAAAAAGAAATAAACAAAATGCTGGCAAGATACAATCAGATGACGACGATGAAGTTGCGGGTTAAAGAAGAGAACAAGCTCAACAAAATAAAAAAAAAAAAAATAAATTTCACTTTCTTTGCAACAAGTTGTGCCTGTATACAGGCATACATAACTAGCTCTTTCTCTTTTCTACACAAGACTAAGCAAGTATCTTTCTCTTTGTACAAACATGTATGTTGGTCTCCTTCTAGACAAGCTTATTCTGCTGCTTCTTATTTGCTACTCTTCTCGTTTCTACTTTCCGTTTGCCCTTTTATGTAACCCACATCTTTGTATCTCATGAATTTTTTTTTTTTTTACTTCTTATAGACAATTTTTTACTCGTTTTCATTGCTTATTGTTGTTGTTAGTGTTGGCAGCAGCAGCGTCATCATCAACCACAACAACAAACATTGTACCGTTAGTTTCTCTTTTGACCCATATTTGCTTAACGCTTTGTTGTTGTTGTTATTGTAGTTGTTGTGCGTTTGCTGGTTCGTTCATTTTGTTTGCTTCATACGACGTCGCCATTATTATTATTGTTGTTGTTGTTGGCTTTGTTTTATTGTATGTGTGCATGTTCTATGAATTTTGTGTACTTCCGTTTTTGTTTTTGTTTTTTTTTACACACAAAAAAGTGCTTAGAATCAACAAAAAAAAAAAAACGTTTTTAAGCAAGTTTTTTGATTCTGTGATTCTGTGTGGTTCTTTTTGTTGTTGTTGTTTCGCATTTTGTTACTAATTGGCTTTTAGAAATGTACCTAAGTACATAATTCGTTTATTGTTTCATTCCATTTCATTCTTTAGCACTGTCTCGTCTCGTTTCGTTTGTTTGGGCATTAAGAAAACTTTTTCTTTTCTTTACGGTTTTGATTTCTTGCACTTTTCTTTTTATTTTCTTTTCTTGTTTGTTGTTGTTTTTTTTTTTTTTGTTTGAGTACCTTTCAACTTGTTTTGTTCTTTGTTTATTTTACTAAATTTACGAAGTGGCGTTTAAGCGTGACTCTTTCTTTTTACTTTTCTATGTTTGTCATCGGCTTTGTGTGAACGTTCTTTTTGTTGTTAGCTCAGCGTCTTCGCGTGAGAATTTCTAATTGGGTCAGGATGCATTAATGCATCATTTTTTATAGTTGTATGTTCTTGATTTTACTTCTTTTACATTATCGTCTCTTTGACATTCTTGAGTCGTGATGCATGGCGTAGATACAAGCTATGAATTCTTAAATGAAGCGTAACATATATCGAAGTAGGCAGAAATAATGATAGAGGTCTATAGTATAAATGAAAATTAGAGATTTAGTACATATTTTGACTATATTATGCCCTAGGCATACTTTAAAATTTCGGATTCGTTCTTTAAAGATGTAACTTTCGAAAATGTTTCTAGTTTAATTCGCTGTTCGGTCCAGTCAAATATTTTATTTTTCTATTTTTTATGCTTTTTAGTCAATAATAAACAAAGTAATATGCAAAAGGCCTATAAAGAGCAAGGAGCGTGTGAAGTATTTGGAATCTGGTGTCGATCGGATTCAAAAAGAGCTGCAGCCTTCACCGATCACCTATACGAATCATTCTCACCCTTTGAGAGATGCTGCCAACTCGAGAAAAAGAAAAAAACTCTTAATTTTCTAGACGTGCTTTGTCAAATGAAGGCTGTACCTATTCCTGCAGTTGAGACGGTTGAACTGATCTGTGAAATTGGCAAACTAAAAGTATCCAAGTCTTCTGAGTACAACCATATTGATGTTCCTGCCATTAAATTGATGTTCCTACCATTAAATCCTTGCCTTCGTATGCTTCGAGCTAGGCCATTCTCCCACCCAGTGAAAATGTGCCGAAATAATACTCACCGCCCGATAAGTTTATTGAAGATACTCTCCAAAGCCGAAAGACTACTGCATAGAATTTGACTAATACTGGAAGAAGCTGGTTCGATCTCTGATCATGAGTTTAGCTTCAGAGAATACCATGGCCAATGCCATAGACTAGTCGATAGGATACTGGAGGTATTTGAGGAGGAGGTATTTGAGGAGGAAGCCTTCGATAGGGTGTGGCATGCCGGTCTGCTCCATAAGCTTTAGAGAACTCTGCCAGTACCATAATATCACTTCATCAGGTCCTTCATTGAGCGCTGAAACTTCTTTGTGATATTTGGAGTAGAAAGTTCAGAAATAAAAGTCAGAGTCGGAGTTCCACAAGGCAGCGTTCTTGGACCAGTCCTTAATACGCTCTATACAGCTGACATGATGAAGGAAGATAAGCTGCTGGCCGGTAGGTAAGCTGACGACACGGCTTTCCTGACGTCCGACGTCGTTCCACAGGTGGCTTCTGCCAATACTTGGCTTAAGAGGTGGAACATCATAGTGAACTCCAAGAAGTTCAACAGAAGTCTCGACGGAACAGTGGTTCCAAGCAGCGCTACAGCCAAGTATCTGGGTATGGTGCTGGATAGAAGAGGATCTCATCTGCTCACCAAAAGTTCTCTACTCAATGAAATGCTTAAAAAGCATTTATGGCTCAGACAAGCTTCTATTATACAAAGCAATAATAAAACCTATATTTACCTACGGAGTCTTGATCTGAGGCACTGCCGGCAGAAGCACTCAGGGTGCCCTGGGTTCATCAGAAAGAAATCAGACCAAGCAGCTCCCACCCAAATCGACTTAACAGACTCACCAACACACTTGCCATCAATTTACTTGATAACAGCTCAACTACTAGAAGATTCAACAGGTTTCACTCCTTATGGAAGGCAACAATAAAATTTGTTTATGCTTTCTTTTCGCAGTAGAAAAATCAGTGGAAGGTGACTTAGGAGTTCTACGAGTTATAAGTAGAGATACTTTAAATGAAAGATGTCGACAAGCAGAAGACTGTATGCTAAAATGAGGATGATTATGCATTATAGGCATTAAAAATATATAAATCAATCTATTAATCAATCAACATTTCAACTGCAAACTGTTTAAATAAAATGCAATAAATAACAGTTTATATCCGCCTTTTTAAAACGTTAAATACTTAAAAAATATTTAAGCAACTATTGATAAACAATAATTAAAAATTCCGCTATAAAACTTTTGTAGTTTTCGGAGACAATGCCACAGTCACATTAAAACCATCACCATTGCTGCTGCTGCTGCTGCTACTGCTGCCACATACAACTTTCTGTGAATGCAGCTGGGATTTTACTTAACAACTTTTTAAACTGCAGCTAAGAGAAATTTTGAAAGAATACAAGTTTTCCCCCAGCAACCAACAACAACAACAACAAGGCAGCAGACAAAATGACTTGCGCGATTGCGACTAGCAGAATTAGCAGCCGCCAACGCTGCTGCATCTCCGCTGTAGTCACTGCAAGCTGAAGCTGAAATTTAATCCGAGACTGGCAGCGGATGCCAATAACAACAACAACAACAACAGCAAATGCATCGCAATGCAAAGAAAAGAAAAGAAAATGAAACGAAAACTTTTCTATACTTCTTGCATTTCTTTCAAGTTTTCACCACAAAAGTGTGCAGTCAGCGAGCGCTACGAATTTTTATCTGACATTACTCATACGCGCTGTAGGCCCGCCATTGCATTGGAAACTAACCATTAGCCGCAGTTTCGATTGGCAGCGCAATAAGTCATCGAACGTTGGAGGTTTGTCTGCGAAATATTGTTTATTTCATATAAAATGCTTATTATTTTCTAAAGTTTCATCTTTTTATAAGCTTTATATTTGAGATGAATACTGGAAGTAAATTTATTGTAATTGCTGCATGTTTAAGCTGCCAATAGCGGATAATGCAGTACATCAACTTCAGTCTTAATGCAAGAGAAAACACAAATTCGTCTAAACTCAGCAACTATTTCTTGCATGAGATTTTTTTATATATATAAAAAGGGTGTTTTCAGAAATGATATCCACTTGAAAAAATTGATTGCTTTTATTTAAGAAAAAACTTCTATTAAATTTTAAAAGTAACTTTTTTATCTAAACGGATAAGTTTTCGTACATATGTAAAGGGCACCATGAGAAATAATATCAACTAGAAAATGGGAGGGTGAAGATTATGTGGACTAATTCCCATGTAAGAGATTATCAATAGGCGGCAATATACGTCAAGTGCGGCTAGTATACGATATTTTTCTTTAACCAAGGAAGAAGCTGTCTCCCATTCCCTTAAGGTAGATACGCTCTTCGTAGACTATTATTTTATTCTAATGGATTTGTGACACAAAAAGGGTTGTCCGAACTTTGATGACTTCTGCCCGTTTATCAATATATTTGATAAACGGGCTTATTTCATCCGAGCAAAACTTTTTTAATATATTCAAGTTCTCATCGAAACTTTAATTAGATGTTCCAATCTTAAAAAGGTTTACAGAAAAAAATAAAAAAGTAAATTGCGCCTAATGAGTGGATTATGAGGATAAGTTCTGAATTTACTCTACTTAATCAGTAGCCTTGCATTTACTTCGCGTTGAAGCCGACTAAAATTTATCAGACTCTCGTCATTTCACAGAACTCATTCATTTCCAGTGACAACCATGTGAATTTTTCTATTGATTTTGGGTCTGGCCACTTAAGAGATAGTATTGATATAAGAAATGAAGTCTAATGATCATCACTTCGGTCAGGAGTTGGCCTATTGGGCGTTGAACTAATGGAATTTGAAACTGCAGTTCATCGAAAAAATGATCTCCGATGAGGCACATTACTGATTGAGTAGCTTAAAAAAAAACTATGCAGGTGCATCCACAAAGCCAACAACTCATGCAATTGTATCAGCAAACGTTGAAGCCGACCAAAATTTAACAGATTCTCGACTTTTTGTTGAAATCAATTTATCTCCCATGTCAACCATGTGAATCTTGCGATTGGATTAGGATTTATATCCATAAATGATGGTTTTGGCATAAGAAATGATGCATTGGTAATAGTTTTATGTCAACATTGGGCTTTATTGATTACCTTGACTTAAAGTTCGTGTTTTTTGTCAGGAAGGTCTTGCGATTTAACTTTACTGTGATGTTATGCTTGTTTTTAATTTCGCCAAATTGCTTGTATTAGTAACAGTCCTTAAACTGTGAATGATTGTCGAATCATTGGAAATTGCTCCATAAGGGCCAGCCAGTACAAGAAGAGCCGCGCTGATCACTTGTATAATATTTTGTTTAATTCGTAAAAGGCACAAATTACGCATTCAAATAAAAGTTTCTAATTTAATTTTGCTTCGATACTATCTATTTAATCCCAATTTAAATTTTGGATGTTCCTAATGGTAAATACTTAAAAAAATTTTATGTAGAAGTATGTCTTTCTGCTAATTCGGTGTAAATTTTGAATATGCGAACTTCTATTTGTTGTTTTTCAGAGCCAGAAGAGAAGGATTTGAATGATGATCCAGAGATGCACTGAAGGAGGACATCCAGTAGTTTATATAGAAATTAATAAACATTATAATAAGAGAGACACGTTAATGTATACTAAATGGAGTTTGCTTTAATATTCGTTATAGGCAGATAACCATTAAAGTTATAAAATAAAAATAAAAAAAAAGTTTTACTTGTTCATGTAGAGAGCCACAGAGAGAGAAGTAGGGCACTACAAAAATAAAAAAGGCTCGAAGAGATTATGCTTCATTGCAAAAAACCGATCCATAATACAATTTAATAAGGTAAGGTAGAGATCAGCTTCATGGTACCAGCCGATAAGAAACTTCGAGGGCGAAAAAGATACCGAGACTACTTGTTCCACCCTGTGGTTCCTGATGGTTCCACCCTGCGGTTTTTTGTAATTTTTGCATTTTATTTTCAATCAAATAAGGCTGTTTAAAATACTTCGCGCAGAGAAATTGTTTGCGAGTCCATCTATCTATGGCAACTAGACGGATCTCAGGTTATGTATAGCGAAGGACAATTGTGCCATACTTTAACGACAATAAAATTGCACAAGATTGAGCTCGTACTTCGATGAACTTAGAATCAAGCTGGGAAGGCTGTTAGCTCTTGAATAAGCAGTAGGAAGCCCCGGCCAATAAGGAAATATTTATATTCGAAGTACTGACAAGATGCTTGAGATTTGATATTCCCTAAAAAATTATCATCTCATTATCTTTCTTGGCTTCTACCAATTCACGCTTCGTCACACTCACTACTTACAACTTTCAACCTTCCATTTGTATGATTTTCCCCAATCAAACCTAAGATATTATGGATCCGATGCCTATTCAGTTTAGATTGAAGTCTTATGGGGTCTTATGGGGTATCTGTTCGCATCTTAGAGTAGTAAATACCTTGTAGTGTTACATTGGACCTTATTACCTCGTGCAACATTTACACTCATGGGAACATTTATGGACATTAGTAAAATAAAAAAAATTATGAGTGACATAAAAAAAATTATGAGGATCTGTTGGCACTTAAGAGTGAAGCAGTACTACCAAAGGATTGGGTAGCACAAAAAACCTCCAAAAGCTCAACTAAGTGGCAAGAATACGTGAAATCTTTGGCAGAATCCAGTACGACAAAGAACTTGACTGCGACTCAGCACAAATAACGTGGCCAGGCTCCACAGAATTAGTTCAAACATGGAGAGTATATAGGCCCTGTTGATCCACTCAGGAGAGGGCTGTGTGGAGCAGTGTACAATTGTAGAGAGTGCCTAAAAATCCTGAGATAGCGAAAGTACTTAAACTTGTTTAACTTGTTGCCAAGCAGGCAGTACCAACGTGCCAAAAAGAAGAGAGTAATACAAGTAACACCTCCAAATATGGAAAAACCGAAGAAATGCCAGGCAGATGTTGCATTTAAAACAAAGTTTTAGCAGTAAATCAAAACTACACAAAGCTGTTTAATGATTTTATTTAAAGTATTTAAAATTTTGCAATATTTTTTTCTTGATTTATTATAAATCATAAATGAAGCAGTGATATAAAAACTTTGTTTTAACACATTCTCCAATTTAAAATTTGTATTTAGTAAAATTAAAAATTTCTAACTTTCTCCAAAAGAAATAAACTGTTCGACAGGCTTTTAAAATATTAAAAAAAAAAACATTTAATAAGAATAAATAAGAAAATAATTTTCAAAAAAATCTTAGAAATAATTTTCAAATTTGAAACATAAAACGAACAACGTTTTATGCTGAAAAATTGTAATTGTTTTTTTTTCTTTTTTGCAGTTGCTGCAGTTGAATGTACGCTTAAGACAAGCAAAAAGAAAAACTTGCAGTGGAAATTCCATAATAATCATTACCACAAACAACATTATTACCATCATGATGATCATCATCATTGTCATCGTTAGCGTTAGCGTCAGCGTCAGCATTCAGAAGTAATTTAGGAAAAATATTTTCTCGGCTGTTTTCTTTACAGATACATTCGCTCATTCACTTATTCGAATGTTGTTCGGGGGAAAACTCTTTAGCTGCCGACTGACTATACATGTTGGTGTTGTTGTTGCATTTGGCTAATGTTGCTACCACTAATGCTGCTCTCTGCCTCCTGCTGCCTGCATGCCTGCCTGCCATCTGCCTGCCCACCACTGGCAAGAAGCAAATAACCCATCAGATTTTCTTTTCACATTTTTTTAGTTTTTCTTTTTTGTGATTTTTTTTTTTATATGCACATATACCCCCCTATTCAATATATATAATGTATTTATTTTTGTTTGTTTCATTGCTGTTTCTTTGTTTATTGCAGAAGGTTTATGAACTTTTACAGAGATTTTCTTTCTTTCTTTCTTGCTTTATAGCTGCTAAATTTTTCAACTTCTCACTTGAATGCATTTCTTTTCGAAAGTCCAATGCGGCGTATGCGCAATTTTGACTGTGTGTGAATGTACTCGTATCTGCAGAGTATTTTTTTTATATATGTATCTTTTGTTTATGCTGAGATTATTTAAACTTTGTCATTTACATTAATTGCTGCTATTATTTAATGCTAAAATTTGAATAAGTAAAGTTTGTTCCGAATTAAAAGTTCAAATTGAAAATATCAGTTGTAAAAATTAATATTTCTCACTTAGATATTGTCTGAAGATAGTTTTTAGAAAATATTAGTGCAGCTAATAACTCTCAAAAAGAAGATTTATACTGCTAAAGACGAAGTTTTTCTGTTTCAGAGGGATTTTATTAGCAAGGAATCTTAGTCGGTTATGTTGTTCGGTCATGTAGCCCTTAGCAACACAAGTGTTAAAATAGCGTTTCATAGTCGCCAAGAACGTCAAGGAACTCTTGTTCAGAATCCGCAAGTAGTCTCTGCAGCTGTTCCTCGAAGTAGTTAAGCCAGACGACTTCCAGCACAACCTGTGGGAGCTTACCAAGGGCATCAAAAGGCCTATAAAGAGGAAGGAGCCTGTGTACGTTGCCACTGGAATCTGGTGTCGAAAAACTAATCAGTTTGTTTTCAAATAATGCCATGGCAATTGTGAAAAATGTGAGAGAATACTGAAGGCATTTGAGGAGAAAAACTATTGTTTGACCGTCTTTCTGGACGTTAAACCTTCGACTCCATAATTTTCTGTATTTTGGATCAACATTCGAAACTGATTTATGTATATATTATATAAAACCATGCTCGTCTGTCCAATAGTATATTTTTTCTTTGTTTTGTATATAAATTCACCATTGTGTGGTGAATTAGACAAGCAGTATTCTCATGCTGACTTGTACGCACTTTTTCGCTTTTAGATTTGATGAACACTTATAAAAAAAATTGTCAAAACATTGAAATATTTAAAAAAATAGAAAAAACACACTTTTCACTCGCATAAAAAAATTTTTTATTGTAGTTTTAAGTCCACTAAAATTCATGACAATTTGTTTATAATAATGACTTATGATGGTCAGAAAAAGGGTTAACTTGGTAAACTAGTTCATCTATGCCCTACGCATACAAATTAGGCGTTGCAAGAATTTTTAAATGCAGTTGACCTATTTACAAACATTCCAACTCGGTTAAAACTGTATATAAAAAATATTCGAATATCTATTTTCACGAAATGGCCACAATTAATCAAAATAAAACGCCGCCCATTCTATGCGTTCTTTCATTTTCCAATTCACTCTTCATTTTATGCAAATTAAATTTTTTTTCTTCCAAAAATCACTTTTGCTTTCAACGAATTCAAATTCAACGGCTATTTTGTCTCCACAAAAAAATGAAAAAGAGAAGCAATTTAAAACACATTTGAAGAAATTATGCACAGCGAAACATTTGGAATTCGAAAAGAAGCGGAATTAAAATTCTTATCAACGCGCAGCGCACGCACAAATACCAATGAAAATACGGTAAAAGATACACGTACTTCTACATGCATACATGCATACATACATAGCTGTGTTTCGTGTTCGCACGATTCGTCAGCATAACTTTCACTTTGACTACAAAGCCAACAACAACAATGCAAAGCACTCAAGTCAATTTAAGTAGCGGCAAAAACACCAACACTTTGAATTCAAAACGCTCACACACTGGCAACAACAACAACAACAGCAACAATAACTATAACTACGTGCGACTGATGAGCGCGTGCAGATACAAAGATACTTTTGGCATGGTCAACAGATGCGATGGATTTTTTTTTTGTTAACAGACAGTTTTTGATTTTCAATACAGAAGTAGTAAAAAAAAAATAACAGTTATGTTGCATTGTTTACAGTTATATGTTGGTATATACTGTTATACTTTTCACAAGGGCAGTTCTTGAACAGCTCAATGAAATGCATTGATTTACACTGGAAAAAATATAAAAACTTTTGAAACATATCTGAACTTCTGACACTGCTGCATAAAAAAATTTGTGCTTAAATTGTTTAACTGAGTCCAATAAGCTGATCAGTACGATTGGATGATGTTCTCAACTAATTAAGCAAACTTTTACTTATGCCTGGAGTATGAAGAAGATTACATCTTTAAAAGTGTGGGAGCTATAAGTGTATAACTAATGAAATTTTTAAATCTTTACATTAATTTAAAAAAAACACTGAAAAAATGGACCAAAAAAACATAAAACAGCCACATAACATACATACATACATCCTGTCTATAAGTCGTATACAGTGCTATACACTTTTCAAAAGAATCACTGTTAAACACTGTGATCACTTTCTAAGCTAAGAAAACCGTAGTAATTACTTTGCTTCTATGCTTCATACAAATCGACAATAAAACTTCTTTTGTGTTCAGACGATGAAAAACTTCAATATGAACAACCATATTGTATGAAAGGTACTTCTACCTCAGCTTGAATTTGTGTGCCAATAAAAAAAATTTTAATGAAAGTTTTGGGCCTCAGTATTTCAGCTATCAGGCGTGCTAGATGCATTGGGTTGTTTTGGATCCCATTCATTTGCAAGTTTCCTTCGAACAATTAATTTTTAACAGTTTTCTAAGCAACAAAGTTTTTCTCAAACCTCTATCAAACCCAAATCCATTTGGAAAGACACAATTCGTGCACCCGAACAAAAAACATCTTCAACTTTTTGATACATTTATCCATTCATTCAACGTCTCAGTTCCTTACTATATCTTTGACTGTAAACTGTCCTTCTTTTCTAAATAGAACCTGCAGTGGACAAAATCGTATCTCATAGCACAACACATCTTGATATTATGGAATACTAGCAGTTATTACTGACGTTGCTTGGCATAAAATTTTTATAAATCTATATTCAAGACAATTGAAAAACAAAACAAAACAGAAAATGTGCCATCGTATTTCTATTGATCCCCCTTTTTGCTTTATTTAACTAGAAAAGAAATGTTTATCCCATATAACAGGTGTGGCCAACCGGGTCGATCGCGATTTTTAATTTTAGTTAATATTATTATTTATTTGTATATAAAAATTTATATGTAATTGATCTTTCGATTGACCGGTCCACCGACCACCCCTGCCCATGTAACATGTTTGAAGCCATTTTTTGCCCTTGGGACAAAATTTTTCATTTTCGGTGAGACACATGATCAATTACTTTTTTAAAGTATTCTATAGATATAGAGCCACATTTCGGTTATATCGAAACCAACTTTAAGCTCATGGCAATTCCTGCTGTTGATTCTTTTCTTATTTGCAGGAGAAACGGACCGATAAATCCACATCAAGTAGTGATTTTATTTGTATGTAAGGACACAAAACAGTCTTTAGACATCCAATAATAATGAAATTGGTTTGAAAATGTTAATTGGATTGGAGCAATTACTCGTTTGGTAAGTCGATTATGCTATGGATCAAGTGAACTACTACATATCTTGATGATAAAAAGGCGAGATCAACTCGATCTCTCTAAAAGCAGAAGAATTACCTCCAATTGAATTATCTGTTTTATCTTTTATATCTGAGTTCGATCTGGATCAATGTTGAATATTTAAACAACTTTAAATTTCTTACTAAAGTGAAGATGTTGTATATACCATATGGCTGGAATATGGCATAGGGCTCTCATGTGTGGTAATCTCTATTATACTATTTAATTTATAAAAATATATCAAAATAGTTCAAAGTTTTAGAAAAACGTATTATAAAGATTTCTTAAAAAACTTTAAATTATTTAGGCGTTGTGATTGTTTGGAGGTAATAATTTATAAAGGGCATAACATGATGTGGAGTTGGTAATGGATTAAAGAAACATTTTACATACTCGCTTGACTATTTAATTTCTAGATTATTTCGGTTCAAATCTAGCACTTCAATGGAATAAGAAAAAAATAATAATTAAATTAGTTAATAATTAAAAAAATTGGCATAAAGGATTATACGGATCCTTTTTTCAAAGTTGCTTGGATTAGGTTTAAATTGCGTCCAAAAATATTGTCGGATGCACTGAATCAGAATCTGAATACAAATTAAAAAAAATTAACTGAGTGTGAATTGTATTATAATTTATTTGTGACACCTTTAAAGAGGTATCATAATCCTTATATTCTGTTCATCATGACAGCCCGAGTTTAAACCATGTCCGTCCGTCTTTCTGTTCGTCTCTCTAGCTAGACAAGATAAAGGTTAAGCTCAGATCAGAAACTGCACCTCTGATCGATAGTATACACCCAGCTGGAAGCGATGGCGAAAACCTTCATGTGGTGTTAAAGGGTTAAATACTATTAATTATATTAGCAGTCTGGTGGATAGAACCCTAGCGACACTTAACAGAGTATTTCTGTGACTGACTGGCCTTCGTGGCTGGTCTTGGTGTGCTTGTTAACAATAAAAGTCATTGAAATGTTGGTTAAAACCTAGGGGCTCGGCACTTGCTTTGAAAAAACGATCTAGTTGCCACTGTAGATCTATGGAACAAGTAGTTGTTCATTGGCGAGTTTCGAAGCAGTCCAAGATTGTTAGTATATGGTAGAATAAAGGGTTACCTTGTGGGGACAATATAACGATATTTATCTGAAGTTATAATAAAATAATTACATGAAGTATTCTGGGAGATGTAACGATGTTCATAAAATGTTATCTATGGTGTTCATGATATTTTGGTTGAGTAAGGGGGGTTGCAGTTCGGATATGGATTTTAATCTTGGTGTGTTAAGTGACGAGGAACATGATTCATTAGTGACTCATGATGAGTGAAGTGCCTATCAAGACTGACAACCTAATGTCACTTCACCAAGCCTATGTTGTAAAACCTGGAGTTATTTGTGCTCTTTTAGCTTAGTGAGCAATAGTACGCGGTTGTTTGGAGCCAAATATTGCAAATTGTCGTAGTGATGGTTTAATCGGTTGAGGAGCGTATGAGCTGCAACATGGTGTCAATGGTTTAGAATACATCTGCGCGTAGTATATTGCCCCGATATACGATATGGAGTTGCATTGCAACCAACGCTGTTCTGTTATCACAACCAGGCAGGACCTTAAGTTAGTCTCAAATGGCAGCTGTACTCTTAGAACAAAATTCGGACTTGTCTGTCCGTGTGTATTTGTTCAAAGAATCTTTCATAGTATGCATACACGAAACTTATACCAAAAAATCAATTTTTAATATTTTGGTTTGTATTTTTCCCGATTTATCTCCGAATTGGTGGGAACAATTTAGACGGGACTTTCACTCTCTGATAGCTCATGTTATAAGGAGTAACTTTGTGCAAATATAAAAGGGCGCCGGGATACATAGCTTACACTGGAAAAAAATCGACGGTGCTTTATGTATACAAAAAAAAAGACAAAGTGAATACGTAGCAGGTCCGCTTTAATTCGAACTTAAAGTTGAGATAATTTTCACTTGTTTTTTAGGCCCTATACCGAAGGTACAAGAGCCTATTGGTTTTGTGCAAATGTATGTAACAGGTAGAAATAATAATCGGAGACCCCCCAAAGTTACCCTCATTATGGTCAGGAGCGATAGAGGAGTCGATATAGACATGTCCGTCTGTCCGTCTGGCCGTCCGTATGAACGAAAGGATCTCGGAAACGGTAATAGATAGAGCCTTCGTGTTTTTTGCATTCGACTAGGACTGCTCCGGAATTTTACAAGTTTATTTTAAAAACTTGCCCCTCCCCCCTTCCCCAGAAAATCACCACCAAGGCTAAAAATTTCTTCGGCACAAAAAAAAGTAAGTATGCCAGTATAGAGATATCGTCCTTCTTAGCTAAAATCCGAAAAGTTCATCATAAGCAATTGAATTTGAGCGACCCCCCTTTTCGTTTCATACATAAAAAAATGTTTTAAAAGGCACTTAGTCGTGCAGTGAGAAGTGGTCATGTGTTTGGTCATAAGCTAGGGGAATATTTAATGTGTTTGTTAGGCGACCTGAACTGGTACAGGGCCTCTTACAGTCGGTTACGCCCGACTGTGATTTTCTTACTTGTTTTTTTTTAGTTTGCTTAAATCAGTTCAAATTGCATTTAAAGGATGTTTTGGTGTCGCTGAATCCGAATAAAAGTTAGATAATCCAGTTTTGAAATTAGCAAATCTAAAAACTTTTTTTTAAACATGTGGAACTGAGCTGACTTTAAAGTTAAAAGGTTATCATTGACAAAATAGAGCCAATAGGTTTTGAAGAAAATTTTTTTTTTGATATGGAGTTAAACACTTTTCAAATATTTAACTTAAAAATAAGAAATATAGGTATTTATGTCAAAAAATCGTTGAAAACTTGTAGATGAATTCAAAAATCAACGAATTAGTGTTCGAAATGAACTAGAACTGTTTGTATTTGAAAGTGTGGAGCTCTAATTTGTTTAATTTGAGACTAGACCTAACAAATGGTTCTATGAACAGTTCATTAATTTTTATATGCTTGAAACTTGAAGAAGTAAATAGCAAATATAAAATATTGCGTATTTTTGTGATTTTTTTTAGACAAAACATCATTGATGCTAATTGTTAATGAATTTTTAAATAGCATATCCGAAGAATATTCACTCAGTTTATGACAATCGATTTTTTGTGCTCGATAGTTCGATAACGATACATATTTTACGAAAGTATTTCGTGTTTTATGCGCAATACGTTTCAGTCAATTAGTTCCGTTTCGGTTTCTACATATTCTACTATTTAATGAAATACTATATTCGTAATAAATTATAATTAAATTATTTAATTAAGCAGCTTACTTAAGAGTTAACTTTTAATAATACTTTTAATTAACATACGTTAATATGACAAAATAAAATTGTAATTAGGCGCATATATAAAATAATTTAATATAAATTTCTAGTATTTCATATCAATTCTAACTACATTTCGACTCAACAATAAAACATTTTTTGCTTTTCTTGAGCGTGATTCTAAACAAAATGTACAACATTAAAAATAGACAATGCTATAAGAAAAGTATTTCTAAAATTACCCACATACAAAATACGAAAAAAAAAATACAATGAAACTCATTAAAAAAAAAGACATAGTTCCAGCCATTGTTTGACTATAAACTTAAAATAAGAAAGAAAAGCAAACGTCAAACCAAACCAAAAGAAACCAATCAATGTAAAAGTGTTGCACAGTGGCGTAGTAGCAGGGCGGGGCGATGAGCTGAGCAGAGCAGTCAGTATGCCCTCAGCTAGGCCGCAACTTGTGCGGGGGGCTTCGTTTCAGGTTCAGCTAAAAGATTGCGTTCCGTTGCGATGCGTTGCCACTATACTATATATTGAGTGGTTTATGGTGTGAAGAGCAACACTTCAAGCCGCAATTGAAGCAACAACTTAAAGTGAAAGTTCTAATAATGAAAGCAGCAACGACGACGACGCAACTACCTCAACAACGAAGCCAGCAACATGCGGGCAAAGAAAGAAAGAAAAAAAATTATAAAAAAAAAATTAAAAAATGGTGGATAAGCAGTTGAAGCCAACAGCGAAACGAAAGAAGCAGCTGAGAAAATAATAAAATAAAATAATATAAAAGAAAGCACTAAAAAAATGAAGAGCTAACAACAATAAATTAAAGTTTTCTGCTTTTTGAATTTTGCACATTGTCTAGAGTAGATTTTTTAATTTTTCGATTTTTAAACTTTGAGATACATTTGCGAGTACAATGCCAAAGCGCATTTTTGAATAAAAAACAAAAACTTTTGTTATATTTTTTTTGTTTTTTGTAAATTTGATGCTCATTGTTAGTTTTGATTGCATGCTGTTAATGATTTTTGTTATTTGTAAAAAGTATTGCTTGGCATATACATATGTAGTTAGATACTTTTGCTAATGAAGTTCATAGAGCGGCCATTTTGAATTGTTATTAATAGTACAGTTAAAGAGAAGGATAAAGGCGAATTTAGCACACTGTAGCACAAATTTAAGTCGCCAACTTTATTTTATTTTTTGTTGTCATTTATCGAAGAAGCACGTTTACAAAATATTTAATTTTTATTGCTCTTGTTGTTAAATTTTTGTAAACGGATTTGTTATTTTTTTTTTGTTTTCTTTCTTATAGTGATTGCATAAAATATTTTTGATTTCAGATTGTTTTTCGTTTTTTTTTTTTTTTTGTTATTGTATTATTGCAAAGTGTTCATCCATTTATTTCTTTCTTTTCTACTACTACTACGTTTTCTTCATTTTACTTACATATAACAGAGCTACATACTTATCTAAACATATATATATATAAATAAATTGGTAAACTATCTTTTACTATGTGTATGCGTGTATTTCATTTTGCCGTGGTTAAATCACGTTTGGCGGCCAATTAAATTTTTGCGCTGCATAAACGTCGTATAACGTCGAGAAAGAAATGAGAAAACGCAAATATTATAAAAGAATTAATAACTTTAGTCGATTGCATAACAATCTCGAATGTAAACAGATAAATATTGTACATTACACACAGATACGAAGATATATACTAACTGAAATATATTTAAGTATGGCCGTAAATTGGCAAAGCAACGAAATTCGCATAAGCGGAAGAAAAAACAATGTGTGTACGTTTAATTAAAACTAAATAACTATTGTATTATACGAAAAAAAAGTATATAAGGAGAATAGTCGAGTAGTTTTTTATTTTTTGATTTTTTGGAATTTTAAATGAAGAAGAATAAGTGAATTTGACAACACTGTACAACATATTTGTTGTTTTATGTTTATAGAAGTGTTTTAGATACTTAGTTCAGAGATGTGCACGATTACCCAATAGTCTTCGTGCTACTACAGGCTAATGAATTTTTACTTGGCGATGTCAGATGAAAAGATTGAAAAATTTAGTAAAAAATATGTAGGTAGCAGGTTCAAGTCGCCTGTGTGTATTTGACCCTCATATTATTACTTATTTGCCTCAAACTAAGTATAGCAAGTGATGAATGGTTTACCAAGCTGAAAAATCGCCACGGCATTCTTATTTAAAAAAAATTGTGGCGAAGTAATTTCTAGTGATGCATTTTTGCACAGATTTCGTAAAAAGATTGCTGAGATGGCACTAATGGAGAACCACATATATAATGCCGAAGAATGTGAATTATTTTTATTTTTCTATTGCTTATCAGATTGGATATATATGTCTCAGCTTGCGAAAAATGGAGTCATACAAAGTAAATCCAATTGGATTTTATAAGCCACTTCAATACGACTTTCCTAGCATATACCATTACCCCACAGGTGGCTTCAGCAATCCTTCAAAGGCAGCTAGAAACCACCAATACTTGGCTTAAAGGGTGGCTTAAAGAGTGGAACAAAGTAATGAACCCCGAAAAGTGCACTGAAACGACTTTCTCGCTGAGAAGAGGAGACTGTCACCAAGTTTACCGCGAAGGAAAAATCATTCTAAGCAACTCTACAGCTAAGTATCTGGTGCTGGATAGAAGAGGTATATGACGTCCTCATCTGCTCACTAATAGAACTCAACTCAATGAAAAGCTGAAAAAGCTGATCGGACGAAGGTCAACTCATCGGCTGAGGAGAAAGCTCCTAGTATACAAAGCAATAATAAAACCGATATGAACTTACTGCCAGCAGGAGCAACTGATCATTTATTCAAAAATTTCAAAACAGGGATCTCAAAATAATCTATATCGCGCGGCTATTACATACCACCAGAGGGATCCACGTGGAACTCGTGGTGCCCTGGGTTCACCACGAAGTTATCAGACTAAAATCGATTAAACAGGTACACCAACAGCTCTACTTCTAGAAGGCTCTAAAGATATCACACGCTTGATCTCTCTGATCCCTCACCTCCCCAATACATTCTTTTATTCTTCCCCACAACGGCTTCGACAATACATTGTCAACTGTTTCCCTTAAAATTTGCTGATCGTCCTATGTATTTATGTATATATATTTTCTTGGATGATCTTTTATAACTAATTTCACAAGTTAGTGAGAAGAAACAATTATGACTCAATGGCTCTATTTTCATTTAACAGTTATCCGCTTAACTCACACCAATATTAAGAAACTAGACGATGAAAATATATGTATTTCTTTCCATCAAATATTAAAATGAGTTGTGCAACCAATGGATCAAAATGAAGTGTACAAAACTCATCTACAGAAGTAAGCTACTTGCTTAATTAATACTGCTGAAGCAAGCTTGAGATGAGTTGCTCCAAAAAGTGCTAAAATGGGATTCTGACCAATAGGACAGTAAAGATGATTTGACCCTAGAAGAATTAATGCAAAGATTTTAGGATGTTAAAGGAATTCTCCAAAGACATCAACTTATTTTAGCAAAAATTGATCGAAATAGTTTCATCTGTCGAAGAATGAAGTGAAGATGCTATTGAAGATGAAACTGAAGATGAACTCAGTAGCGAAAATGAAGCTTCATAATGAATGCTTGCTTAAAATATCTAAACAAAAAAAAAAAAAAATCTCAAATTTTTTTTTTTAATTTGGTGTAAATAAAAGTTTTTGAAACATTTTCAAAACGGTGATTTTTAAAGTCTCCATCAATTTTTTTTTAAAGTTGTGACTTCTAATAGGGAATCCAAATATCGTTGTTCACAACAAAAAAAATCGAGGTTCCTTTGGTGGGAAAAATGAAACCAAAATGGTTTTCTTTTTTTATTAGGTTTTAATTTTTGACTATTATGCCTCCAAGATATTAAGTTACCAAGCCATACGACATCATGTCAGCATCAAAGACAAATCAAGATCAAAAGCTTTAATGCGAAATATTTATGACCCCCATTTGACCTTGAAAAGTTGGTTCATGAAAAAGGTCATAGGGTATTAGGATGTAAAAATTTCCGCTCTTGTGGATCCGGCGTAAAAAAAAAAATATTTTGATTTAAGGTTTTTGACCTTAATTTGACTTTGATACTGATGTGATGCTGCCATACGGATGGTAATCAACGACATATACCTAGGTACATATTGGTTACCTAGGTATTAAACTTGTACACCTCAATTTTACTTTGTGGTCCTGTTTAATAAAAACTTTGATTTCGGGTAAGTACCAAATTTGAAAAATTTTCTAAAATAATGTATTATTTTTTATTATTAAAAAAAAATTTAAAAGTTTTTGAAAAAGGTATTTCTCTTTTTTTCTACTGGAACATATATTCTCCATTTAAATGAATATACATTATCCCCGAAGTTTGGTGTATAATTTAATTGATGCTTTAATGTATAAAAGTGGAAGTTTTTGAAGTTATATAACAAAGAACAGGAAGAGGCCCCTTCTTGGTACGCCCTTGCCCATGTAGTACGATTATGATGCTATGTTTACCGTTATCATTTAAACCTATTTTGTTTCTCATGCACCCATGAAACTGATAGAAATCAAATCTTTTGACACAGCACTGTCTGGTAAGCACGAGAGTAAGAGAGATATAAAGACAAAAAGATTAAACCTATGATCTATACATGTAAATAAAATTCAAGTAAAAACATTTTAATAAAAGCATATGTGTTTATTCATGGTACTTATACCAAAAACTGACTTTTTGAAATTTTTGGCGTCTGTTTGTTTTTTTGTTCCAGATAATCTCCGAAACAGTTGCACCGATTTTGACGGGACTTTCACTGCATGGTAGCTGATGTTATAAAGATTAACTTAGGCTACTTTTATTTTAGAAAAATAAAGTCTTAATATATGTCTAAAATGTACGAGACATCATGATATAAAAAAAATTTAAGATAACCCGAAGAAGTGTGTCATTTTTTTCTCGCAGCCACTATACAATTTAAATCTTACTTTAATATGATCAATAATAAGAAATACGGATCAGCACATATCATTGTTTATGCATTTTGGAATAGCTGAGTTATTGGAGGCCAATTTTATTCACATTTTGATACAAATTACTGGTGTTATTCTCGAAAGTTTTACTAAAAATTTTATACATATTATGATTAGACTACCAAGTAGCCATGGCTAACATTTAGAAGGACAAATCCTTAAAAAGTATTTGCTTGCAATGAAACTTTCTGTGAATATATATATTTTTTTATATAACACAAATCCACTTTATACGATTTTATTTTTAATAATTCTTTACAAAATATTATTTTTTTTTAATTAGCATGCACAAACGCTAATACCGAACTGTGTGTGCGGTCGAAAATACTTTGCTTTGTGTATTTTATTCTATTTGCGCTTTATACCTTGAATAAACTACATATTGGTGCGCATTTCATGCCTATGTGAATACATGGAATGATCTCTTCTCTTCTGTACAGCTGGTCAGTAATGAAATGAAAAATAAGATCAAAGTAAATGGTCAAATTTGAACCACAACGGCACATTAGAAAAAAATTAATATTCAAACCGAGTCAAGGGTTATTTTTTTTACGATTATATATAACATGCAGAAAAAAATTACATATATTATTGATTAGCTATATTAATTCTGTTATATTTTTGGAATTAATTATAAGAACTCTTAAAGTCTACAGAAGGGATTTCAAAGATTGTATTAATCTGCAGAAGCAAGCATGCAAGACTGTTACATTAAGAAGTTATCTCCAAAAAGTTTATATTTTTCACTTTTAACTGTTGCTTGGCGTTCTCTGTCTGTATTTTGACAGGGTATTAAAAAAAAATTTGTATAGTTATTGCTCGAGTTAGCTTCAATTCTGATTCCAAAACTGCTGAAGATTTTGTTATATAAGACACTTCTTTAATATATTTTCTTAAAGTAAAAAGTTTTAATTAAATACAACATTTTATAACATTTTTTAATGATCTCATCGCATTTACAAGAAACTTTTTTTTATTACATAAGACCATATAAAATACATACTGAACCAAAGCATAGCTGAGTAATATATTTTGTAGCTTTTTATCAGTAAACAAAACGATATTGGCCAATCCCAAAAAAAAAAAAAATATATATATATATATGTATATATATACATGTATAGTTAAACTATTTTCTTATTAAAAATCGAAAATTAAATTACAAAATTAAAATTTTTGTTTGGCTAAAATTAGCGATGAGTCATTTTAAATAATTGCAAAGACCTATAACCAGAGCGGGTGAATAGTTATAGACGAAAGGTCGACCAAACAAAAAATAAGAAACAGATACATAACGATATGTTGTAGCTAGAGCAAGCAAAAGTTGTCTACACGCGTCGAGAAGGATCTGTTGCAATCGCTTATGAACGAATCAACGAAAGATGGAGGAATAAGAAAGAAAAAAATAAAAGATGGCGACAAGTCTTGGGACATTGAACTCGAAATGTGCAACAACAAACTTGGTAAAAAAAATAATAAAAACTTTGTAAACAAAATAGCTGATGTTATGTAATCGCCTTAATTATTATGGAAATGCCAAAGCGACAGACGGACCGACGGACAGACGGCCAAACAAACAGTCAACAACAATAAAAGAAACGACATTTTGTTTTTGTTTTTTGTAAACAAATTTGAAGGCTACAAAGCATTGAAAATTGATTTTGAAACGCAGCCTTTGAAGTTTGGTAAACAAAACTTCGAAGAATGTATGTTGCAACTGCAGATACAAATTTTAAAGATACATTTGTAACTTAAAACTGAATGGAGAATTTTTTTATTTATTTATTTTGTTTTTTATTTTTTTTGCGTTGGCAGTGAATGATATGTAGGTCAACATTAATCAAAGTACCAGCATACAAAAAAAAAGACAGACGCTGGCTGCAACAGGATATGCGCAAATAGTTAGATTTATTGACGATACAAAGCGCCCACGCAAAGAAAAGCGCTAAACGAGCAACTATCTTGTATCTTTCGAAATGTTTGTGTCTAGTAATAAACCACAACAACAACAACGTCGGTAATTTAAGCAAAAGAACCAGCAACAACAACAACAACAACACAAATGCTTAGTGTAATTTAATGGAAAGGGTTTTTTGTGCGCGCGCAGCTTTAAATGAAAGCGCTTGCAGAGATAGCGCAACGACTGCGACGTCAACGTTGGCAGCGCAGCAACTTTCACCTATTAATATTCGTGTCGTACGCGCTCAACAAGAAAAAGAAAAAGAAGTCGCCGAAGAAGTGAAGAAGCCAAAGAAGCAGAAGCAGATGAAACAGCAAACTAGCAAAAAACTATGCAGAGTGAACGAGAGAAAGATAGTCCATACATATAATAAATGAATGTTGCCTGCAATCGATATTGGCGCACAGTGTTACGAAACCGCAAAAAGCAGCAACAAAAAAAAAAAACAAAAAAACACACAATTACAGTAACAGATTAAATAAGTTGTTATTGCCCTTTGCAAATACCAAAATTTTTGCAATGTAATGTAAAGACTCAGTAAGAGTTTTTACTTATTAGTATGCCATGAGTCTTTGCTGCCAAATTTTACATTTCATTAGCAAGAAATTTTCAATTTAAGCTCGTTTCAGATGGCCGTACATATCTGACACTCTTTGAAATAATTTAAAATACCAAATTTCTACTAGAAATGACAACAAATTCTTGAAGAATTGTTTATAAATTTGATTTTTGCCAGATATCTAGCCTATCTATCAACTATCAACCATTAAAAAAAAATTTCAACACTTGGTTGAACTAAAGTATGCACGAAATAAATGTGAATACGTGCACACGCAGTTTGGTATTGCCGTTTATCATTTCACCTAGCGATTTATTAAATAGATATACAGCTGTGCACCCAACTTTAATTACTTTAAAAATTTTAATAATGGTTGAATCAGATTTTTTTGTTAGTTTTACTTTCACTTTTAGTGCAAATTTGTTTAGTTGTTAAAGTGGGATTCAAAGATAACATGCTAAAAATTCGAAAGATATCTCGAAACTAAATAGAATGAATGCTAAGCTAATATATTTTTATATACACAGTTTTAATAAAACTCGGATGACAATTTAATATTTTTCAAAAGCTGTATATTAATAATCAAGATCTGATATACGATTATCTGCCTTAAATTTAATGTACATGGATATCTCTAGATTTCATTATTATTATTATTTCATTATATATTTAAATAAATAAATCTTTGAGAATAGGGGAAAAGACTTTTTGTGGGGTTGTTGACAGTCATAAAACAAAATTTTTGTTTTCCGGAAAATCAGACTCGTCAGTACTTACGTACTTTGGATTGCTGAGTCCGAATTCGAGGTCAGAATATGCAATTTCGTTACTTATTTTTTTCTAATCCCAAAATTCTTTTTTATGCAATTTTTGCATTAAAAAAAAATTACGTTTTTTGAGGTTAGAAAAATATGAGGAACCAGTGATTCAGCGACACAAAATATGTAAAACGTTGAGAATGGGTCAAACATTTTTATATACTGTCGTCACAGTCATAAAATAAACTTGTTTTTTTGGATTTAGCGACCCAAAGATTGACTAGTCTTTGCCGGACAAGAAAAATGTTTGTTCATCTAGTCAATGATC
The DNA here is from genome assembly GCA_035044805.1 of Leucophenga maculata. NCBI lineage: Eukaryota > Metazoa > Arthropoda > Insecta > Diptera > Drosophilidae > Leucophenga > Leucophenga maculata. Next base: position 57,550 of record JAWNNP010002746.1, on the reverse strand, counting down.
TAGTCAATGATGAGCACAAATCTTTAACTGTGAAAAATCTACTAAATTATATGCTTAGTTGTACATTTGTGTACAATTCAGAAAACAATATTTATAACTAGCTTCTAACATGCAACATTTTATTTGTCTACCTCACAAAAATACGAACACGAGCACGAACGATGGTCAACATCTGGTATATCAGGACTTCACCACTCACGAAATGCGTCGAATAAATATTGAGAATATGGAGTTTTCCTATATGCATAAGAAAAATCTTATCAATAAAAGACCCTGATAAAGGAAGTCTCTTCAAAATATGTACACCATTTCGAACTTAGATCAGATATTTCTCAGTAGTTGATCACTGTTTGAATTGGATATGGTTTTTATTCTATATAAATAATAAGTCAAGGGCTAACAAAGAAATTATCTGTCAAAGAAATCGGTTCAGTCGTTTCGGCATTTGAGAAGATAGAAGACAATTCTTGTTCACTATTTTGAATAGGTTGTCAAGAAGAAATGTTAACTAATGTCAGTGAATGTAGAATCTTTTCAAGGAATATCTCAAGATTTGAAAGATTAGTTTGACAAGCAGACAGACGAACAAGACAAGATCGGCTCGTTGAAAAAGATTTTGCAGGAATACTTATTTTCAAGACATAGTGCCAAGAGAATAAATAATACATTTTTTGTATAACAAGAAGCAGTGAAGTTGTGATTAGGACAGTCCATAAAACTTCAAAAATTAATGAAACTTTCTTTACTGCGTGTCAATTGGGCATATTGATAACAGTTTTCGTACTGCTCCTCCCTATAGGTACTGAATTTCCATACACCATACTGGAATGAAAATCCGACTAAAAAATGGTTTCTAAGAATAATAGAACTTGTTAAGCCTTTCGTTTTTGATAATCAAATATACTTTTTTTCCAGCTCCAGCGCGCATGATTTACATGTAGACCAAACTTGGTTAATGGACAATGAAGTAGAGGACGCCCGGGCTCGTGTAAGAACGTTCAGGTGTGAAGAGATCTCTGCTCTACTTGGGATCAACAATAGCTTGTGTCAGCACAGTATTCTAGCGGCTGGTGTTATTTTTTATGTGCGGTCATTACCACATAACGGTTGAACTATTTTAAATTTAGATTTCTATTTTTCATTTAAATACCAACATATTTGCATTTCGACAATTGAAACATTTAAACGTTTTTAAACTTTTTGATGATCTCGACTTTAGCTATGAATTTCAGTTCACCATGTTAGGATAATAGTCCGATCGAAAAATAATAATTCTTAAGAATAATAGATATTCTACAGTGTTGCATTTCAAATTAGAACAAACAAAGAAATAGTCAGATAAGAAATGGATTTAATAATAATAAATTTCTTATTATATCCTTTTATGGTGTATTTAGTGTTTGTTGAAGTATCAAAATGTATGAAAATTGAAAAAATTGATCAGAACACGTTTTGATAGATTAAACAAAGCGATTAAACCATATTTGTCTGACTGTCACGACTGTTTAAGTGTCTGAAGTACTCAATTTTTTTTTTACTTTCATTTTACCAACGAGAATTTGATGTTTAGCTTCAAAATGAAGACATTTTATACACCAAAACTAATGCTTTTTGCTTCTACTTTTTCCTAAAAGGTGTACATAATATATTATACTGGGAATTCCGACCAAACTTCTTGTTATCTATCAGTTTGTCAGTATAATTTTTAGGAAAATTTTTCAATACAAGCAAAAATTAATAACATGAACCACAACCTTAGAAATAACGCCCCAAACAGCATCTAACACATTTTCACATCTTGCACCACTCTAACTAAACACAGATCTTTAACCTTCAAAAAAGTGTATCCTATCAATATTATCTTAAATTCTTTACCCAAAAATATTAAACTCATATTAGAATTCTTAAAAAAAATCAAACATGTATAATAAAACCTCATCACATAAGTCCCAAGTGACTTGGTATACAAACTTTAAGCAACTATTTGCCGATGCTTTTTCAAACCTAAATAGATTCTTCAGCATATTAAGTACTGAGTAATGCTTTCGAAAAATATATGTTTTTTTATATGTTTTATTAATTAATTATTTTCTATTTTTTTTTTTCTATTTTAATTATCAAAAACTAATTTAAATTAGATTAATTTTATTTGTTATGTACATGCAGTGTCCTAGTTTTTTAAAAGACTATACTAAGTTCTTTAATGGTTCTCATTGACTTTATTAAGAAGTTAATTCCATTAACTTGATTAGTATAATAGACATTTTTATACAAGACTTTTTCTATACACAATATAAACCAGTCTCTAAAGAATTTCAACTTCCATATAATTTTTTTTTGTTTTGAGTCTCAATTTTTACATGATTTGATTGAAAATCTCGATAAAAATTGTTCTATTTCAAGTACACACATTTCTTGTCTTCTATTATATGTCTCAGCACACTGTGCGTTGCGATGGAACATATAAACAGAGTGAGATAGCTAAACAAGCGATCAAGCGGGCGCATAAGCTTTCGTTCGGCACTGCAAGTCCCGAGTAGAAGTTGTTGTTGTTGTTTTGTACATACATATTTAGTTGGTTTAATGCTGCGCAGAGAGTGAAAGATAGCGGAGTGGAATGGAGGCGCGGCTGGCTGGCTGGTTGGGTGGTTGGTTTTAGTGTGCTTGGCTTGGCTTGTCTTGGGCTGCAAAAAGAAACTTTCTACGTTTCTTGCAGAGCAGAGTTAAGATGCGGCGCACAAGTTAATTTAAGAAACGAACGAACGAATGAGTGGAATGAATGAACGGAACGAATGAACGAGCGAACAAACGAACCAGTTCAGTGCAGGTTGTTTGGTTTGCGCCTGACTTGACGCTGTTCGGTTCGTTTGGATTTTCCGGAGGCTTTTCTTCTTGTTATTGATGATATTGTTGTTGTTTTTTTTTTTTTTTGTGTAAGCATTTGACTTTCAAGGCGATTTTGGCGAAAAATGCTGCAAGGGGTTTTTTCGCATTGATATGTTTGTGTTTGTTTAGTTGTTGTTGTTGTTGTTAGCCTGTTCGTTTTTGGGAAGGTCTTGTCTTTTAACTTGAATATTGCTAAGTTGTTTTGCGTGCAGCACAGTGTGACTGCTATGCGAATCTATGTATGCTTGTGTGTGTGTGTGGTTTTTCCAGTAATTGCTCGAGATATCGCTAAGCGATTTTATTTTTTTCTAGCTTTTAATGTATTTACAAAAAAAAAAAAAAAAAAAAATCATTCTTTGGCCTGCATTCTGCAGTTTTATGGGAAGACATTTTTATTATTTGTTACTGAATTTAGAAATTTTTCTAAAAAAACTAAGCTCAAGAATGGGAAACAGTCTTGTAAGCAGCCAAAATTATAAGTTTTGAAATATTAAACATTGAAATTTAAATAAAATTCTTTAAATAAAAATTGTCTTTGTTCATAACATTTAAAATTTCTGCAGAGAATTTGAAGCAAAATAAATAAATCTAACTCAGAAGTACAATTTCCGGACTAAGTTTATTTATTTTAAGTCCTTCATTTGTTCTTTTTTGCATTTTATTCAAAATTAAAGCTCCTTGGTAAGCATTAAAGTTTAATTGTACGTATTTCTTAGTATTGTAAAATCCAATCCCAAACTAAAAGTAAATTTATATATTTTCCAACTTACAGCAATATCTGGTTGAATATTGACAATTTGCATTGACACTGGGTGCCATTATCTCATTGGCAGCCATATTCGTCTATTAACCCAAAGATAGTAGTTTTAATGGTTATTAAGAGTGATAAGTATATCCAGTGGTAGATAGAAGTTCAGTTTAGATATAGAAATATAAGAAATTATCCTTTGGAAGAGAAAATGTAGTTTGCTGTTGTAAATGCTGCACACTGCATTTAGAGTAATCCAAGTGTTTGAGTTTCTTCTCGATAAATATTTATGTGTAATTTTATTTTATTTAATTTAATTTCTTTTCTTTGTTTTATTTTCTTTTCTTTTCGTTTCGTTTCCTTTCAGTACGAATTAAGCTTATTAGCTTTCGTCGTTATTTGAAATTCAGTTAAAGCACTTTTAATGCAGCACAGTCAGCCGAGCACTTTCACTTTTTGTTTGTTATGCAGAGAACAGAGTTTACGAAATTTTTTTTTTTCATGAGTTTCATTAGTGAAAATTTTCTCAGAGCACACTCAAAACACGCACGAATCCACACAATTATTGTAGTTTGAAAAAGTTTTCATTTTGATTTTTATTATTTTTTTTTAAGTATTTCACAAAAATTTCTTAAGTTTTTGTATATTTTTGAAACATTAAATTTTGAGTCGAGATTTACTTTCTACGATAAGCACAGCGGCGACGAGTTTGTTTGGAGTTCTTATTTGCGATGCGTTTTATTTTTTTGTTGGTTCTTCCGCGAGCACGTTTTGTATGTAACGTCTTCCTCGAACCACTGTAGACGTCTGTGCGGCAGCGTGTGGCTCGAACAGCGCTTATCCTCTAAGATCGTCGTTGACGTTGTTGGCGACAGCGACTGACGATCAGGCTAAGAAATTTCATTCCACTTTGTTGCGACTGCGGTTGGCTTTCGCTCGCTGCATAACCAAGCACACACTACACACACACACACATGCAACTCTCGCCCGAAGCTTAAATGCTTTCTTTCTTTCTTTGCTGTAAGTGTGTGCTTGAGCTTATGTTGCTCTTCTTGGTCTTGACTGTTTCAATTCTTATTCGTCTGCTTATATTGCTTTTACCATTTCTCTTGCTCGTGCTGTGCTGTGCTGTGTGTTTCGTTTGTCATTTCGTTTCGCTCGAACAAGTTTGGTTCTTCGTTGAAATCTTTTGTTTAGGTTTCAGTTGCCATAAGTGCTTTTTGACTTAAAAAAGTATTCATTTATTTTATTTAAACTATTTCAAATTCTCTGATGAAATAAGTACCCATCTGGAATAAAATTCCGAAATACTTGGGAGATCTTATAATATTTTTTTAATGTGTAAAGAAGGATTTTTATTTAGCTGCTACCCCACAATATTACACAGAGCTCCAATACCTATCGTTCAAGATGTGCGGTGCTATGTTCCTTATATGTAAACGTAGCACCTTCCACTTTTCCAATGGTTCTTATTTCCCCCAGCACCATTTTATGTCAAAATTGGTTCTGTGCCTAACCCGAATAATCAAACCTAAAAACAGACAACAATTTTATAAACACAAGATATGATTCTGGTAAAAAGCAAAATCTTTGCTTTATATTGAATTGAAAGAAAGAAAATATTTTTAGTGTGTATGTGGTAGATGTATTAGTACGCAAATAATCGTGGCTTTAATATTATTGATTAATTTTATTTGTTTGTTTGTTCAAATGGCCGTCTAACGTCTGCCGGTCATGTCCGCGTCCAGGAAAGCGCGCCAGCCTCCATAATCCTGTACGCGTTCTGAATGCCAAGTACGGAGAGATCTCTCCATACCTGGTCATTCCATCGAGTGCCCGGTCGTCCTCTATGTCGGCGTCCACCAATCAAGTTTGGGCCCCCCATGTAAACCATCCGTGCTGGAGCTCTTTCGTCCAGCCCTGTGCAGCCGCTGGAATTTTATGCGCTGGACTATGTCAACCTCATCGAAAAACTCGTGCAGCTCGCGGTTCATACAGTATCGATGATATCGATGTCATCGGCGTAAGCGGGCAGCATTACTTCCTTTTGGAAGATCGAGCCCGACATACTCTGTATGTACGGGCATTGGCGTAGGATGTATTCCATCAGGAGATTGAAAAAATCACACGACAGAGCATCGCCCTGCCTGAAACCTCTCTTGGTATCAAAGGGGTCGGAGATTTTTTTCCCCACCCTGACAACGCTTTGTGTGTTAGATAGCGTCGCCATGCAAAGACGGACAATCTTTGCCGGGATACCTAGTGCAGACAGGGCGTCGAAGAACTTCGCTCTTATCGGCGTGTCGAAAGCGGCTTTGTAATCGACAATTAGGTGGTGAGTGTCTTTGTTGAACTCACGGGTCTTTTCCAAGATTTGGCGTAATGTGAATATTTGGTCACTGGTCGACCTTTTTGGTCTGAAGCCACACTGATATCGTCCTATCAGTGAGTCAGCCTATTAAACAAAACGCCCGACAGAGTCTTATATCCAATGGAAAGGAGACTTATTCCGCGGTAGTTGGCGCAAACAGCTGGATCTCTTTTCTTAAAGATAGGACAGAGAACACTGAGATTCCAGTCATTGGGTATGCGTTCATCGGACCATATCTTGCATAAAAGCTGGTGCATACTCCTAACCAACTCTTCGCCGCCGGTCTTAAATAACTCAGCTGGCAGCCCATCAGAGCCTACCGCTTTGTTATTTTTCAGCTTTTTAATAACTGAATCGACCTCGTAATAGTCCGGTGGCTCTACAATAGTGCCATCATTAACTGGTGGTTCCGGTGTCATTTCTCTTTCGGCTGTATTGTGCGCTTCATCGCCTCCGAGTAGGTTGGAGAAATGACTCCTCCATAATCTCAGTGATTCCTGTTCATCCGTTACTAGACTTCCATTCTCATCCTTACAGAAAGTTACTCCGGGATTAAAACCTTCAGTCAGACGCTTGACCTTTTGGTAGAATTTTCGAGCTTCATTTCTGTTACGTAACATCTCAACATCCTCAAACTCCCGCCTTTCTTGCTCCTTTTTCTTGCGTCTGAAAAGGCGTTTCTCCTCTCTCCGTTTCTTTCGATATCGCTCTCTAAAAGCTCGCGTTGCTCCCGACTGCAGAGTTCGCTGATAGGAAGCGCTCTTCTCTGCAGTAGCATTGCGACACTCCTCGTCGTACCAAGAATTCTTCACAGGTTTTGTATAACCAATGACATCCTTGGCAGCCCTATCCATGGAGCGGGTGATATGTGTCCACTGCTTACATATATCTCGAGAAATCGGAGAGCCTAGTGCGTACCTTGATTTTATCTCTTTCAAATAAAACTCCGTCAGATATAATATACACTAGTCACAACAATAAAGGCATATTAAAAATATTACAAATATTTGGGTGGTATTCAACAAGGCTTAACTTGGAGAATACCGCTCGTACAGAAATTAAAAAAGGAAATTCATGTGTTTAGTTTGCAGATCTGAATCATCCGAAAACCAACTAAAACAAATTTGCCAAATATTTGCTCGTCTTCAAAACGATCATAAAACTCTTTTAGTTAGTTTTATTTGTCCTGTTATCGAGCTCCGCATGATATTTGGCACGGAGTAATCGTTGATCAAAGCAAAATTGTCCATTTTGACATTGATAATCAATTACTCGGGAACTAATGATGGTACAGAAAATGAAAGTAGGTTATTGGAAACTGCAAAAGATTGCGATTAATGTTTGTTGATATAACAAAATATTTCGAAGTGGCTGAAAAAAAGTTTAAAAAAATTTAAGTATAATTAGGTATACCTTTGGATAACGTCGGTAGTTATTTTACCTTAAACTGTCCAAGAAATTTTTTTCTTAGTACTCCGAAGGCTTAAATTTATGGTTTTAGTCATTTCTCCAACTTAAAAATAGTTTTTTTTGCAATAATGCGTTTTTTTTATTGAAAAACATCAATAACCAAGAAAGAAAGAAACACCAAGAAAAATTTTTTCAAGAAATTAGAAAAAAAAATTTTATCAAAAACCTTTTTTAACATTTTTTTTTTTTAAATTTTATATTGTTTTTTATAAATTGATATCTTTGAATAGAAAAATAACGCATTATTGCCAAAAAAAAAAATTGTTTTTTTTCTGTTTGAGATTTTTTCACCGAGTTGTGACTTTTTGACTAACACCCAAAAATTTTGAGTTTTTTAAGAATTCCTTAACAATGTAATGAACTAAGCTATGCAATCTTAATTCGGTAAACACTAAGCTTAACGATTTAAAACAATTCGAAGCACTTAATAAAGCTAAGCTGTCCAAAATATGATGAGTAATCTGTGGAAGGCAACGCGTTATATAAAAAGTCCAGTAAGGAGAAATGTCCTTGTAAAAGATATTAATACCGTACGTTGTAGAAGAATTGAAGGTAAAGTCACCGCACCGCACTTAGAAAGTATCTAGAATTCACTGCCGTAGAAGACAAACACGAAATTCTGAGAGTTTTCGATAGTCCATGTTAAAAGACCTAAAACATGTATCTCTTGTAGAATCAATGAAATACTCAAAGTTTCCAATTTTCCTGGATACGATAATATCAGTGCATTTGTCATTAAAGCATTAAGTAGGATATTAGTTATATATTGAACTTCGATATATAACTCGATATTTCGACTTAATTACCTTCTAGTTTAGTGGAAATGTGTAGAGATCATACAGATGGATATAATTATACCGAAATGAGTTTCGATGCTCATCAAGATTATTTAAACTTTAAGGTTTGGTGGCTAGATAGGCTAATCATTAAGTTCAGACAAGGCCTCCGAGTTTTCTTTCGCTATGTCACATACATTTTGACATTTCAACAAACCCAATATACTAAAAATATTTTTTGTGCAAAGCCTTAATTGGGGAGGGTGCGAAGGAATGTTTGTTCGATAGAAGCCCGTTTAAAAGCACTTGACGCGCATAACAGCTACGCGCAAGCTGCTTCTGAGTGTCGCCGATCAATGGCGATCGAAATGGCTGAGCATTCCACAATTCATCTTGCCTGAATCCCTATATAGTAAGGCATTGTAAGTGGAAATGATTGGTGTAGAAACTAGATGAAGTAGAGGATATCGCTCATTTACTGCTAGATTTTCATATATATTTCTGTCTTTGAAACTTTGGGAAGTTGTTGAAAATACTCCTGTGCAGGTTTCTGGCATAGAACATTAATCCTACGATGTGAGCTATATAAAAAATATAATTCTCAGATAGTTTATACAAAGCATGATAAATTTCATGGCATTCATGCAAAACACAATGCAAGAAATGATGCGGAATCAAAACACTCTGATTCAGATGCTTGCAGCAAAACAAAGCAAATAATGACTTGCTTAAAAATAAATATATGTCTCTGGAATGCCAATGGTGTTTCCCGGCACAAAAACGAGCTCGTAAATTTTCTCGAAGTAAGAGGCATTGATGTATTGCTTCTCGCAGAAACACATCTTACGAATAAATACAACTTCAAAACTCCAGGGTATGGAAAGGATAAAACACAGGCAGCGTCATATAGACCCATAAGCCTACTATCCTGCCTATCCAAACTGTTCGAAAAGTTGGTTCTTTTAAAAATCAACTCACACATGCAGAACGTTATTCCCACCCACCAATTTGGGTTTCGTGAAAAGCATGGCACTATCGAACAGGTAAACCGATTAACCTCAGAGATTAGAACAGCGTTCGAACTCCGCGAATACTGTTCCGCAATCTTTCTCGATGTAGCCCAAGCATTTGATCGCGTTTGGCTTGATGGACTTAAGTACAAAATAAAAGTATTGCTACCCCAAAATACTCACAAAACTCTAGAATCATACCTCAGCAATAGAGTAGTCACGGTACATCAGAATGACTACATAACACAGGAGTCTGAAATTAAAGCTGGAGTACCCCAAGGCAGCGTTCTCGGTCTTATGTTATATGTTCTATACACATCAGACATACCAACGGATCACATACTTACAATATCCACATTTGCTGATGACACAGCCATATTAAGTAGATCTCGATGCCCAATAAGAGCAACTAGACTACTAGCAGACCATCTCATTCTTCTCGAGGAGTGGCTAGCTAACAGGCGTATAAAAGTTAATGAGCAAAAAAGCAAACACGTCACATTCACTCTAACCAGAGGTACTTGTCCATCGCTGACTCTAAACAACATTGTGATTCCACAGGCCAATGAAGTCGTGCATCTCGGCATTCATCTCGAAAAACGGCTCACTTATCGTAAACATATTGAAGCCAAGAAAACACAGATAAAGCTAAAAGCCAACTCCCTACACTGGCTTATAAATTCGCGGTCCCCCTTAAGCTTGGACTACAAATTGCTTCTTTACAACTCCGTAATAAAGCCTATTTGGACGTACGGCTCACTGTTATGGGGCAATGCGAGTTCCAGTAACGTGGGTATAATACAAAGAGCTCAGTCAAAAATACTTAGAACTCTTACCGGAGCACCTTGGTATATTCGCAATACTCACATTCACAATGATCTTAACATCCCAACTGTGAAAACTGAAATAGATCGATTCAAGCAGAACTATGAATGTAAACTCAACTCTCACCCTAATCCACTCGCAAGATCTCTAACACTACTCCATATACAAACACGACTCAGGAGAAATGACCTCCCAGCCCTGTGATGTGCTGTTAGGGCCGCTGTAACTACATAAGTCTCCAACCGGGGGGCTTTGTGTAATACACAACTAGATTTAAGATTTGATAAAATTATTGTTAGTCTTCTTATCAAGAGAAGATCCAATAAAGAACACTATATTAAAAAAAAAAAAGGAACTCCATAAAGTGTGAATTATTTTTGATCAGCTAGATTAATCAAACTAATCATTCAGTGTATTTATTTCGACTGTATTTCTGTCTGTCTGCCTGTTTGCCTATATGTCTATATATTTTTGTCCAAAGTACATCAGGTTTATATCTCTCTTGTTTATATTCAAAGTTGAACATAATATTGTGGCACACCCACTGGACGATACAGCCCCCATACAAATTCATCGCCCACTTTCGATTTTTGTGTGTCTAATCAATAAAGAAATATAAAATTGTTAATTTATGAACACAGAAACATTGTTACACAAAAGTAACACAACCAATTAGCATAGAACACAGTGTATAGGAGCTATATCTATTCTAGATATATGATATACCTATAGCATAGTTTGTTTAAATATTTACGACCACCAATACTTGCATGCTTCGGCACATTTCGGTACAATTCGGCACTGTCATTCGGCTGCGATCTAGCAAACCTCTGAGAATGGATTTGCGCTTTCAAAGAGAATCTTCATGCTTAATTTCGCGCAACATGTTGTTCCAATTCCACTCGTTTCGTTGTATAACTTTAACTTTCTTCGGCGTCGTCATTGGTAATTTTCTCTGCTGCAGCTTTTTCTACGCTGATTTTTTCCAGCAAACTTCTTTTTCATTTTATAAATGAGCGGGTTTCATTTCTTTTGCTGTTTTGGCTGCTTCTTCATTCGCTTTTTTTACATGTGCTGCTGCTGCTGCGTTTTTTTTTTTAAATATAAATTACTACTTTCGTCTATTTTTGTCAAGATATATTTTTTTAATTATATAATTTAAACAGTTTTTTGTGCGCATATTTTTCTGTAACTTCTGTCGGAGAGGTTTTAAAGAGGTCTACGTTTTTACTTTTCTTTGAATTAAGTGTAAAAGAGAGACAGACAATAATAAGCGAGACTATTTTAATTGCAGCAGCAAAGGAGAGTGAAAACCGATTACATTCTTAATTAATTTTTAATAATCTAATATGGCTATTTAATTTTTTTAAACTACAATACAATATATTTTCTTTTCTTACTCAATCCGCGCACCCTGCTTAGCTTTGCTTTTCAAAATTACATTAAGTTGGATTTTCCATTTCATCGTTGACGTTGAGTTTTTCTCTCTGAGATCTGTCACTTAGATACAAACCAGCCAACATATCTATCTATCTTGCTATATACACACAGCTTCACTTTAAAGTATCTCAAAGTTTGGTGTTTGGCTTTGCACTTAGAGTTGTTTCTTTTGTTGCTGTAAGAAAAAACTTTCTAATACATATAGAAGTTGTAGCGGATAGGCGTCGTTGCGTTGGGCGGCACAGGGCACGAAAATCGGGGGAAACCGTGCACATTGTTTCTGCTAGATCAAATTCAGTTACATTCGCACCACAGTAGGCCTAAAATCTATTTCAATAGCAGACCCAGACTCTGTGTCAGTCAAATCAGCGCCTCTTTTTTCAAGTCATACTATTCAATTTATTTTTCTTTGTTTTCCTATTTCTTGATATATGTCTAGATATTTAAGAAGCGTACTGAAAATGTTTGTCGTCTTTTGTTTCGTTTTCAAACTTTTCATTACGTTCTTTGCGTTCATCATCAGCGTGTATTTGCTCACAAAATTAGGTGAAAGTTTGATATATTTTTGTATACTCGCAGCCTATAAAAGGCGATTTTTATTTGAAAATTTACATCGAATCAATCGCTTGAAACAAATGTTTGGAACAAACGATTTTAATTTTAATTGAAATGCAAATGGAGTTGATTTGCAATAAAAGTATGATCTATTGAGTTTCTTGATATACTTACTTCGATTCAAAAAAAACCAGACCTTCCGTTTGCTCGGCTACACTGACAAATTAACATGGCTTACTAAGCAAGTTGAGCTATGTAGGTCTTAACTCTTAATGTTTATTTAAATATACAGTTTATCCAAAACCATCTTTTATTATTGAAACTTTCTTAAAATCAGAGGGATTGGTTTTGATTTATAAAGATAGGAAATTGACAGACAGATATGAATAGTTCCATTCGTCTCGCCGATCAAGAATACGGACAGAGCGGGAGACAAAGCAGTAGCAGTTTTTACCTATATAGACATAGTCTATTCATATGGTCCGATCTTTAAGTATATATATAAAAACACTATATAGTGTGTTAATACAGGGTGACAGGAAATAACCCGGACAAATTTTGATGCAATCGATTACAAATGTGTTATGGTGTAGCCCTTACAGAAATGCATTTATCGATAGCTTGTACTTTTCTGAAACAAAAATATTTACATTTTTGTGATTTCCATCAATTTGATATTTGTTTCAGGATGTCTAACAATCGTTGTGCAATTTTAAAACTGTTTCAACAAGGAAATCGCCAATGCGACATTGTTCGTTTGCTCGGTATACCAAAACAAACGGTCTCTGACGCTATGCGGCGATTTAATGAGCTTGGCCATGAAGGTGACCGTTCCGGACGAGGCAGACCATGCACCGCCAACACTTCCAGAATTCGCCAGATCGTGAATTGCAGAGTCTCGGTCAGAAAAATAGCCCGTGAAATCGGAGTGAATCGAGAAAGTGTTCGGTTGTTTGCCAAAAATGAACTTCATCTCAAGTCCTACAAGCTCCAAAAAGTGCAGCTTCTTACGGATGACAATAAGCGCGTGAGACTCCAAAGATGCCGACAGCTGAAGCGTCGGGCCACAGGTCAAAAATGGGAGCGTATTCTCTTCACGGACGAGAAGATATTCACCATCCAACCGGCGCACAATCATCAAAATGACAGAAGCTGAAGCTCCAGGTACCTCTGCAATAATCGAGCGCCTTCAATATGAGCAGTCTGTAATGGTTTGGGGAGGAATATGCGCCACTGGCAAAACACCCCTTGTTTTCATCGAGCAAGGGGTCAAAATCAATCAGGAAGTGTACCGCCGTGACATTTTGGAAACTGTTGTGCTTCCTTGGACCCAGCAGCATTTTGGTGATACGGATTGGACGTTTCAACAGGACTCAGTGCCAGCTCATAGAGCCAAATTGACTCAGGACTGGTGCAAAGCAAATTTTCCGGTGAATGGCCACCTTACTCGCCAGATCTCATTCCGATGGACAACAGTGTGTGGTCTATTTTGGAGTCCAGGGCATGTGCTAAACACCACATAAGTTTGGAGGCGCTGAAGCAATCATTGCTCCAAGAATGGGATCGATTATCGAAAGAAGATCTGCGGCCCATTGCGCTAAATTTCCAGAAACGTTTAGGGCTCTGCATTGCAGCCCAAGGAAGCCAGTTCGAAACCGGCTGAATACTATGTTTACATAGTAGCTATTTGATAGTTGTGTATCTGCATTTTTTCTCAAATATAGTTCCTTAAAAAGTTATGATCAAAAATGTAAGTCCGGGTTATTTCTTGTAGTGTCTTTGGGTAAAATGGGCATTGCCATACCTTCACATATACCATAAAACCGAAATTGTTCTGTTTTAACATCTGTTGACCGATCGCTTTGCAATGGATACAGTAGGTTATTATTAATAAAGAAAAGTCTAATGGCTATATAGCTTAATATATCATATGAAAAATAGGCGCGCTCGCATGTTGTACATATGTATATATTCGGGATAGTGTGACAAGGCGAGTCATTTAAACCATGTCTCTTTGTTTCTATGTTTGGACCACTAGAATGTAACGAAACCTAAAAGATACTAATATGAAATATATTTAAACTATTTGAGAATTATAATTGCCATAAAAATCTTAATAATTAGGCCCTGTACCGAAGGTACAAGAGCCTATTGGGTTTGTGCAAATGTATGTAACAGGTAGAAATAATGGTCGGAGACCCCCCAAAGTTACCCCCATTATGGTCAGGAGTGATAGAGGAGTCGATATAGACATGTCCGTCTGTCCGTCCGTCCGTAAGTAAGTATGCCAGTATAGAGATATCGTCCTTCTTAGCCAAAATCCGAAAAGTTCATCAAAATCGGATAATAAATGACGATTTTATAAGCAATTGAATTTGAACGACCCCCCTTTTCTTTTCATTCATATTCGCGCAGTGAGAAGTGGTCATGTGTTTGGTCATAAGCTCGGGAAACATTTAATGTGTTTGTTAGGCGAACTGAACTGGTACAGGGCCTCTTACAGTCGGTTACGCCCGACTGAAATTTCCTTACTTGTTTTGTATTGCGATGTAGATCAAGTCGTAGGATAGATGTTCAATGTTTTTACTATGCGCGGGAGTGCACTCAATAACTTGATAAAGTTTCATGTTGATCGGACGAATTGTGAGTCCTGGTTCGACTTAGTCGAATAGTTCGCGTGGCTGTATATGAAACTTTCAATATACACTCAAAATATTTTTTTGGAGAGGTAAAAAACGGTTCTTAACTAACTTTACATACTTAAATATTTATAGCTACGTATTTGTGGCTCCGGTTTTAGAGGTGTTTGCTTAAGTATGAAAAAGATCAAGATAGTGGATAGAAATGTTATGTTCTGAAGCTAAGCATACATCCTGATAAGAAAGTCTCAGTACCTGCCTAACTACTACCTCCCGGGAAGTACTTAGTCCGATAAAATTTTATTAGTAACTAAAGCGACATTTGTATGTTGCCACACAAAAAGGATTTTTAAAAAATGTTAAAATTGAGAAAGCTTAAACTTTGCAAGAGCATATATAATCAGTAGAATCGGAACCATCATTACACCAATTGAATAGATGATGTATATAAATATAGTTTGAGTGAATTGAATTCTGTGCAGTTTGAGTAGCACATATCATATGTCGTAGGTTTGAAAAGCGCAAGCAAACAGTTTGAATAGCGTTTGTTTTTAACAACTTTTAAGCTTAGAAATTTAAATTATTTACATCTTTCTACTCTGCAAATTATTAAATATTAAATGTTGCTCACAATAAACTTTCTTATCATAAAAAGTAAGGAAATTTCAGTCGGTTGTAACCGACTGTAGAGGCCCTGTACCAGTACAAACATTAAATGTTTCCCGAGCTTATGACCAAACACATGACCAGTGAAAACTGCGCGAATATGAATGAAAAGAAAAGGGGGTCATTCAAATTCAATCTATACTAATATATAAAGCTGAAGAGTTTGTTTGTTTGTTTGCTTGAACGCGCTAATCTCAGGAACCGCTGGTCCGATTTGAAAAATTCTTTCAGTGTTAACTATATTTGGTCAAAATCGGAGGTGTACTAGCAATCCAAAATATAAAAAAAGTGGTAAAATCTCTAAAATTTAGTATACAGGTGTGTTAGAGGTCGCTGAATACGAGTCCGATATCAAAGTTTCCGAGGACAAAATGGCAGATCGAATATGGAACTATGTACGACAGATATTTTTCTACAAAAATGCTAAAATTTAATTATGAGGGGTTTTCATATATTTAAATTAAAGGGAAAATCGTAAGAAGTTGGCAAACGAAACTTTGTTTTCACTGTTTTGAATCGAGTAGTTTACCTCGGACATAGGCTACCTTTTCATAGACCCTTTCATAGTCACAGGTAAAATTTAATTTATGTATGTTTGTCTCTTACGGATTTCTAAGCCATTCATCCGACCATTATGAAACGTTGGAAAATTTGTTGAGTACACTCCTGTGCAGGTTACTGGCATAGTTTTTTAATTTTTAAAGCAATTAGAATTCTTAGACAGTTTTAACATATTTCATATGAGTATCATAACAGACTCCTGAACAATATTTATGCGTTTGGTTTTGGTGGAAGATAAAGGGAATGCGTTAGCAAGCAAAGTCGTTATCCTAGTTTATGATAAAACAAATAAAATTTATAAAGGGTTTTTTTAAAGGTTTATTTGAGCTCTGATACGTTATTGCAATTTATATTGCCTGTGTTTCTCTACATTTGTGTTCTGGTGTTGTCACCATTTTACCATAGAGCCACATTAAACAACACAGTTCATGTTCTCAAACTTTTTCCAACTACGAAATATTTATGGGTGAAACTGTCGTCCATCCGAACGATTAAATGATCAATTATGACAAAATTCGATGGAGTTGTGCAGGATTAACTACGCCAAAAAGCGCGGTCAAGCGAACTTCTTGGTGATGTTACTGTAAGTATAGCAAAACATGATAACTTTATGCATAATAGACCTTGGACAAGGTATATTACAAGATCAATCGTATGTTCGCTGGTTGGGCTATGTACCAGAATCCATATTTTGGTGAAGAAATGATCCTCTAATGATTTTGTTTTTGTGGAGAGCATTTGGGAAGAGATAAAGACAGAGAGAGAGAGAGAGACAGAAAGAGAGAGAGAGAGAGAGAGAGAGAGAGTAATCGACATCAGTATAAACGGTCTCCAGTGCATCCGAAGTCTTTTTGGTGAAGATTTTGATCAGATGGCAACAAGATTTGTAACAAAAAAAAAAAAAACAGACTTAGCAACTCAGATATTCTAACAAAGTGAGATTCCGCATGAGATGATGGATATTTTACTGTTATAATTGTATATTATAAGGCTCTGTTTCCCATGTCGTTTCGGCCGTCTCTTTATTCTTAGTCCAGATTTCTTGCGGCTCCTTAGTAGACGCCTAGCTAAGACGTTTGGATGATTTTAAAGACGCTCAATGTACGTCGCTGCTTGCTGGTTGAGGACATTTTGGGAACATTAAAGTGCCTTTCAAGTTTAGCCGTTGTCATGATCCTCCAAATAATTTGATCTTGACAAAATGCGACTTACCAGCAATGCCTTCCGCAGCGCTGTATCATCAGCAAACATTATGTACTGCGGTTTATACAGAACTACGGAAAAGGTTCTGTCAGCCAAATAACTCTTCACTAGCAAGAATAATTGAGGCGGCAGTAGTCCCTTGAGCTTGAACAGGAGGCCATCATGCCACACTTTATCGAAAGCTTGCTTTAAAAATATATCGAGATAAGTTGCCACCACGTACTCTTTGGACTGATATAAAGTTTAACACCCTATGCAACTGTTCCGGCGTTGCATGGGACGGCGTTCCATAGGCGTTCCTTTTGACTTTTTCGATTACAAGTTTTCTGATTAGGAGGCACCTCTCGAAGAGCTTTGCTACGGTTGATAACCGACTGATTGGTCTGTATGTTTCGAATGTTGAAAGGATTTTTTCAGTCTTGTGGATCATACAAATCTCTGCCTTCTTTCATTGTGATGGAATGTATCCATCAAGACGGCGCAACATATTGGAGTTTTGAAAACAAACGTTCGCAAAGTACAATAAAATATCCGATAAGAACGTATGAATTAAAACCGTTTCTTCTCTGGCACGCTAGTTTATGGGTACTAAACAAAAAAGAAAAAAAGAAATGAGCCAACTGGAGAACAACATTATTTAAATAATTGGTGAGTTCCTGTCCAAATTATACAAAAGAGTCGTACAAAATTGAACATCTTGGTTAAAGTTATATAGTAAAGTCACAGAAGCCATTTATGTTAAGTCACTCTTAGTTGTAAACCCTTTCCTTTGAAATATTTCCTTATACAAAATGAAGATTTGACTTAATTCCAATTTTTTTTTTATATTCTATGTCTATAATTTTTCAAGTTTCTTAAGCTTGTGTTACACTTAAAACAATTGCTTAATAATAGGCATGCATACACAGTAAATAAAAAATTGGGTCAGTAATAAGAAACAAAAGCGAAAACAGATAAAGAAAAAAAGAAAGAAAGATTTTACTGTCAGATGACGTACAATTCTAAATGTGGCACAGAATTTTCGTCTGCATGCTAATAAGAAACCAACTTCTAATAATAAATGATGAGTTTTCGTTTTTCAGACATAGTAGTTCGCTTTTTTATGTATTTCCAATGAACACGAGTATCGAAAATGTGTAAATGAAAAACAAAAGACTTAAGCCACAAACTACAACAAAGTGTACCAAGCTAAGCACGAGAACAGCGCGAAGACGTCGATGATTAATTCAGCTTAAAAAGCCAAGACCCAAAAAACCGTATTTTCACTTTTTAATAATTAACATGAAGTCTGAAAAAAAAACGAAGTGAAAAAGATGCCAAGCACATTAAGCACCAAAAATGTCGAGAAAAAAAAACATAAAGAAAGAAATTCAAATAAGAGCCAAAGAATCTCACAAGAAAGTTGTAAAAAAAAAAATGGAAAGAGATTTCATGAAATGTTGAAAAGAACCTACAGACTCAGATAGATAGCCAGAAAATTGTACAAGCTAAGCCCACGGTAAGATGGTGTGCGCTTGCCCTCTCAACTCGTCTCTGCTCTTCCGCTTGCTAATGGCCCTAACTAAAAATAAACGCGCATTAAGCACCAAGAATTTTAAGTGAAATGTGCTGAAGCTGAAGTTTTTCTCGCTGCTGACCCAATTACCCATTTAAGCCAAAGATGACGAAGAAATTACCAAAAAAAAAGAAAGAAAAAAAAAAACGTAGCAACATGAAGAGAAAGAACGAAGAACGGCGGTTATGTGACGGCAGACAATCGAAAGTTTATGTCATGCTTTGCGGCCGCTCCAAACACTTTGGCCATACGTATAATCCATGTCGAGCACGCCGAGCGAGCACAGCTGCAGCGTGAAGCGTGAAGATGAAATATATAAATACGAAAGAAGCGGACAGACTGACAGCCAAGAACCAGAATTGAAGCGTGGCCAGTTGAAGCATTTTACGCAAAAAAAGAGAAGAAAAAAAAAACTCATTAAGCGCTTGAAAGCAATTAGAGGCGTAAGATATTTCTTTTTTATTCTTGCTTTTGGTTCAAGCGAACATAGCCGATTTACGGCAATTGTTTCGATTGAATAGCAAATATAATTGAAAAAAAAAAAAAATTCAAAAAAAGAATTTGAAAGTAAGCGATATGCGCGCACAAGATACAAGATACATTTCAATGCAATCAACAGCAAAGCCAACAAGAAGATGTAAAAACAGAAAGAAACAAAAAGAAAAAATTTAAAAGAAAAAGCAACCAAATTCGAAAGTCTTACCTTGAAAGTGTTCTTCTGAAGTTTGTGCGAGAGCAATATGTAGCTTGTAGATACATTTACAGAGATACACGAACGAATAAATTTCTGACATAGGCCTACGTAGTCAGATGGAAAGAAAGAAAAAAAAAAAAAAACAAAATACAACAGAAAGAAAAAAAGAAAACGAATAAACAATTTGGAAACGAAGCGCACCGAATGAACAATTGAGAGCAAAACGAAAAGAAAAAGTAACTTCACACGCACAAACATACCAAAGCAGCTAGAGATACCCGCTCGGATACTCACACTTGGCCAACACACACCAGCAACAAATCGAAAAAGCACGCTAACAAGCAGCCAAAGCCAAAGCAAAAGCAAACGAAGAAGAATCACAACAACACAAAACCGAAATAAAATAATAAAATCGAAACATGAAACATTCTGATTGTGCATGGAACTGGGTCAAATGTGTCCGTCAGTCTGTCCGGTCGACCGTCCGTCCCTATGTCCAACCATTTGTCGGTCTTGGTCGTGGTCTCGGCCTCGAGTTTCAACGCCAACATTTATTGGTGGCTTTTGGAGCTCAGCTCAGTCGCTCTTTGTGGTTGTTGGAACGGGTCTACAGCGTGCGCGCAACCAGAATACAAAGCAAGCATCCGCATCCACTTGCACTTTCTTTTTCAGTCGCTGCCGTCACTATCGACGTTGCTACGCTGCCAACGTCGACGCTGATGTTTGTTGCGGCCACAATTATTTGTTGTTCTTTTCGTTTCTTTCGAAGCGCAATTTGTTGTCTTTGTCTGTCTGCCGAAGTTCGTTTCTTAAGTCTTTTGATTCTCTTTTTGTGTTCTCTCGCACAAACTTGCTTTGAATGCTTTCTCTGCAGCGAGTTGTGGGCTTTCGTTGTAAGTGAAGTTTTTTTTTGTTTTGTTTGGAATTTCTTCTTCAATCTTAAATTGAATTTTAAAATGCGTGAAATTCATGTTTGCTTTGCGTTTTGTTTAAAAATAAAAAGGATATAAGTGGCTAGTTGGGGCGGAAAGTAAACTATGAGCAATGGTCAAAAAATGTCGTCGAAGTCTGTCTATATTGAACATATTTCCAGCAATATACAAAAAATCCATACCAGAATAATGATTTTGGACGTTCTGGTTCTGGATTCTATATTTGAAAAACTTTAAAAATATTTAAAAGTAGCTTATATTGTAGGGTCAAAGTCTATTTTCGACAGTCATCTAAAAATTTGCGCAGAGCGTTGCAACAAAAGTTGTTACCCTACCGTAGTCATGTATCTGAAAGTCTATCCTACGTGTTTGTGGTTCGGCAAACGAGATACCCGGTTCCTAATGATTTGTATGAGGGCTTTTAGTGGACCGATCTTGGCCTATATGGAATATTTTGGACCTAAGTAGAACATTTGATAAGGATTAATGTAAAGCTAAATCGATAAAATGTTGTCATACAAAAATTCAGAATGAGGAGTAGCAACTCAGAATGAGGAGAACCAACCACCCTTTAGGTGGTCTGAAGAATGAGTAAGATAATCTAAATATGCAAATTTGAGATCTTTGAGACTATAAGAGATAGAGCCTCTTATAGTTCCCAAGATCTCGCTTTTCATGCGGGCACACAAACAAACGGGCATTCCTATACCGACTTGCCTTTTGATGCTGATCAAGAATATTTTACTTTGTGGGGTCTGTTGCATACATCTGCACATAGTTAATATACCCTTTTTCCCTATGGGAACGTGATATTAAGAATTAAAAAAAAAATACTAAATTTATATTTGTAATTTTTAGTCTTGTAGATGTCGAGTATTTTCAGTTCGTTGCGTTAAATCTTCTGGGTAAAACATTCTTCGATTTTTCGTGTGAATGAAGTTGCTAGTTGATTGCGCTGCTTGTGAGTTTGGACGGAAATCTTTGGAGTATTTCTAGGTTAGACCTCAATGTAGAGCCATATATCTGAATTCCATACGTACATATAGTATGGTGCGAAGGTATGCGTTGCTTCTTTTAAATGATTGGCCTAAGTCTTGTTAGCAAATGTATTTCAAATATTTCGAAAATGACTGGTAGTAGACCTAGCAGCCTGTTAGAAGATACTGATTCTAAAGGTTTTTCTGCTCTTGGTATCAGAATAATCTGCGCTCTTTTTCACAGACCTGGGAAGCACTTGCAACGCAAGATTAGCGTTAAATAATTGCAATATAGCTCTGTATCCATATTCTGGAAATTACTTAAGGAATTACTCAGTGATTAAGTTATAGCTTCGAGCATTATTATTTTTTATATTGTTAATCACAGCATTAACTTAACCTTTTTTAAGCCCTTGATCGGAACACCCATTTGAAAAGGAGTTAATGTACTTCTCAATAAATAAGTCCATCTCTGGGTTTGTAGTAGGAATCGGTTTAAACACTTCGGACAGGTGCTGAGTAAAGATTTTTGCTTTGCTCTGAACATTCCTTGCCCAATCTCTAGTTCTCCTTTTAATTCGGTACACATGAAAGGTTGACCGAAGCATTTTGTAACTTTCAAGAGTATTCTGTCGCTTTTGTAGGAGATAATTCAACAAGGTATCTGGTAGTCTCTATTAGTATTTCTTTTACCCTTTCTACGGCTTGATTGAAGCGTCTTTTATCATTGTGATTATTGTACACTGCCTTATTTGTATTAGAAAGTAATAGCGTACCAGGTACATACTAGAGTCGTGTTGAGCTCTGCACTTTCTCATTCAACTCGAGTGAACAAAATCGCGGTATATATTCAGTGGGCTCTACTATTCCTATATCTGATCTTAGAGAAGTACAACATGAACAACATACCGAATTGTACGAAACTATGACCGAAAAAAGGAACAGACTAAACTGCAACAATCTTATTGTGAATGGCAACTCATCAAATAATGCGTCGGGTTTGACTGAAGGCGCTGTAGCGTCTTAACACAAAGCCTCGTTAATCGGGACGAGCCGATCAACCTGGCTTCAGTTATCAACGTCCTAACTTTATAGGCATCTATATATAATGCATGCAGGTCTTCATAGGGAGCATAACTTGAACGGAGATCTCAAACGTGGTAAAAATACTTAAAAAGCCCAAAACACCATTTCACAATTATTGTGCACAGCCACATTAATGATTCTGCCTGTGAAAGCTTACCATTTTTTGGTTCAGCTGTTTAGCATGAAAAAATTGTGGACAGAATGCAACTCTGCTACAAAATTCAGTAAAACGGAAAGTATTCGCTAGTCAAACCGGCCGATCTGTGAACTTATCCCAATAAAAAAAAGTGTACCCAATTGTAGAAACCACCACCCACGCTTCGACTTTAGAATTTTTTTGTCTCCACATTATTTTTTATTCAAAATACAACCAACTGCCTCAAATAATGTAGCCGCAGCTGCCGTGATAACGGTGTGCATGGGCAAGCCTTGTCCAAGAATCATTGCTGCCCCCGCCGTTGTCGCTTTTGGTGGTTCTGGTGCTGCTGTTGTCTCATCTTGTCTGGTCGACATATTTGTTTATATTTCAACAACAATAATCGAATATATTCAATTTAATTTTATATTTTTTTTCGTTGTGTTATCTATCGAACAGCTAAGATTGACTAAAGATTTTCCCGGAATTTGATTCCTGTATAGTATTTTTTGGGGGCTAAAAATCACAGCAAGCTTTGAATATTAAAACTTCAGTTGAGAACAGTGGGCCTGAAAAATTTATCTCGGATAAGTCGCATTGAATCAACATTTTATTAATTTGTTGAAACTTAATGACGCCAACAAAAAGTTTTTAATGAGTTGGGTAGAGAAAAAAAAGAAGATTATTAAAAAATGGAAGGAAGTCTACACATAAAGTTATCCTTTTTTGTGTTGTCGCAAACACAAGTATAAAGGCTTGTTGATATCCTTTTGCTTCTTTTTGGTGCGCCGATGATAAATTGTGCCTATGTGCTGCAACATGGCGACTCGAATCGCGTCACGACGTAACACATTTAGAACAGGAATCGTAGCGAAGGAAAGAGCTTGCTGATTTTTTGGAGGCTAGAATATCCACGTAGAGTGTTATTTTAGTTAACCAGACAAATAATGCTCAGGAGAAGCAGCATGTATGTATTGCTGAGTTGTTTAGCTACCAGCAACAAGCATGATGACAAATTGTAATTCAGTGTTGCGCGTATTGAATTGTTTCAGTTTTGATTCAGTGTGTTCAATGCGATTTCTTAAGCTGTGATATACTGGCCTTCAATCCACAATTGGAAGAATCATTCGTTTATTACTCTTTTATCCGAACTTAGAGGATGCCTTCTGGCTGGAGAAAGGTGGAGAGCTGTACTGTAGTACACTAAATGGTAGCTACAATGTGCTGACAACTGAAGTTTGAACTTAACGGCCCACGGACCCGTACAAGTTCCAGATATTTTATACTGTGTAGCTCTTTATAGTATTGCTTTATCTGTGCTTACCATTTTCGAGTTTATTGATCTAAGCTCCGACCAAACAGCTTTGGACGTGGCCAACAACGTTTTGACAGGACAGGACAAGAGAGACTTTACTTTGGCAGTTAAAGATTTGAGTCGATTGAGTCGAAACACGAACAACAAAGCTATTGGTGATAGCTACCTCCTCAATCTCATTTCGAATACCAACAACTATTAAAATCTTTGGAAAGCCACAAAATGTTTTAAGAGACCATTCCAAAAGCAGATATCCTTTAAAGACAGAAGGTATTTATGCTGCAGGGCTGATAAAGCTAAGTTGGAGGAATTAGCCCAATATTATGAATCAACATTTTAGCAAAATTTGCTTGTTAGTCCTACCAATACCTTAAAGGCTGTCAGTTTTCTTGTCAAATGAATCTGCTCTTGAAGCACGTCTTAGATCAAATTAAAGGACTAAAAATAACAAAATCTTTGTCATGTGACAGAATAGGCGGCAAAGTAGTAAAAGCGTTGACGAAGAAGCGAATTATGTTATGAATACTACAATGCTTCACATCCATCACTTTCCTGGAAAAAAAAAAAAATTTACTAAAATTGAGATGATATCTAATCATGGAAAGCCATGAAATTACGGTTCATCCTATCGTCCGATAAGTTTACTGGTAGTATGCTTTAAAATATTGCTTGCTCGATTGCTGCCTGTACTAGAAAGGCTAAACAAGGACTAATGCAATAGCATCAAGCTCCTCATCAATATGAATGCATAAGCACCAACAAAGTTTCAGTACTGCTCAGCAGTATTTCTTTATGTGAAACAAGCATTTGAGCTTGTCTGTCATTATGGACTCCTTTTCAATTTGAAAAAAAATGGCTCCCTGCGCCTTTCTCCTTTTTGCTTCATACCTGAGTGAAAGAGCATTTAGAGTGGTTTTTGCAACGGTGAGGTATCTATGATTCGTCCTGTAAGAGCAGATGTTCCACATGGTAGCGTAATGTATACTCATATGCCTACACCATCTAATAACGACGTGCGGGTAGCATCGTAAACTGACGACACAGCTACATTAGCATTCGCACGCATTGTGGCAGGTTCCATATGTTGCTGCATTCAGCATTTGTATTAATAACGAAAAGTCGGAATATTTTTTTACAGTTGATAACTGCCCTCCAAACTATGGATGGATAGTAAAAGACGTTGAATTATCATCTGTTGTTCAAACCTACAGGTGCTTGCTACTAATCTTAATAATACCCCAACTGCATTGGATTTTTAAGAACTTCTTCGGTTCCAGCGTATATTGCAACATTTGAGCCATTTAAATATAGAGCTCAGAACACCTGCCGATACTGATAATGCAGTGGAGATATTCCTGCTTCATGTTTATGAACCTGCAGAGTGCTCAATGTTTGAATGTTTTGCAAACACAATTCTTCTTCTGCTACTGCAACACGTACTATTTTAAGACACGTGCTTATAGATCTGGTTAAGAAAGAAGAGTGCACTGAGTCGTAGAACACGCTGAGCGACGTGCTGAGGATGCTCTTATGAAAATAATGTAAGATATATGGATCATTTTCTTTGACGACCTGTTCCACAATGATGATCCAGATGAGAACCATGGGTTTGTTCTGTGGAAAGTCACACATTGTATTTAAAGCTAACCTCTTAGGCACACCCAGATTCAGAAATAGCTAAAGCTTTAACTGACGAATTGCAAAACTGTTTCACGCCTTTAATCTAGCAATTTCAAAAATGTTCGAAACACCGATTCCTTCATAGATGAGTCATGGTCTCAAATAAAAAGCAACAAGTCTACCAAAATCTTTCTATGATGAGCAAGACGAAAAAGTTGTATTCAAAGTGCTTTTTTTTTGTAGTCATGCTATTTTGTTAGAAGTTGGGTTGAAGATTATGGTATATTGTATAAAAAATGCAATAAATTGAAGAACATTTGGAAGAAGGAACAAATATATCAAGAAAATCGACAGCAGCAAACATGACGGATTACATCTACATATTTCATCCATTGTGTACATATGTAAACACTCATGAATTGATGTCCTCTTTAGTATGAATGCAGATAAACTCTTTCAGATGAGATATCGCGAAACCTTCTTCGTAATAACGCTTAAAAGTGTCATATGCGCCCATAATATCAGAAATAAAGAGCGAAAAGTTGACATATACGTACAACGATCTAAAAGAATTAGCTAAACCATCACAACCAGCTTTATTTGCTCGAAGTGTAGCATACGTTGCTAATATGAAGTCTCCATTAATCAAAAAGAAAAGGCACTTGGACATGTTAGCTGGTGAAAGGATTTGTATATGCTAAGCTCCAAATAAAAAGAAATTGGTGCAGTTTTTTAGAATCAATTTTACGACGTATAAGTCTTAAAGACGAGTAAGTTGCGCAAAACATCAAACCACATCAACAGAATAGATCCTTGATCTACGAAAAAAATAGTGCAAAAATGTGTACATATATGAAGCACAACTATATTGTGTATACTTCGAAGTATTGCCTCCAATTCTGCATCTCAGATGAAATCAATATCAGCGTCCAACAATCTGAGTACTTGAAACAAAAAAAACTTGAAACAATCTGGAGCCGACAAAGGACCTCCTTTTGCTATTAAGGCCGCATATTTTCAATAACTGCAATAAGTCGTTTTTGTTGCCGATGGTGGTTAGTTTTGGTGATATGGAATCACAGAGCTTCGCAATATATGGATTATATGAATCATCAAATCCAAATAAGTATAGTGCCTTTGCCATAATTTTGCAAACAGAGCTTAACTTAAGCCATTATAAAGCTTATAGAGGCATAACTCTTAATAGTGTCATAAATTGTTTAGAAAACAATCGAATTTCGGTGGAGTAGATTCCACTTCACGCGATGATTCCCAATAGCGTAAGAAAAGATTCGAAAAAGCAATTTCATTGTCCCACATGTAGTTGATGTAGCTATGCGAACAGACAAGCGGCATGATGACGTGAAAAATGTTCACAGTGTACGTCACATTCGCTCCATCGTTTTCTACAGAAAGCTTGGATCAGCTGCACCTGTTGTACAAGGTGTAGATGAGAACGTGTCTTGCTTTCGAGTTTTATCAATCCTATGGTTTGACATTGCCCCTGGAACGCGGGTTTCCCAATGAAAATATGCCATGATTGCGATGGTTCCAAAACCTGTTTAGCCGGAGATCTTGTTGGGTCTTTCACACTAATAAGTTTTTTACGAACCTTCTTTAAGATATTTGAGTGAATTTGTCTTAGTCAAATTTTGGCTGTTCTTGGTGTACAGAATATGATTAAACACCATCAGGTAAGGTATTCCATAACAAGTCTATCGAGTTGTTTTTCATTTCCTTGGCGGCTTTGAAAATAAGCTGCTCAACCTTGGTGTCTTTTTGGACGTTCCGCAAATATTTGATCGCGTCTAGCATGAACAATTGCTCAATATAAGCTTAAGTATCCTCTTACACAGACTCAATACTATATTTATTACGATATTTGCTCATCTTCGGATCGATTCGGTGTTCACTGCATACTGCAGGATGATCGGCTCTAGTTGCATCCAACTCAAAATGTTGGAAACATACGCAGATGACAATGAATAGTGGCCACTTTGGGGAATCGTAGAGAAGCAGCAGAGGAGTATTCACTGCATATTTTAACCACATGGGCCAATCGTTAAAATGTGGCCGTTAACAATAGCAAGTCGCAGCTTGGTATTTGTGCGCTTCGGAGTGGTTGCTCCTTTCTGGACATAAGGACTACCCCAACCTTCAATATAAACAAAATACAAGCCGTTCAGAGGAGAATCCTATGCAATGCGAAACTAAACCGAAAGGTGTATGTACCTAGGGTGTACAATATGCGCCTATGAGCCTACCCCAATCACTTGGTTGCGACGTTAATCTGTTATTCGGGCCGTGGGACCTGTGGCATAGATAATATACCACATTTATCGTTTTAAAGAGGGTTTAGTCTAACGATTAGTTTTCATTAACTTTACGTCGATCTGTTACCATTTGACAGGTAATCAAAACCGGTGTTGCACTTGTGCCCTTTTGTAAGCGACTTCAATGTTAACACCGAGTATATTTGCTAGTTCTTTTGGCCATAAAAATATAGACCAAAATAATTCTTGAGGCCTATTATAGAATAATAAATTATGATTAATTACTACGGTTGTAAAACGGTTGCGAGTTATGAAAGCTGAAGATACTGTTGTAACAGAGCCACACATTAAGAGCCTTATTCCGTTTAGTGTCTCTTAATTTTTTTAATTTGAGAAACTTTCTCTCAAATACACATAAACAGAGACGGATGGACGGATGGGCAAGCAATGTTACATCAACTCGACTTGTTACATCGGATCATGAATATATATGCTTAATGTAGTCTCTTTGCTTGCATTAAATTAATGCAAAAGTTTATTAATTCTAATGGAAATTGTTTTGAAAACAATAAAATCAATAATTTAAAAAAAAATTGTTCTCAATCAAATGACTTTTAATTGATCGAAATTGAATATTTAATTGATCAAAAAAAAATATTTAATACTATACTTCATAATAGTTCAACGAGCACTGGATAGTATGGTCTTCGACTCGCCCCAAATTGAATAAACGTTGATGAAGTTATTAAATTTTATCAGAATTTACTAAACTTTATATTTTGTATTCTTTTAAGGTCAGACGGCAACCTACACTAGATCACTTGAAAAGTGTGTTCCATTTTCTGTACGCTGTAAAAAATATTTGTAATAAGGTGTATTATGTCTGTTGACATGTTAACAACATAGCGAAGAAATTATATTCTCTTATATTCCTAACCAGCACGAAGAGATGAATCGTTCTAGCCATATCAGAGTATCTTCACTATAGCTCTTATTTGTTTATTTTATTAAAGGTTATTTATTAAATAATGAAACGAAGAGGATCATCCAAGAACCTAAAATGGTTAAAACCCGGTTGCTAGTCTTGGGGAAACTGTGGGTCATCTATAATTCAAGGTGACCAACATGCCGGAGTCCACATGAATAGAGTTAAGATCTGTCAGTGATGCCGGCACAGTAGCCACAATAGTTTTTGAGATTTGCTGCAATATGATTTGGGTGGAGCTTTCATTTTTTAGTGTAAAGGAAATATTTCTGCATTTGGCAAAATTTATTTGGATATTCCATCTTAGCCCATGCCTTCATCAACAAAAGAAATCCCCTTAGGCCATCAGTAGCATCTTGCATGCATTTAGACCTGTCATAGGCAGTCATAGTGCCTGTTGCAAATATGAAATTATCTTCGTTAGGTATCGGAAGGTCGGCAGGAAAAATATTAAAACGGATATGATCCGAGCATGCTATTCTGAATAACTCCTGCGCAACATGGAATGTTGGATAGACACTTGCGCGAAATTTAACGAATCCCTCCAGGTATGAACGTATATTGAAATAAAATGGGGCAGATAATTTGTACTTAAATACAGCATTATTTTTTTTTTTGTCTGTAAAGGTCTGCAACTGTTCCACACCTTGATCAAAAACCTTCGAGAGTGATGGAAGTAGTCTAATTGGCTGATTCGAGTCATGATTACTCTCCGAATTTTGTACGACGATGACGAATATCTATTACCGTTTCCGAGATCCTTTCGTTCATACAGACGGACAGACGGACGGACGTACATACAGACGGACATGGCTATATCGACTCCTCTATCACTCCTGACCATAATGGGGGTAACTTTGGGGGGTCTCCGACTATTAGTTCTTCCTGTTACACACATTTGTACAAAACCAATAGGCTCTTGTACCTTCGGTACAGGGCCTAAAAATATGATGTGTGCAGCGTATTAACCTTTTCTGGACACAATTTTATTTTAAAATCCAAGAAAGTTGTAGCAAATGTTTTTGTATATTCTGAAAGGTGGCTAAAATATTATGTACTGCATACCTGAAATCGTCCTTAATGGATAAAATTTATCCTGGGAAATATATTACCAATAAGTGTAAAAGTTGTCAGCACGAATATTAGGATCTAGTCGAAAGGCGTTTAATGTGAATTTCAGGGTAATTTTTATTTATTTCTTGATTGTAATTTATTTATTTAATTTGCGAAAAAGTTCAAAGCATTCGAAACTCAAAGGTGTACTGCAGTCCGAGCAAATCAATTTCGCTTTTGATATTTGCGGCTGAAATCGTAAAGTCGCGTCTTCTGGTTGGAAAGGACGACTCCACACATTATTTTGTTATAGTCAGTGATATTTTTGGACAGTCAATTAGTTTTTTAAAATCTTTTTGTTTACTTTGAGTTTATTCAAAACTTGGTCCATAGCAATTTTAAATTAAAAGCACTTCTTTAGAATCCATAAAACGAGATGCCAAAATGCCATTGTCTTTGACCTGGAACTGACTTTCATTCCTGACCAATTTGCCTGAAAGTTTGGAAGTGTTCTTCCTGTTTCCCATGTATGTTTTAATTGCTGGGCGGTCGAGTGTTTTTAAGAATTTAATATAAGTGAAGAAGCGATCAAATGCAAAAAAATCATCGTTCTCCCGATTGGATGAAGCCAATTTCATTACTACCCTTTCTCCCAAAGTATAGGGTGACTGAATTGGCTAATAATTATGTTGTAAATGTTGAGATCATAAATATATCTAGTCCTTGCGTTGCAACTCATCCAAATTCTTTGCCAACCTCAGTTTCTGATGCGAAATCGGTTTGTTTCAGAGCCTATCACAAACAAATTCGCTTCCAGAGTCTTTAAAATCGTCACCTAAGTCCAATTCTTCAAGCACTATACGCTCAACATCATCTAGATTTGGTTTTCTTTTCGACATCTAAAATGTTGATTATAGATCCCACCCAAAAAAATTATTGGGATTGTAAGGTCCCATTTTTATAAAATCATGCATAACCAACAATTTTTCAGTGCTTAACGCTTCCAAAAAAATGTTTAAATAAATTTACTATTTTTCTCACTAAAAACCGGCTAGCAATGTGCACTTTGAAGCTTACACGTGCGCTGTTAAACAATTTTGCGATCGAACTGATAAAATTTCACCGAGCTTGTGAAATTCATCGTCAATTTGCATATACATGATGATCTTTACCGTTATTTTTTTGTTTAATTTGTGAAAAAGCGACTGTTTTAGTAATTTTCATAGCAAATTTTTAGTGCATCAGAATCCATGAATATAAATTTTGGCTTCTTGTCTTTTTTTTACAAGTAAATGTGAGCAACAAAAGTTCTTGCAAGCATTTATTTGTGTGGTATTTCTTTAAGAGAATGCATAATATATTAATTAATTAGACCAAATAGTTTTTAATTTTAAAATAAACTTGTAAAATTCCGGAGCAGTCCTAGTCGAATGCAAAAAACACAAAGTCTCTATCTATTACCGTTTCCGAGATCCTTTCGTTCATACAGACGGACGGACGGACAGACGGACATGGCTATATCGACTGCTCTATCTCTCCTGACCATAATGGGGGTAACTTTGGGGATCTCCGACCATTATTTCTACCTGTTACATACATTTGCACAAAACCAATAGGCTCTTGTACCTTCGGTACAGGGCCTAACAAGTAAGAAAATTATAAATATAAAATTATCGGGATAATTGAATTGGTATACATGTTAAGAGGATGAGGAGAAGTCAACCTGTTCGCACACTGATGTACATACATATATCTTTGAAAGGTCCTTTATTTGTGTAACTATTTGGAAGTATTGCTAGGTATATTTCCACGAGAAACTGAAATATTCTGGCTACAAATTTGGAACGATTCAGTCGTATGTTTGTGAGTTTGTGCATTTCATAATTTTAACAAAATGGGTGGAAATCGCAAAAGTACAAGACAAGATCGGGACGAAAGTTTCAGTGATAAATCAAGAGCAAGAAAAAAAGACAATATTTCAATCCGAGAACCAAGACCGATCCGACTTCGCGTCAGCGAAAAAAATTGGAATTTGTGATAAAATCATAGTTCTGAAACAGGATATCGTTTTATAAACTGTATAACTATTTTTACGACTCTATCCACTTTAGTGAAGTGTTCTTAAGAAGGCTGCAATGGAAAAATAAATTTGAAAAATGTCAATCGCGTGGAATCGGTTTTAAATTTGCAGTTCAGTGTGAAAAGTCAAGCCTGTCAATCGGCCATTCTTATGAGATAAACAGATGATTTATTTACGTTATGCGATTATTAGGCCACGGATTTGCGTTTAATGAAGGTAGCACTGCTCATCTAAGCATGCTACATTAATTCTGCCCACGACTATGTCCGGAAAGAAGACAACACCCGTATTGAACACGCCGTAACGAAAATCGACGCAATCCTCTAAGGAGGAAAGAACAGCTCGTAGACAACAAAAAAAAGATTGTATGGACTCTACAGCTGCTTCAGAAGATGCTTTCAATTGCTTTAAAAACTTTAGGCGCGTTTTTCTCAAAACTACTTTTTTCAAGTCGGTGCGTAACGTAACTCAAAAAGTAATGCTCCGATCTAAATGAAGATTCGCTTTTATACGAAAAATTTTTTTTTACGCTGATTTTTTATGAGAAAATGGAACCTCCGAATTGAAAACCGCGCCAAAAATTTAAAATCGCACATATTTCAATTCAATATACTTATTAAATAAAACAATTGAATTTTTTTATTTCAGATAACACTGTGAGGTCAGGTTTTACGCACCGCAAGACGCCACTTTTTTGAAGCGACACCGACCGACCGCCGCCCTGGGATAAATAATAATTTAAAAAAATAATTTTAATAAAACTGGCAAAAAAAACCATAGTATGAAATTTTTCGTCACTTCAAATTTGCCAGCGCTTAAATACTGCTTGGTTAATTCAAATAACTTCAAATTACAATTTCCGTTGGCGCTGCTTGATGCGTTAAAATTACGATAGCAGATGGCGCTAGTATGCTAATTTCTACTTAGCTTACAATTTCCGTTAACAGATGACGCAGAACACATGACCAAATTTAGTATCGCAAGATGGCGCATCACACTTGAGATGGCGCGTAAAAAAGGAAATTTAAAAATCTAAATAGACTAAATTTGACGTTTCTAGCTAAATTAATAATTTGTTTTTGTTCAAGCAAAAAATAAAAAGTAGGCGTAGCTTATTTGAAAGACTTCGCATTCTCGTTGTCTTGCATTTTGTTGCTGACCAAGAGTAAATATATATACTTTATGGGATCTGCTCCGCCTATTTCTGGAATTTAGTCACAAACTTTTTATTTTTATTTTTTATTTTTTATTTTTATTAGCGATCCGTCCTTAGAACAATAAGCTAATTATGTAATGATATAATATACATATATACAGGTATAGCGACCTCCAGTGAGGCCAACTATAATAAATCTTTAGTTATTTTATATATACATAAATCTAACTTCTGACAACTATTTTATTTACATATTTACATTAAATCCATAAGGCAAATCTAATATGTGGAACCTATTGAGCCGTCTGACAGTCTCGCTATTGTCAAGAAGGTTTATATGTATTTCTAAATATTTATTTGTTACCCTCGTTATTTTTTCCCTGACAAAGGGTATGTTGAGGTCTTGGTGAATCGCATTGTTGGTCATATACCAAGGGGCATTTACAATACTTCGTAGCAGTTTGTTTTGGTACCTTTGAAGTATCTCTATGTTGGAGTTGCATGGCATATGTGCAGACTGGTTTTAGCATTGTCTTGTAAAGCAGAATTTTGTTTTCTAGGCTTAGTTGGGATTTACAACCGATCAGCCAATACATCTGGCTCGTTTTCAGTGTTAGTTGTGTCCTTGTCGCTTTTATGTGTTCTTTCCACGTTAATCTACGATCAAGGTGCACCCCTAAGTACTTAAAAGAGTTTGCTTGGGGAATCTCACATCCATTGAGTCGTACCTTTGGACACGTACTCCTTCTAAGTGTAAACGTAACACGTGTAGATTTTTGGGCGTTTACCTTAATTTTCCATTTTTGAAGCCATTACTCTATCATAGCTAGTTGACATTGAAGTAGATGTGATGCTTCAACAGGATCTTCACTTGTTGCTGTGTTAGCAGTATCATCTGCGTACGTTGCTTCACTAACGGTGTCTGAGACAGGCATATCAGCTGTGAATATAGTGTAGAGCATAGGGCCCAGAACACTTCCTTGAGGAACCCCAGCATTAACCGGATGCAGGGCAGATGAGTCATTTTGTTGCTGAACATAAAGTAGCGGTTACTAAGATAAGATCTATGCAGAAAAGTTTTAATTTTGAGTGCCAAACGCTATCAAATGATTGCTGTATGTCAAGAAACACTGCCAAACAATATTATTTTTTCTCAAAGGCATCGGATATTAAGTTGACAATTCGGTGGCACTGTTCAGGTCTTCCATGGTTTTTTCTGAACCCAAACTGATGTTTCGGTATAATGGCGAGGTCGTCCACAACTGGTAACAGTCTTCTTATAAGTATTTTTTCAAATACTTTAAAAAAAAGTTACCAACAGGCTAATCGGACGGTATGATGAAGTGCTACTTTCAGGCTTATTTGGCTTGGGTATCATTATTACCTCCACGCATTTCCATTGACTGGGAAATATTCTAACCTTAGCATTGCATTGTATATATATGTTAAGAGGCGAACACATTTGGCTGGAAGGTTTTTAAGAGTGAAGCCGTCAATTTTATCGAAACCAGGTGACTTTTTATTTTTAGTTAGTTTTATTTCGGCTTCAACTTCGGCAATCGATGTTTGAGGAATTGGCAGGCTCATTTGACAAGGCGACCCAAGAAAATTCAGTACTTCATCTTTATTAGATGTTAGATTAGTTTCATAAGGATGAAAAACTGTATGCAAATGACTTGCGAAAGCTTCAGCCTTTTCCAAATAAGTTCGGCATCTCTTTTCATTGCTATTAATAAGTACAGCACTTCTTCTTTTAGGATGCTTGAGATACTTTGTAGCCCTCCTAAGGCTATACTGATCATCTGTTGTAAAAGCGTCAAGTTGCCTCAAGTAATCTGCCGTGCTTTCGTCTCGAACAACTTGAAGACGTTGTTTCAGATCAATAACTGCATTGTTAAACAATCTCTTATCATTTGGGCTACGGCTAGTTTGCCAGTTTTTACGAAGTTTTCTTTTGGTTTTGATGAGTTGCCTTAGCTCAACTGGTAGAAATGGTTGATGTCGGTCCGGTGCGTTATCCCTTGGCTTCTATGTGAATAGAGTACCTGCCTCATGTATCGCATTTGCCAAATATTCGACAGCTGAGTCAATCTCAGTACCACTTTTAAGTGGTATGTTGATATTCAGTTCAGTTTTCTAGCCAGTCTTTGAATGCAGGCATGTTAGTTGACTTTGTAAGTATTTTATAAGGCTTTTCTTTAGCTTGAACAGTAGTACCATATGTAACTATAAACGGTGAGTGGTCAGAGCTTAAATCGAAGCTTTCAGCTACATATGCAAGTGTTGTTGGTTCAAACCTGTGTAGACAACAAAGTCTAGTAAGTCAGGTATTTTTCTGTGGTCTGATGGCCAGTATGTCGGTTTTCCTTTCGATAGAGTTTTAAATCTGTTGTCGTTTAAGCATTTATATATGTAGTTCCCTGCCTTTTGGATTTATTAGTCTTGAGCCCCACCAGTGATGTTTTGCATTATAGTTACCTCCAACAATAAATGTTGGGCCAAGACTTTGAAAGAAACCTTCGTATTCGTGGGATTTCAGAGTATACCTCGGAGGGAAATAAACACCTGTCACTGTTATATTTCTGTGCATGCATTGGACTTCTATGCTAGCAGCTTGGATGATGTTTTCTGTAGTATTATCCAGCACTTTGTGTTTCAGCCCTTTTTTGACAATTACTGCAGCTCCCCCGTGTGCCTTGCTATCCGGGTTATTTGCTTTTATTATTTCGTAACCACGAATATTAACAAAATACCGACTGGTAAAATGCGTTTCTGATATTAACATTATATCAATGTTATTTGACTTTATAAAAACGTTTATTTCATTTAGGTGATTGGAGAGCCCATTGGCATTCCATACGGCAATGCGAAGTTCTACTTGCATAGCTTGCTGACAAGAGACATTATCATTGAAAGAAGGTTGTTTGTGAGCTCATATTGTTTTTCAAGCAACTTTTCAATCCTGTCTAGCGCACAGTTTTCCCTTGATTTTGAGCTATCACTTACTATTTCAGCATATGTTGGTTGATAATTTGTAGGAATTGTGAAATCGGGTCTATTTGGTGGTGCAAAGTTTGGCTGAGGAACATTAAGGTTGCTGTTGGTTGGCTGCACAGGGTAGGAAAAAGGCTGTTTTCTTGCAATTATGTCTTGGTATACTCTGCAGCCTTTGTAGTTTGCACATTTTTTTGGCAGTTCATCATCCTTTTCACAGAGTTTTGTCGAGTGACTAAACATTTCGCGCACTTGAACTTTTTTGTGCAATACGACTTTGTATGGACAAATTCTTGGCAACGAAAGCACTGAACGACATCATTAGTTTTTCCTGGCGGTTCTATGTAAACTAACGCGTTTCCAATGTGTTTTTGTATTTTTGTTTACTGGTTCGAGATCAATAAAAAACATATGCAGCGGTTCTTTAGTAATGCGGCTTCGGATGTTGTTTACTCCTCTAACTTTAAAGCCAAGCAGCTCAAGCTCAGCTTGTATTTCTAAGCAAGGGGTAGATGAGTGCAAGTTCTTAACAACAACTCTAAATGCTCGTTCTTGCTTAAGTTGAAACGTATGGAACCTTACAAACTTAATAGAACCTTTTACCCAATGTATACAGTGTATAAAAATGTATATGTTATAAGGACATTTCACACTTATGCTAATAGGTTTGATTCTTCTTGCTCACAAATGAATTTTGACACTTGATATCATGATTTTTTGTAGATGAACTTTTCATATTAAAATCTGGGAGGGCACTTCTCACAACAAACTTTC
The DNA here is from genome assembly GCA_035044805.1 of Leucophenga maculata. NCBI lineage: Eukaryota > Metazoa > Arthropoda > Insecta > Diptera > Drosophilidae > Leucophenga > Leucophenga maculata. The sequence goes on along the minus strand of JAWNNP010002746.1, from coordinate 20,770 downwards.
CTTATAGTTGCTAATTACACTATATGAAACTTCGTGTGCACGGTATTAAAACTTCAGTTCGACCGTAGTTGTCATTTGTTTGAAGCAGTATGTAACATATCATGTCACGATCCACAAGTCCAACCACATTTATTAATTATTTTAGGAAGAACCATTATTTCAATTCAATTTATAGAAATTCAATAGGATAGCTTTTTGTGCATGGAAAAATTCATGAATTAATATACCGTCACCATCACTTTAAATGATAGACTCTATTCAGACCAACAACAAATGTTAAAGACGAACCAGTTAAAATGCTGCAATCGTGAGTATACGACCTTGAAACCCCCTTAAGCCTTACTTATGAAAAGGTTTGTTTATCTTTGTTTGTTTCGTAGCTTTTCCAACTATCAACAGCTTTAGCCTATGCGATTCTGTTGCGTTTGCGGAAAACAAGAAAGTGATTCTCTGCCTCTCTTTCTGGAGCAGATTTTACAGACGATGACGCATAAGTTTTTCCTGGCAAAAGTTTCCAGAATAAACCAGACTCATCAGTATTATACAACTGATCATTGCACAATCCCAGTTCGTCAAGTTTTGCTTTCTTATTTTTTGCATTAACTTAAATCGATCCACAAATTCAGGCTGCGACGACAATTTCTCTCTAGATACATAACATAATGAAGCAACCGTTCAGCGCGAGAGAAAACCATCAACTGACATAATTTTGTGCAACTTGAATACCACTTATATGAATTATTTTAGAATGGCTGAATGTTTTGGTTAATAACATCATTCAGAATGCGGTCGGCCTTATATGAGGCATTCTCTGAAAAAAATTCCACTTAAAAAAAACGTATTAATTTTTTCTGACAATTATATATCTTGTAGTATATGTGAAAACTAAAAAAAATATGATTTTGGGTCCGTGTGTTCCAGGGTTGCCATACTGTCGGGGTTCAAAATTTTCGAATCCCCATAACTTTTAAGCGAAACTTTTGAGTCGATATTGACATGTCCGTCTGTCCGTCCGTCCGTCTGTCCGTCCGTATAAACGGAAGGAACTCGGAAACGGTAATAGATAGAGACTTCGTGTTTTTTGCATTCGACTAGGACTGCTCCGGAATTTTACAAGTTTATTTTAAAATGTTGCCCCTCCCCCCTTCCCCAAAAAATCACCCCCAAGGCTAAAAATTTCTTCGGCACAAAAAAAATGAGTACACCAGTATAAAGATAACGCCTCTCTTAGCCAAAATCCAAAAAGTTCATCAAAATCGGATAATAAATGACGATTTTATAAGCAATTGAATTTGAACGACCCCCCTAAGCTCGGGAAACATTTAATTTGTTTGTTAAGCGACCTGAACTGGTACAGGGCCTCTTACAGTCGGTTACGCCCGACTGAAATTTCCTTACTTGTTTTGTTTTTGTTGTTGTTGATTCAGCTAGAAACACCAAATATAAAAAATTGCAAAACTTCAAAATCGTACCTGTAAAATGGGTAGAGTTACTCCTAGCGAATAAACGGCTGGTTCTCCCTATGAACATCATAAGCTTGAAGGCAACAAAAGGTAGAGCCTTCAAGTTTTTGTTATTCGGTCTCTTTTGTTTTTCATCACAAGGTTAGTATTTTATGAATATGTAGGCCCCTGTCTAAGGGGTAAAACTACTAAAATTCTGCCTAAATCTAAATTTTTATTTTAAAAAAATCATTTTGTTGTGGTTTGGTTTAGCTTGAATCGACATATTTTGTGTATCTTATACTAATTCCAACAAAATATCCCAAACGGATGTAGATAGAAATATATCCACATAGAATTTGAGGTTCAAATGTGTTACGGGATATGTCGAAATGGAGCACACACGATTTAAGCGTTATTTCTCATAAGGTGAACTTTTGCAATTTATACAAGGCTCGACATGGCGATATGTTTTATCCAAGTCAGTCTACGTGTCTTTCTGTGTATAAATAGGTATGAGCCCATTTCCAAAATTTGTAACAAGAAGCATTTTTTTTGGAATCAATTCCAATAGACATATTATTACAAAATAATTGCATTTATATCATTGATTTAATTAGTTTTGTATAAAAGCTATATAATCAAGTAGGCGCTGCACAGTCGTTAAGGCTTATGCTAAGCTTCAGAATATAATACATCTCCAAACTAGTTTTGATTCATACAGGGCAGACAGATAAACAGACAGAGGGAAATAGCTATTTCGATTCGTTTCGTCAAGCTGCTCAACAAAAGATATTCGAGCGGCACTATTTACATTTCTGGAAGTGGCAACACCAATGTCAATAGGAGACATATGGCAATACTAAAATAAAGTTTGAGATTTTTTAGCATGAACGTACAACGTTTTTATGTACAGGCGCCACTTGTGTCGTTTGCAGTGAGTTGAAATTATTTTGGATTATTTTTCACAACTATTGACGTAGATTATTTCACACAAGAGTGTGTCGATGAACTCAGTACTTTGTATGGCGATGAAGCATATCAAAAATCACTGTATATCGCTGGAATGATGAACTTAATCTTGGTCGTAGTTCGCTCAGCGACGAATTCCGTGAACGTCCACCAAAAACGGTTATTGTGCCACAAAACATCGATGGTGTGCATGAACTGATAATGCGAGATCATCATGTGATAAACTGTGAGATTGAGAAATTCCTAAAAATTAGTTCCACCAGCGTATATAAGATTTTGCATGAGCACTTTGCCGGAAAAAGGTTCGTTCGCGTTGGATTCCGCATAATTTGACAATCGCTTAAAAATAGGCTCGTGTAGATTGGTGCAAAGAAAGTGTTGAAAAAGTACGACCACGGTGCTTCAAAAGACAAGACGAGTACATGTGTATGAGCCGGACACAAAAAAGCAATTGACCGTGTGGGTGTTCCAAGACGAGCCATATCCAACAAAAGTTGTTCGCGCACGAAGCACTACGAAGCAAATGGTCGCCTGTTTTTTGGCCGAATGGGTCATGAGGCCACTGTTCTGCTTGAGCAACGTAGGAATGTGAATTCTGAATAGTGTTGACAATTTGTTTGTCTCAAGTCTTCAGAGAAATTCGTAAAACAAACCGCCGAAGACAAATCACCCTCCACCGTGACAATGCAAGCTCTTACACATCGGGTCACACAACAGAGTTTCAGAACACTCAAATATTGAATTGATGGGTCATAAGCGTATAGCCTTGATTTATGACCCATTGATTTCTTTTTATTACCAAACAATAATAATTAACTGGGTGGAAGTTTTTCTACGCCCGAACAGGCTGTTGATGCGTTCACAACTTATGTTTTGGAGATGCCTTAATTGTTTTGAGCGAAAGCAAAAGTGCATAAATTTTCATGGAGAATATTTTAAAAACAAATTTTAAATAAAGCCGTTTTGATTCAAAAATACAAATAGTGCTTTAAAGGGTATCCGATACTTCCTTTTATGCATTAAAAAGTCTACAACAAAATGATGAAACTATTCATACAACGTGTGAAAAATATTAAACTAAACGAAAACAAGAAAATGCTTTTAGGTAAGAATACATTTTTCTTCTTCTTGTTTTTAGATGATTGTTGGAAGATGTACATATATTGCATAGATGATGCTTGACGAATTTGTTTATGGAGGTCACATTGTTGTGACATTCGATCGAGCCGTATTTATGACAGGATCAACGTACTCACGCCATGAATTACGGCACATTTAATCAGTGTTGTTTCTATGGTGCACACAGAACTTCTATAGAACTATGTATGGTAGGAGAATGGCATTATTTTTCACTAGAGTAAAATAAAATTCAAAAACTATAAAATGGTACCCTTTTAATAATTAAAGTATAGAGTTATTGCTTAGTATATAGTTTAATATATTTTATATTATTTTTGGGATCAAAACATTAATTTAATTAAATTTATTTCAGTATTTTTTCACATGATGTGAGTATAACGTATGATGCAGCAAATTAAATAAAGACTTGTTAAATAAAATAGAACAAGCAACTAAAACTAATGACGAAGGCAAATAAGTTTTGTGTAAATTTATTTATAAATTTCTGATAAAGCTAAACGAAAAAATATTTCTTTTGTACTAAATACAGAAGCAGAAAGAAATTCACTTCCGATTGATTTACCACATCGAAAGTTTGCAAATTTATTTTTAGCAAATGAGATGAACAAAAAATTTAAATTTAAACACAAGCGTTGAGAAAAGAAGGCAGAAAAATATGCATAAAAGGATCATTAATTTAATTGAGAAAAAGTAGCAAAGCAGAAAATCATTGAACCAAAATAATTCGATTTTTATGCGCTGCAAATATAATATATGAAAGGGTTTTATAATTTAATAGATAGGTTTGTAATATAATATAGAGTTGATATATTTAATTTTTATAAACATGAAGAAATAGCACGATGGCAAGAGATTTCTAAAAATTAATTTGGTTTTTATATAAATCGGGCTAACTTTATTTTCAGTCTATCTATATAGGACAATTAGCAATTTTTAGGGGAAAAAGTTGACAATGTATCGGCGAAGCCATTGTGGGGTTCTATCAAATGAGCACGTAAAATGTATAGCTGACGGAGAATTTGTTGTATTTATTGTCATTCAAAAACTTGGAATATCGCTGGACTATGTTTGCCTTGCTAAAAGGGGTCTTAGTTGAAGAAGAAAACATCTCGAAAAGTGGATTTTGTTTTCATATCTTGGTTCACTACTTTTAAGCCCCAGAACACGAAAACATTGGCCACACAACTTTAAAAGCCCTGTCGATGAGGGCGCTTCTCTACCGTTAATTTTTAACGCTATGCTGAGGATGCAGCATTTTCCTTTCAAGTGGAAGATAGCCAGAATAACGATTATCCACAAACCCGGCAAGCCTGAGGATCATCCGAACTCGTATCGACCGATAAGTCTCCTACCTTGCGTCACGAGTTACTGAGCTGGTAGGCTATCAAACAGCTATGCCTGACCACCAATTCGGATTTAGAACCGGTCATGGCACAATTGAGCAAATCCACAGGGTAGTAAACCACGTGCTGCAGGCTTTCGACGACAAGAAATATTGCAATGCGGTATTTGTTGACGTGCAGGAAGCGTTCGACAGAGTGTAGCTTGCCGGACTCTTGGCAAAAACCAAGGCGCTTCTCCCGGCACCCTTCTTCCTTATGCTCCAGTCATATCTTAATGAACGCCATTTCCAGGTGAAAGTCAGAGATAAGCTGTCCAGCATTCATGTTATAAAATCTGGTGTCCCCCAAGGAAGCGTGTAGGGCCCGCTACTATACTAGCTCTTCACAGCTGATCTCCCTGTGCAGACATAATGACAACCGACAAAGTATGCAGACGTTGTTGCCATTTTGTACAACTCAAAATGCGAGAGCGGCAGATAGTGTGCAGGAGTATTTGCACATGCTTGAACACTGGGCCCGAATGTGGAATTAAATTGAACCCAACCAAATGCATCAACGTGTGCTTCTCACAAAGGAGAAGGATCCCTCCTAATGTCTGGTTAAAGAATGCCGTTCTTACGCAAGCTAATGAAATAAGATACCTTGGGCTGACGCTGGATAAGAGGCTAACGTTTGCGTAGCACACCAGAAAACTAGTCATCCATTGTCTGGCCCTGCGCTGCAAGAGAGCGGTTTACAACTCTGCTGTTGCCCCCATTTGGAGGTATGGAGTTCAGCTATGGGGCATTTGTTCCAAGACAAATCGAAAGCGCATTCAGGTGTTGCAAAATAAAGCCCTGCGGATGATCAGTGATTGCCCATGGTTCGTCCGAAACAGCACACTCCATAGGGACCTTCGCGTGGAAACGATAGAGGAGCAAATTGGCCGCCATACTAGTCAATACAACACAAGGCTGATCGCACACTGCAACAGACTTGCTCGCACTCTACCAAACAGGTGACCGATCAACAGACTGAGGAGGCGTAATGTCTTCCTCTAATGGAACACCGCTTACGGACCCAATCTTGCTACCCTCCAAGGAGCCGGCGATGCTTCATAATAGAATCCGTTTTTGTTAACATTTAAATGTAAATTGGTTCAATAAACTTAATTTAAAATCGAAAAAAAAAGATTCACTACTTTTGAGCTAATCTCTTATAACGGTATTATTTTTTAAATTAGTTTGAGCATCCACAAACTTTAAGTTTTTGGTGTATTTTTTTTTGGTTTTAAAGTTGTACTGCACTGACGAAATATTTGCTTTGACTTTTAACAAATTTAAATACAACATCGACTACTGCGCTTTTCCGAGTTGATAAACACCAGAATAAATTGCTTGGACTTCTCTTTTTTTTCTAACTGCTTACTGCGATCTGTGTATTTTAAAATCTCATAAAGCTATATACGGATCAATATGGTTGGAGTTAGTTCTTGCCACTTGCGTATGTATGGATCATTAATAGATGGCGGCAATGGTAGGGAGTGATCAAAAATACTTACTTGTTGATCATAAACGTTAAATGTTCTGGTTAGACATCTGCCAACTACTTCTCATTATTACACTACTTTTCATAAAAAAACGCTCAAGTTTTGATTGGCCATGAAAATGGAGTTTTTACGTCAATCGCAAGCCAAAAAAGTTTTATATTAAGCCCGGTGTACTTGCCGGGATCAGAATGAAATTGTTTAGAAAAATCTTCTTGGATATATAGAATCCTGATTGAACGACTCGAAATTCATTTCAGTTGCTTTATAAAAATTCAATCATTCACAACCAATGAATAAAAGCAACACATTCTTAAGACTCAACATTAATTTATTAATTTTAGAATAAATTCTAGTTTGTTAGAGTTCACTTGAATGAGTAAATGAAATGTTGGACCATTGCGATTCATTTCAAGCATTCATTTGAGTTCTTCGACATCAACATGAGCACTTTCTGTAACAAATAGCAAATAGACTGAGTGACAAAGAATATTATTAATTATTATTAAGAAATAATCGCGAAATTACAAATTGCGCGGTACTAAAATAAAACTAAGCAAAAACATGTGAGGCCTTAAGCTTATTGTGTAAATTTAAATTATTTGATTCTAGGTTTTTTGGTTTGGGTTATGTATAAAGTATAGTAAATGTTTATTAATACTTACTATTGATTACATTACTGCATATAAAGTATTTTAAATAAAAGTTTTTTGTAGCAAATCTATGGTTTGCTGATAGTTTTTATAAGATGTTATATCTTCAAATGTGTCTTTAAGAAATTTGGTTCTATATTGCTGGAGTAGAGCCAATTTATAAATAGATGGAATATGCTTAGGAGTGTATTGCAGTTGATTCAAGAAGTAATTATGTGCCTTATTCTTATGCTTTTGATTGCGTCTATCCGTAAAATGTTTATTTTAGGTCATAAGTAACTTTTATAGTGAAGTGATATATTGTTTAATATTAATTATAAATTTATTTAGTATAAATTATTTAAGTATGTTGCTTAAGATGTTTGCTACTGTCTGAGAAGTTGTAATTGTTTTTTGTAATCAAGGGAAAAGTGTGAGCATTTTTATGGTTTCGTCAGCTGTCTCTTTACTTACTATTCCGCAGTGTTCTGGGACCCATAGCAATAATAGTTTATAGCTTTTGGTTAGGATGTTTCTAATAGACGTGGTTTTGATTTTGGCTATTGATGCTGTTATTTGCTTGTAATGAGGAGAGAGAGACTAAGGTTTCGTAGTTGCATGCTGTTAGGAAGGTTGAAAATTCAGATTTGAAGATGGAAGAGAATTGTTGTAGTATTTTGTTTATTATTATATCTTTTTCTGTGATTACACTATACGATACTCCGTCAACCGACTTGGAGCCATCAGAGAAATTTTCGGGCAATCAGTGAGTTACTTACTTAAATGGCCTCCAACCGTCTTTCGATCATGACCGCATTTAGGAAGGCGCTCTAGCTTCCATAATCTTGTGGCGCCAGTTGTTTTGAATGTCAAGTACGGAGAGATCTCATTCCAACGCGTGCCCGGTCGTCCACTTTTACGTCGTCCACCAATCAATTTTGAGTCCCTCATGTAAACCATGCGTGCTGGAGATCTTTCATCCATTCGAGTGAGGTGACCAGCCGCTGGAATTTTATGCGCTGGACTATGTCAACCTTATTGAATTGCTCGTACAGCTCGCGCTTCATACAGGAACTAAACTAGTCGCCGACTGTAATAAGACCAAAAATCCTGCGGAGAATCTTCCTCTCAAAGTCTTCCAACGTTATGACTTTCAAAGCTGTAACTTGTTGAGTTTCAACAATTGTAAAGTGAAAAATTTAGAATTCGTTTTAAACATTTTTCAATTGGTAAGGTAAAGTGCCTCTTGAAACTAGTTTGTCTGATCAAGAAAGATTGCTTAAGCATACCTCCATGATACCTTTGCAAAAAAATATCGTTTTTGAGGCGAACAGGGGCTTAATGTCGTCTTTAGTGATGATCAGGATCGGCGATCCTCATCCAAGTACTATATTAATTAATCAACCAAAATGAATGCAAAAATGTTTGTTGATCCTTTGGATAGTGAGTTACTAGAGTTTGGCGAAAATTTTTTTGGCGATGACTGGACTTTTCAACAGGCCAATGCGTCCATACACAGAAAGAAATATACCTGCATTGAACTGACCGGCAATAAGTCCGGACCTGAATTCCATTAAGAATGTCTGCAGCAGTGTTCGGCACTAATACAGTCATATGTTGCATTGCGTTAGTGTGCGAAATAACGGAATGATAACAGCATCAACAACGGCTGAACAGCAACTGATTCATTTTGCTTCGCCTCAACAGCGGCATTACAGCGTATCAGCGCCATAACACCGCCATAACAGTGCCAAGACAGCGACTTAACAGAAACATATCGTAGAATCAAAACCACACGAAAGTTTATACTGTATGTTCAGGCAGCGCTGCGGCACAGAAAATCTCTCTGCGCGGTGCTTGGTATGTGCCGGACACTGGTTGGAGTATGGTCTCTGCTAAAGATTTCAAGTACATGAGACAGACCTTTCGCTTGATTGGGCGAATATCAATTTATACACCCTTTAATCGCTATTTGATTCCATGCTATCTCGTGTTAATTCAGTTATAATGAATAATGGAAACAATATTGACCATCAAAGTTATCACTATTATTAACATTATTAACAATATTATTATTTAATCGAAATTTCGAATTATTTTTTGTTTTTATTTCATTTTATTAACATTGCACTATAAAAATTGCATATTCAAAATTTTCAAAAACAATTGTTAAAGTTTATTTAATTAAAAAAACAAGTGTTGCACATATAATTATTTGAATGACGAATATTTAAGGAGTTTTGTGTGTTTCCTGTGTAAATTCAATCCTTTTATGTTACGCTATTATTTTGCTGAGTTTGTTAAAAGCTATTGCCAAGAGGACGACTGAAAAGGAATATTCTTATGGTACTCCGTTGTCTAAAGGTTAAGCGAATGCTTCGGCGAAATGTAATGAGAGTCAGACACCGATTTCCCTTTCTTGAAGTCTTTTTGACGATATTATTTTGTCGAGCACTTTCAATAAGTAGTGGTTGAGGGAGATGGATCGGTTGTCTTGTCTATATTTGGTTTGGGTATGAGAATTGCATTACTAACTTTAAATTGTTGGGGAATAAGTGTAGTAAGAATATTATTAAGGATAGAATCGTGCTTCTGAAGTGCCCGACACCACTGCCTGACACAAAGCAAATACCAGACATTTCATGAAGTTCAAATGCGTAAACTTTATCGGGCGGTATGTTCTTGGGCTGCCTTAAGAAATTTTAGTGGAATTTCAACCTGAGGGAACACGTTCATTGCACTATAAACCGGATTGGCGTATAGTCCTCAAAATCGTTTAGAGTTATGTGCTCAAGTTCTGGATGTTTCTTCGGTGAAGCCAGTGTGGCGTTTTTTCCAACATAAAATTGTCATACGATGTTGTGAGGACTGTCAGTGTCAGCAATGACACTACATAGCGTCATAGTAATAGACTTGGTCAACACTGCCTTCACGTTTGGGCACAAGTTTCTAACTTCCATGTTACCTCCGCAAAAATACCACAGTCGCTGAAATAGCCCTTTGACGTAGATAAAAAAATGACGAATTCCATCTTCTATATGGAATGTTCGTGCAAGACCTTCTTGAAACAGTATTAATTTCGTGTAATAATACTTCCACTATGACGTCCCGTGTCAGAACCTGACCAGTCGGATTAACCAAATTTATGAGAACAATATAAGCGCTGCCACTCCTTTCCGCCAGTCGACCAGTCGCATATTTATGATGCGCGGATATTATCGAATCGGCACTAATATTCATGGTTTTGTGCCGTCAGAAGGTACACTGTCGTTCTGCTTCATAAACGCATAGCATGGTAATCTTCAGAGGTGGCGCTAATGGCCTGGTCAAAGGGTTTTTTGATTTCCTTTAATATGTCTCTTTCAATATCAGAACCATACTCCATTGTCGTGTAAATGGGATTGATAGAATCTAGCTGCTGCGTTCGACTAAAGGAGAATAACTACGTCGCGAGTCCAATGTTATAGATTGACTGTGAATCGAGTTCACCAAGTAAGAAAGTATTGATGAAGAGACAGACAGACGGACGAATAATGATAAATCAATGCTGTACTACAAATCTAGTCCCTATAGCTCGAAATCCGAGTATTCGCCAGACCTCTGATTGTTTCGATCGATAATAAGGCATTGGCAATGACAGCATCGAAGTACTGAAATTTAAATATTTCTACCAGGAGATACTAAGTTTTGAACGCAGAATAAATTGTAGTTAAGTTAGATTAAGCTATTCCCTAATTTTCTATTTCGGCAATTCTGAAAGTGTTTGCTTAATATATATTCTTGAATCACATTCTTATTTATTTTAAAATCAATGCCGTAGATTCATTATATGATGCGACAGTTGCGCTCCAATACTTAAGAGCTAATATTTTGTGGAGTATTTTCTTTGATTGGATTACATATTATCGTTTCAAGACAAAAATCTCCAACTGAAGTGAAACTAAAATACCAAAAATGTGAAATATGCATGTATACCCTACAATGAAATATGAGCAACAAATGCCTATGAATATTTTTGGTATGGCATCATCGGCCATTGAAGGTGCAAATATTTCGCAACTTCATTTGAGGCTGGCGCTACCAACAACAACAAGAAATCGCTGCGACCACGCTGTGAATTGCTTCCTCGAGCCAGGCGAGGAGGGCAACCTTGATGTTGATTTATAGGTGTCGTCGACGTCGTCGCCGTTGCATCTATTCTCGTCTTTGTTGTTGTTGTGGTTGCTGTGGTTGCTGTTGTCGTTGGGCAATTGTGTCTCGCCCAGCGTATAGCATGCAGAATGCCGCAATGTGCAACACCAATTGGCGCATATCTATCAGTCCTTCTAAGGTTCGTTTCTATTTTAAAATTTTATTTGCAAATAAAAACTTGCAATTGCAAATCGTACTGAACGTATGTCGACGACATTATTCGGCGATTAGCATTCGGTTTTTCTTATTTTATTTATTTATTTTAAAAATTTTCTTGTTTTTTCTTTAAATTAACGAGCTGTAAATGAGTGCATTGATTGCCATCGCAACAATTCGGATTCTTTTGTATAGGTACTAAAGTATCTGTCGCGACAATTTATCATTTACGCACACCACTAACTAGCTAACACGCTTATCACACGCTGAACACCACTCGGATCGCTCGCATACTCAACTAAATTCCAATTTTATCTGCTCTTCTCAGTTCTCATTGATCCGAAGAATGCCCAAGATTTATGCATGGTGCAAATAAGTAGCTGAAGATTCATTCGATGGTGATGTGTTACTAATACCATCAAAGCATAGCAGAGTAATTACTGAATTGTCTCTGTTGTTGCATTTGTCTATTGCTTTGGGTAGCGCTCTAAATGGTTAGCCACTCAGTGGAAGGGTATGCTTAGCTGATTCGGATGCTTAGTTTTTAAAGGCATTATGTGTAGAAGTGATATCTTGATTTGATGCAGTTATCATACAAGTACAACGACAATGCTTATGCAACAATTAGTCGGTTAGTCTTTAAAAATATATATTACCAGATAACACTACCAGATTAGAATATCTAATGGACAAGTGTAGTTGCAGAAATAGCCTGTACTTCGCAACTTGCAGCCGAAAATACCGCCTACACTGGCTTTTTGTTCCTTAATAACCGAGTCAACGCGGCAATGAACTGAAGATTATAATAAGTGAGGCTTCATGCATGCAAAAGCGAAAAATATCGTCGCTTCTTTCCCATAAAAGCGAATAAAGATAAACCGATATATCTTTGCATCTATGTAAGGTTCGGGGATGATGTTTGGTATACGTCTTATAAGCAATAACTAAAATTTAACGTAGCATTGCATCTATTTTAGGGACGGGAATAATATTTGAAATACATGTTGATGGGATTAAGAAAAGTAAGATCCATTACAAAAGTGGCAACGGTTTAGCTTTTTATGGGAAACTTACATATTTACAACATTCAGTTTGACAAAGTTTTTAGGGGGCGCAGTGCAGCGCGCCGGGTTCAGCTAGTCTTCTATAAATTATCTAAAAGTTTTTGTGGGTCCAACATTTTGATTTCAAAACATTTAATATTCTGTAATTTAAAAAAAAAATAGAACCGTCATTTTGTTGAAATCTTAATATATGATTCGAAGTCAGCAAACTCGAAAACTTTGCTCTACTTAATTTTACACGTTCCGCCGATTGTAGAACGATGTATGTACTAACATGAGAGGAAACGGGGATGAAAGCTTTATTGACGCAAAATGTGCGTTGTATAAAAAATCCTGGATACATTTTTTCGTTCGAAACTCTAGTCATTACATAGGAGTGTCTGTTTGAAATATCAGAATATTTCAAGAGGGATAGAGCAACGCCCCCACCGATTTTAAATAAATCTAGCCTATGTTACTCCGATATAATAAAGCATTCGAATGGTGAGAAATTTGAGTCTTCAAATTTAACTTTTATTGGTTAAGATTTCAGCAATCATCTATATTCTACACTTTTACATAATAGATGCCTCCAAAAACGATCATGCAGCATTCAAAATACAGTTTTTTGTTAGCCCTGTGTGCCAGGAGGCTATTTTCCAGTTGGAGAATATCCAACTTTTGGGCGAGGATCGGCGGCCATTGAGCCACCAAGTAAAGCGATGGTAACTGTTTGAAAAAGAAATAAAAATATTGTCTTAGGTTTTTGTAAACGCAGAGGATTACCCCTTAGAAAGGGGTTAGTAAGTTCATTGAATAGTAGTTTTTTAAAGAGGGAGTAGCACAGTTTAAATATACACAGGCAGCCAGACAGATGGATAAGGATGTTACAAGTTGACTCTGTTGTTGCTTAAGCATATACTTTAATACGTTCACCTCGCTGACTGCCTGTTAGATACTTTTGCACAAACCCTGGGTTTATAGATTATTTTTAGATTGAAATTACCAAAAATATCGGTAAAATACTTCATTATTAAACACAGAAGTTAACTAATAATTGAAGAAATAATTCTGCCTTTTATAGCAGGTGTTTTTATTAATGAAAATTAGCCACGGTTTTTTAGCAGTTTCAAGGTCAACTTTTACATACATATTTTAATAACCCGATATATCGGTACTAAAAATTTTTTTATTTTTGTCTGTCAGTGTTTCAGTTTGTTCTAGCTGATCTATGACACGGCTGAACTGACTTTGAAGAGACTTGCACTGTCTGCTAGCTGATATTATAAAGAGTGACTATAACTAGTAACTACAACTTTTAAGAAAAAGAATTGGGTATCCGTGTAAAAAAATAACATTAGATAAAAAAAATTGTCTTATTGACGTAATACCTTGAATGACTTTCTATGTATATAAAGGGCACTTCGAGAAATAAAATCCACTGAAAAAGTTAGTCGTGCCATGCCTTCAAATAAAATAGAAACGAAAATAGTGGTGTCAGCAAATATTTCACGCGTATTTGTTAGCGGGGACTTCGAAAAAAAAAAACAAAATAGCAAAATAGGTGGTTCTAAGCACCCCATATAAGCGATAGATTATATGTCAACAACTAAATAAGATAAAATGGGGTGTATTAGCACCTGCCGGGTATTTTAGTTGACTGCATAAAGTTTAGTCCACAATGGGATGACATTGCAGAATACCTGCTAAGCAATAAAAATCCTACGCATTCCACTAATTTACATTGAATTAATTCAAATAGTTTCATATAGAGTGAAATTGTATTATTATTTAGACCAAAAATTTGCAAAGAAGACATCGTAGAGCATATAAAGTATACATTTTTGTAGAACAGCCCTACAAGTGGGGTAGATCTAACGATATCACTCTGTCCATCTGTCTGTGTGTTGCTGCGTATGTTTTTCGCTGTCCGTTTTGAAGTATCTGTCTGAATTCTTGTTAAAAAACTTTGTCCTAAACATAAAAATTATCCACACTAATATGACACACCCATTTTTTTCCCTACCACTATGCAAGGCTTTAGTAAAAGGCTTTAGTAAAAATCAGCTTTAAAGTCGATATTAAGGCCTCTAAATAGCATAATAGGTATGTTCTCTTACATTTTGAAGTAGCCCTCATAAAAACCCATTGGTCACTTATGAGTTTTTGCATGAATTGCTTCTTTATTTAAGTCAATATCAGCATAAGAGTCGATGTGGTGCTTTTTAGGGTAGCCTCCATAAAAACGAAACGCTCTTATATGGCGGTTTTGTATGAAATCTTCTTTATATTAGCTTTAAAATAGATATAGTGGCTTTTTATTGACGGTGGCATATACTAATGGTCGTATACCGGAATCCCTTATTTGAGAGTAAACCTCATTACCCATGTTTGTTACATCTATGGAACATTTGTGAAATCTAGAATTATCATAGGTTCTTTCACACTCTTCACTAACTTTTGCGTTTTGTGATTTTTTACCATTGAATCATTCGTCCAACCCATAAAAATTTTTACTGAAATTGACAACTAACAGAAAGAAATGTAATAATTCTGAATAATGAATTATTTAAATCACAAATATGCAAATTAAAGTGGGAGCATTGAACTGTATAAGTAAATTTATGGCAAATATATATCAATTTGAAATAGTCCTTTATTGAAATTGGTTTATGTAGTATCTTTTATAGCGGAAATTGATAAAGCTTTTTTTTAGTGTCCCACTTTTGAAAAAAGTGATAATTAGTCCAAATGCAGTTTGTGCATCTGCAGAAAGAAATTTCAACCACAAAAACCCTTTAAGAAGTAAAATCATAGACTGCAAAGCATGCTTACGAATATTCAATATTTTCAATTCAGCTTCATTATCCGAATCGTCCATGTTATTTTAATCTTAATGGTTGGGTTCAGGCATTAATATTCTTACTAGGACATACCCTGCATACCACAGTGAGTAAAGGAGTAAAACAAGAAAACAAAATAAATTTCTATCAAATTTTTTTTTCGATTCAAACAACTATTAGGGGTAATACTTTTCCACAAGTTGTTGGTCAAGTATTATATAACTCTATTCTAGATTATTTCCCCATTCTAAAGTTTTTGTAATGACATGCTCACATTATTAAGAAAGATCCCTAAAATGGTGTGTTCGGTGGCTTCTGCTACAAGAAATTCCTGATTTGGAAAAAAAATTGAGTGATTGATGGAAATATTTAAGAAAACAATCGGTGTTGAAAATATTTCAATATATACATTCCATGTATATAATTTATTTCTTTTTCCATTTGGACGATCTTAAACTAGTTCTTCGAATGATCAGATGAGTTGGATATAATGCATTAACGATTCAACGAATTTCAACCAGGTTTGCATTATTTTGCCTAGAAAGGCCCAAAATAGCAGACATAACTGATGCGCGCTGCTACACTCCTTTTATTTTTCTGTTATATGGACACCTCTCCACATAGTGCAGTTCAAAGATGAAGTATTAAGCATCAAGAAATGTGATTCAATATCCTTCAATGTTATTTGCTTAACGCATTTCAGAGTTACTTAGCAAGCATCAGGAGGCATAACTTTAACTGGCTCCTACAAAAGAATCATAAACCATATACAGCACCTTCCACGTGCATTAGACTGTGTATTCGAAAAACCTAAGAAAAATCCCAACAGTAGTTGGAAATTAAGCTCGTTTATAGAGACAAACGCGACGGCGAACATTAGATCATAATTTCAATTACGTTGAGACGAAGTATTTATTTTAAATAATAAGGTTGAAGTGGTAAATCGTTTTAGTCAAGTCCGTCTGTCCGGTTGAGAATTTTCATTTGATTCCGTTCAAATTTTACATCAGTTAAATTATTGAAAATTTCTTAGTTTTGAAGCTAAAATCTCCATCACAAAACGAATACTTATGAAACAAATTAGGTTAATTTGTTCTGTTCTCTATCTTTTTTTTTGTTAAATTTTTACTTACCACATTTTTTCAATCACCTTCTTCACCACTTAGAACAAATAAAGAGCAGCCAAGATGTGTGACGATGATGCGGGTGCATTAGTTATTGACAACTATTGGCTATTTGTGTCAATGTGTAAGTAGTGAGGTAATACAGTGCTGTTATACTGACAAACTGTATTATCGACCGCGTAGAGTTTTACTGCGCCCCATATATGGATATCTAATCGAATATCGTCTCGTTGTTTGTGATGTTTCAAGAAGTGTATTAATTTGTAGCAGTTTACAGGCTATTTCGAAGCCCTGTAATTACATTTGCATATTTTCTCATATTCTCTAATATTACTTAATATTTTTTATGCTTTTCTACATCCTTTTGCTAAAATATTTAACGCTTTTTGTAAGTGTACAGGACTTATTCTTTTCATTTGATCTTATACAATTGATATAGCTTAATCAATTAAGTGTAGCGATCGGCAATCGGCCATCAGAAATTAAAACGGCATATATGGATTGATTCGCTTTGAACATTTCGGACTCGCTCTAATTATTCGCTAAATGCGCGGCGCTCTATGATCGAGCACGATTGTCAGAGAGTTTGACTGGGTATCTGCATTGATGTGCATATATGTCTATGTATGCGGCTATGCATCGTCGTGTCTGCGAGTGTATGTGTGAGTTGACAAGTGCGTTCGCAATGAGTTTCCTTTCTTTACCATATACTGCGACATCGTACACGCGAGTTTTGGCGATATAAAGGCTTCGCACGGTGCTCGGCATTCCATTTGTTGTTGAGTTCAGCTGCCAACAAGGAATCGGACTACAATATCCTTTCATTTTATTTTTCGTATAACGTAAAGGTGTGTACAAACCAGACGCGATAAGCTAAAAAAAAAAGAAAAAATATTTAGTAAAATATTAAAAATAAATATTTTATTTGTGTAATAAAATATTAAAGTTATATAAAATAAAAATATAATTGAGATACTATTTGAACAAGAATAATTTTGAATGGTGTTAAATACGACAAGTGATCTTTGGAAATACGATATTTCTATTTTGGGACTTAAGTTCAATTAAAATAAATTTTATATTCAAATTGCGTAAGAAATGCAAAGAACAAGCATTAAAATTTGGTGTTGCAAAGAAAAATATTTTAAGAAAGATCCCTAAAATGGTGTGTTCGGTGTCTTCTGCTACAAGAAATTCCTGATTTGGAAAAAAAATTGAGTGATTGATGGAAATATTTAAGAAAACAATCGGTGTTGAAAATATTTCAATATAAACATTCCATGTATATAATTTATTTCTTTTTCCATTTGGACAATCTTAAACTAGTTCTTCGAATGATCAGATGAGTTGGATATAATGCATTAACGATTCAAAATTAAAAAAAAACAACTAAGAATTTCAACCAGGTTTGCATTATTTTGCCTAGAAAGGCCCAAAATAGCAGACATAACTGATGCGCGCTGCTACACTCCTTTTATTTTTCTGTTATATGGACACCACTCCACATAGTGCAGTTCAAAGATGAAGTATTAAGCATCAATAAATGTGATTCAATATTGTTCTATGCTATTTGCTTAACGCATTTCAGAGTTACTTAGCAAGCATCAGGAGGCATAACTTTAACTGGCTCCTACAAAAGAATCATAAACCATATACAGCACCTTCCACGTGCGTTAGACTGTCTATTCGTGAAAACCTAAGGAAAATCCCAACAGTAGTTGAAAATTAAGCTCGTTTATAGAGACAAACGCGACGGAGAACATTAGATCATAATTTCAATTACGTTGAGATGAAGTATTTATTTTAAATAATAAGGTTGAAGTGGTAAATCGTATTAGTCAAGTCCGTCTGTCCGGTTGAGAATTTTCATTTGATTCCGTTCAAATTTTACATCAGTTAAATTATTGAAAATTTCTTAGTTTTGAAGCTAAAATCTCCATCACAAAACGAATACTTATGAAACAAATTAGGTTAATCTTTTTTTTTGTAAAATTTTTACTTACCACATTTTTTCAATCACCTTCTTCACCACTTAGAACAAATAAAGAGCAGCCAAGATGTGTGACGATGATGCGGGTGCATTAGTTATTGACAACGGTTCGGGCATGTGCAAAGCTGGCTTCGCTGGTGATGATGCCCCACGTGCTGTCTTCCCATCGATTGTCGGTCGTCCACGTCACCAGGGTGTGATGGTGGGTATGGGTCAAAAGGACTCATATGTCGGTGATGAGGCGCAGAGCAAACGTGGTATTCTCACACTGAAATATCCCATTGAGCACGGTATCATCACTAACTGGGACGACATGGAGAAGATCTGGCATCACACCTTCTATAATGAATTGCGTGTCGCTCCCGAAGAACATCCAGTATTATTGACAGAGGCTCCACTCAATCCCAAGGCTAATCGTGAAAAGATGACGCAAATCATGTTCGAAACTTTCAACTCACCAGCCATGTATGTTGCCATCCAGGCTGTGCTCTCCCTATACGCCTCCGGTCGTACCACTGGTATTGTTTTGGACTCCGGTGATGGTGTTTCGCACACTGTGCCTATTTATGAAGGTTTTGCACTGCCACATGCTATTCTGCGTCTTGATTTGGCCGGTCGCGATTTGACCGATTATCTGATGAAGATTCTGACGGAGCGCGGCTACTCGTTCACCACCACCGCTGAGCGTGAAATCGTGCGTGACATCAAGGAGAAGTTGTGCTATGTTGCATTGGACTTTGAGCAGGAAATGGCTACTGCTGCTGCCTCCACCTCATTGGAGAAGTCATACGAATTGCCCGATGGTCAGGTCATCACCATTGGTAATGAGCGTTTCCGTTGCCCTGAGGCACTCTTCCAGCCCTCATTCTTGGGCATGGAATCGTGCGGTATTCACGAGACTGTCTACAATTCGATCATGAAGTGCGACGTCGATATCCGTAAGGACTTGTATGCCAACTCTGTCCTGTCTGGCGGTACCACCATGTATCCAGGTTAGCACGGCAACTCTCTCTTTTAATTTATCGCAAGAGAAACTAAATTTTATATAATTTTTCTCTCTCTCTACAGGTATTGCTGATCGTATGCAGAAGGAAATCACCGCTCTTGCTCCTTCCACCATCAAGATTAAGATTATTGCTCCACCTGAGAGAAAGTACTCCGTATGGATCGGTGGTTCAATTTTGGCTTCTCTATCCACCTTCCAACAGATGTGGATCTCGAAGCAGGAATACGATGAGTCCGGTCCCGGCATTGTGCACCGCAAATGCTTTTAAATTTTTCTTGTTAAGAGAAAAATCTTCAAGAGCTTTACTACATACCCAAGTGGAACTCAATAACACCAAAGAGTTCGAAATAATGCACAAACCCACAACGAATGAGGCATCGTCTATAACGGCAACAACAAAAGAAACCAACAGCAATTTCGTCACCACTCTAACAGCAACGAGACCAACCATTGAGGGAACTTTTATAGAGTCCTGCAATTATCACCACATCAAAATCACTTTCTGTCGAATAACATCGGAGGAGAAGTTTACTGAAATTTTTTTATTTGAATATTTCATGTAATTTCGCCAAAGAAGCTTTCAGTCATATACTTCTTTATTTATATGAATAAACATAAGTACTTATATACCTATGTATTTTCCATGAAAAATATAAGCACACGTTTGAATAAAGATACTTTTTCTATCTCATCTAGACAATACTGTAAGTGGATGTTGAAATTATTGCTTGGCGGTAAATTTCTTCACGACTTTAAAACATGTTGAGATACACGAGGTTTTGTTCAAGAAATTTTCGACTTTTATTGAAATACAAATTTTATGAAAGTCCCATTCAATTCTAGCAGTGCTTCTGGACAGTAGGTTCACCACACTTCAGGGATAGTTTAATCTTTCTGAATAGAATTCGAAACTATAAGATGCCTTCAACTGCCCCTTGGCAATTAAGTTTAGAGCAGATACAACGGATAACTTGCAGATATGAGAGGGTGCTGAACTGATAAGATGGTTGTCGTCTTTCTTAAAAAGGTACACCTCACCACCCTTCCCGTCTTCAATTTAATTCTCTTTCTTTTCTATGCTTCATACTTTCGATCGCTTTTCACCTTTTTGCGTTTCGACTTTACAGCAGGGAGATACATTTAGACTATATTTGCAAGGAGGCTTTTCGAGAATTGGCCGCAACAGAATGTATTAAAGGTTTTATCATTTTAGACTGTGATCCGACGGACCTCAGGAACTCTGCGTTCGTGAGGTGTTTAAAGAATTTTTCCGATAACAGTTCAAAAAAAGGCGTTTCCCAAAATTTGTAGAGTTCGGCGAGCACAGTGGATGCGAGGACCTAGTCAAGCACTGACTGGACGG